>VIBL01000066.1:1800000-2341666 GCA_008271625.1 Lutraria rhynchaena
AAAACTATCAGATTTATCTAAAGGATTGTCCAGTTCTTTAACAACATCGGATGATTCTTCTGATGCTTGTTGTCTCATAAGTTTGCATTTTATGGTAGAAGCGTGTTCAACCATCTTTACGGTTTATAAGCTCATGTTTTATACATATATACTGCCCTAAAATGAATGTATAAATGCTCCATTATCATTACATTATATAAACACATAATATTACCATAAAAGCGGAATTCATTGACTTTTGATAGTATGTTTTTTTTCTAAAGTGATAATATGATTTCAGAAAAAAAAGTGAAAATTATATCTCCAAGAAGCGGTTAATTATTTGTTATACGTGCGTAAATGATGACAATTTCTGTGTAAACAGGGATAATAAAACTGAAAAGTCATTCTTTGGTTTTATTTTATCATGAATCTCAACATGGGGTTATGCGGATCTTGTCATAGATAACCTTATATGGTAATAATTATTACATTATATTATTATCATGATACGGCTATATATACAGTATAACCCTTGAAAACCGACATTCTTTGAAAATCGGATGATTTATCAAGTCCCATTTTTTCTATTCTACTCTACAAACCGGAATTTTCAGATATCCTGACTTTTGGTCAAGTCCGGAAGGGTCAAATTGTCAGGGGTTATTCTATATATAGCATGCACAGTGGACTCTCGTTGGCTCGAACTCGGCAAGTTCGAAAAACCTGGAAAACTAGAACGCATTCTCCGGTCCAAACTGCTTTTGTTACATGTTCTATGTAGTTCGACTCCGCATGGCTAGAACCACATAAACTCGAACGCTCGAACCAATGATCAGGTCCCCTGCCAAATATTTACTCTGTTATTGACACATCTAGGTCGAACCATACATTTTCACAACTTCCGAATAATATGACCATGGCACGTGAAGATTAACAAATAAAAATAGCTATTAATTGATTTCGTTTGCAACAATAACTATAGTTAATTGTTCGCTGTCAGTTATTATGTTCGCCAACGAATGTTTTGTAATTATATTCAACAAATAAATTCAAGTTTATTTGGCTTAACCAGCAATAAAAATTGATATATTCATTTACAATAAGTATAATTTCATGGCAATAAAGTGACTAGAAATACACCGAAGAACGTCTATCATTTGAATAAACATTCAACAGTATAAATTCGAACACCGAATAATTTCCTAAAATAAATGAGTCGTAAAACAGATGTTTATATCTCACCGACGGACCAAGTTTGTTGTTAAAATCATCGGCCCGGTCCGCCAAATCAAGGTAAGAATTTTGTTAATGTTTAAGGAGCACCGATCTGATCAAAAGACACAGCCATTGACAGACCAGATATCCCACGTGACTCATCACTGACCTGTCTTCTTACACCGTGAAAACCCCCTTCGCGTGGAGGATGGGTATGTATGGTATTGTTACACTTTAATCGGAAATGTTTATGGAAAGAAACTCAAAAAAGGGACTATAAACTGACTGGGCGTTGAAACACGTTGTTTAACCAATCCTATATATTTATAGAACACCTGATTGTAAAACATGCCACGTGAAGATACAGACAATAATGTAAGCAGTGTTTAAATATGTATGAAATAAGGAACATGTATTCTAAAGTATCAACAAACAAAACTGAACGAAAGAAAGACAAGACAAAATGAATAAAATCATGATACATACTGACGGATAGGGTATATATCCAGTGTGTAATCTAAACAAAAGTGTGTATCAAACTAAGCCAAAACGTAGAACTACCCAGGTTATATGAGGAAGTTTACAACAACATTTGGTGCACCTCGTGCAATACCGAAATAAAGAACAGTATAAAGTTAACCGTATCGGCGCTTATATAACTTACCTAATATAGCCCATAATATCATGTTATTTAGTGTCATAAATTTCTAATTAAATGTAATTCAATGTTACTGGGAAGGGGAAGAGTAGATATTCAAGGAAATATTTGAAGTGTGAAGGGTTTGAATCACGTGATCAAAGTTGTATCTATAGATCATCAAGTGAACTACCAACTGACAAGTAAAATACATTTTGTGATTTAATTATTCGTTTAGTTTACAGTTCACGGTTACGTGTTATTGTACCCATGCAGGATACGCGTGGCACGCTCACACAATAATGTAACATTAGGTTTTATTACTTCAGTTAGTCCCCAAACATGATTTCCGAACATTTTTCACGCTCAATACTTGTGTTTAACAACATTCATAATTAGACACAACATTATTTAATTTAGTAATAAGAGAACCTCGCATTGTCATCCCCTGTTCCTATGTTTTTTGACAGGTCGCGAAATTATATGACTTTTGTAAACAACACCTGTAATAATATAGAACTGCGAACATTATATAACGTACGATGCAATGTGGCAAAATGAGTTTGCCACTTACTTAGTTTCACATGGGGGTCCTCCATGTTTTCCAGTAAGTAACGAATTGTACTAACTTGAACAGAAACTAAGTTACTCAAGTCCACCCTCTTTGACGTACTTCGATTTTTTTATATACAGTGCAACCTCTCCGGAGCGGCCCTCTTGAGCAACAACCTCCCTTCAATAACATCGTAATTTCTTCCCACTGTGCGATTTAACTATTGATTTAACATCTCTAGAGCAACAACCTCTCAACAACAATATAATTTTGCTTCTACGGAAGGGTGTTGCTTCGGAGAGATTGCACTGTATTCGTAACAATAACAAATTCGAAATTGATTTCATATATATCTCGTATATATTATCTCATTGTTAATGTGATGTCAAATTAAGCCAGTGAATAAATTCTTTGTACTAAACATTCCCTGAGGTCCAAAGTAGGCTGATTTATTGTACGCCGGAGAAACATTCTGTATCTACCGCAAGCTCAAATATTTGATATGCGGACTATATATATATATATATAATAAACGAAGTTAACATTTGATTGGTTGGAGCTGACTGTGTTACGTTTTTTCCCATTTATTCAGGTATTTAATCATACATTCATTCATCAATGCGTTAGTCATAGATATAATGCTAAAGCATTGGTTAACATTTGTATCATATATACCGTTCCGTCCGTCCTGTTGCAATATATCATATAATAACACAGACTTCTAGAATTATTTGTACTAACGACGTGATGAATTAAATACTCATACCTAGATGGTAAACATTACTGCTGAATTAATGATAACCAAGTTTTACAAATAGCTCTCCGTATGGATTATAATATATGTAATAACTTACAGCTATATACAATGAGCATACTCGTTTATATATAAATAAATAAGACCCAAATTTGATTGCGCATAAATAATCATTGATTATATACACGTAATTGTATGTACTGACGTTTTGAATTTACCATATATTCGATCTTAGCTTGTGGTATGGATTAAACATGTTAAAGTGACTTAAGTAATGTGTTTCGAGAATATGAACTTCAGAAAAAAACACTTTTCACAACTTAAATATGTCTATGGGAAGTTATGTTCTATTCGTATCGTCTGCTTACTAGGTGTTCACAATAAATGCTAAGATAAGATAACTAGGTATTTTCAATAAATATCGAATGATTTGCGGCAAACGATACATCCTACTTTAATAATCGTACAATCTACTTGGTAAGTTATTTTGTAATGTTAATACTGTATTGGATATACGCACTATATAATTATATGGCAGAAAAGTCTGCGTGTTATTGCATTTGTTTTACTCTCATGTAAGAATCGGTAATTTGTTTTTTTCTCACGATCTGCTATTCTGATTCTAGTCCTAAATATGAATGAACCATTTCTCTGAAGTTTCTCATTCTACTGTTAACTGTTTGTCCTTCTGTATTATTGTAAGTAGCCGTTGGGGTTGCAAGTCGTATGTGCGTGATGTTGTTATCAGCAACATAATTATACACATGACAATGTTGTAGTACAGTCCAACCTCTCCAAAGCAACACCCTTTGGGAGAAGCAAAATTGTGTTTTGTTGAGAGGTTGTTGCTCTAGAGAGGTTAAATTAATAGTTAAATCATACAGTGGCAAAAAAATCATGCTGTTGTTCAAGGGAGGTTGTAGCTCAAGAGAGGGCCGCTATGGAGAGGTCGAACTGTACTCAATTTTTCCTCATAATTAGCTCAAGATAGTTCTGTATGCACTAGATACATGACATAGATAGATATCATCTTGGTATTACTGTGTTGTAATCTATACCACTGTCAGTTAGAAGTGGATTTTTCTGATACGGTAGTACATTGTTCTTTCTTACCGCTAAAATAACGAAGTTCGACGAAAAAAAACTCGCTTGTTTTATACATGTTTAGTGAGCTATGACTTAATGATGGTAAACTGTATGTTATACTTGGTTTAATCAATTGTTACCGGTGTTAAAATTAATACGGTATAACATGGTTCAAGGGCAGATAAATACTCTCCATATGACCTTTGATATCATGTACAATGAATTATATTCACATTCCTTTATACCCAAGTTTCGTTCTGTGTGTCTAGTTTTATAGACTGTGTGATACACGTATATGGATTAGGATTAATGGTGGACTTCTTGGTAAGGTCGACGAGAGTGTTATATATTTTTGGGATTATTTATGGCAATAAACTGTCGGATTTTTCTTCAGAAAGATTATGTATCACACTATGAGTAAAAGTTCAAGAATTTGTCAACATTTCCATTACAAACCGTAGAAGCAATGAAACGCCATCTGAGAGGTATACTTAGGAGAATGATCAATTCTAATAAAAGCGCACTTTTACATTTCAGATCACCAGGTCAGCAATGAATCAACTTGCTATTTTCGGCGCCATAATCGCCATTGTTTATTACGTGATATTCCGTACACCATCAATGCCGTCTGTTGTCACAACGGGAAAACTGAACGCAAGTTATGACTACATAGTAGTAGGGGCGGGATCAGCAGGAGCAGTGATTGCTTCACGTTTGTCGGAAGACCCTGAAGTTACCGTCTTACTTTTAGAAGCAGGAGGGGACTACACGGAAAACGATCAGTACCATGTCCCATTAAAGTTCTTTTCACTGCAGAAAACTGATGCTGATTGGGAATATTACACCGTGCCACAGAAGGAAAGTCATTTGGGCATGGTTGCCAATCGTTCCTATTGGCCACGTGGAAAGGTTTTGGGTGGATCTAGCATTTTTAATTCGATGCAATACACGCGCGGCAGCCGTCATGATTACGACGAATGGGCGGAGTTAGGATGTGATGGGTGGAGTTATGAAGATGTTCTTCCATATTTTCTGAAATCCGAGGATATGCTTATTGATAATTTAAAGAATTCGAAATACCATAACACAGGTGGGTATCTAGGCATTAGCACTGGAGGTGTGTCCCCTATCGCTGATGTGTACCTTGAAGCTGGGAAAGAAATGGGTTATGATATTAATGATTACAACGGTGAGATTCAGGAAGGTTGGAGTCCAATGCAGTTGACTATTAGAAATGGCGTCCGCAGTAGTACCTCACTGGAATTTCTCGGACGAGCAGTAGGTCGACCAAATCTGCATGTTGCTGTGCGATCGATAGTGACAAAGATTAATATTGAAAACAAAAAAGCGAAGGGTATTTACATGATTAAAGATGGTCGGAAGATGTACGTGGAATCCAAAAGAGAAATAATTATATCGGGTGGAGCCGTAAATTCACCCCAGTTGTTGATGTTGTCCGGTATTGGTCCCAGAAAACACTTAGAAGACTTAAATATCAAAGTAGAAGCGGACTTACCAGTTGGTGACAACCTGCAAGACCATCTCCTATTGCATACATTTTCAGAAATTTCGGCCGATATTGGTATTACGGAGGAAAAGGTAAACAGTATGAAAAATTTTCTCCAGTATAAACTATTTGGAACCGGAATGTTCTCGATTGCTGGACTCGACGCAACAGCTTTTTTTTGCTCTTATGATACACAACAGAAAAACTGTGCTGCCGACATGCAGTTTATGATGTACAGCTTGAGTATGTATGAGAATCATTTATGTTTGAAAGAAGATATTGCCGAAGAATATCTCAATAAACCAGGTTCGATTGGATTTTCGACAGTAATGAGTTTGCTGGACCCAAAAAGTGTTGGAACCATCCGACTACAGACAACAGACCCATTTGACCCGCCTTTGATTGATCCGCAATACTTGACTGACCGTCGCGATATAGACGCCTACATCCGTGGATTCCGACTATGGGAAAAATATATCTCAACTCCTGCAATGAAAGCAATCGGAGTCAACGTAGAAAAAATGAAACTTTCATTCTGCTCCCAACATGCATTTCAGACTGATGCTTACTGGGAATGCGTCGTGCGCCACCTAGCGTATACAGTTTATCACCCAGCGGGCACCTGCAAGATGGGTCGTGTGGATGACAAGACCTCTGTAGTTGATCCCGAGCTAAGAGTGAAGGGAATAAAAAACCTCCGTGTGGCTGATGCATCCATTATGCCTAATGTAATATCAGGCAACACTAACGCTCCTGTGATTATGATAGCAGAGAAAGTTTCTGACTTGATTCGAGGCAAAAACACCGTTAAACATTTAAGAAGACAAAATATTTAGATCCTCATTTTGCGTATGTTTTGATATTATGTGTTATAAAAATGGTTCAGGACAAATATTCGCTGGCACATATATTTGTATTTGTGTTTTTGTCATGTTAGATTATATAGTTGGAGTATTTACATTGTTGCACCAATATACATTTATATATACACCCTACAGACTCCCTACCACATCCTGTATACATCGTCAGATACCTCGTGTAAGTGTTTGGGAATGTGTCGTGCGCTAACTAGCGGACACTACGTACCATTCTTCTGGGACTTGCATGATGTGACGAGTAGATGACTTAAGAACTGTCGTAGACCCACGCAGCTTCTAGCAAACGGGATCAGAAGCCATGGTGTGGCTAATGTAATATCAGACAACACTAACGCGGTGATAGTGGATAAAGTTTCTGATATGATTCGAGGAAAAGACAAAGTTAATTATCTTAAGCAAAAAATGTTTAATTAATCAAACAGTATCATTTCATTTGATCTTTTGACTTTGGAAGATGTTGTCTGAATTATGACATCAGAGTTTATGAAATGAGATGACATTTCACACATGAAGTGACCTTTCATAGGTTTTAATCATTTTGATTTTCTCTTGCAAATTTAGTGAGTCATAAAGCTATGTTTATTCAAAAATGATTCAATCTAAATGGCAATATATGCTGTAGCTACGTTCAGTGTTGAAGTCTATGCGCGGATTGCTTGTATTTAATTGTGCAGATTGACAAACGATGTACGGTCAAACCTGTGAACAAAGGCCACCCTTGGGAAAGACAAATTGTGGCCTTTACTGACAGGTGGCATTTATTCAGAGGTCAGTTTGTCAGAGGTCAATATTTTTTCAAAGAACAGCCTGTATTCACAGGATGGCCTTTATTCGGAGGTGGCCGCAAACACAGGTTTGACTGTACATGTATTTGTTTGTGTATAAGTCAACAAAGATAACACGTTCAGGGTACATTGAATACTGTTAGTGAAAATGTTTTCAAATTTTGTCTTTCTCAAAGGTGGCCTTTGTTCACTGGTTTGACGGTAATAATTTTGTAAAGTTTAATGGCACTTCGAAACATATGTTTTACAACCATGTTTACATTTTACTGCGCGTACACTGCCACTTTTTAAGTATTGTAAAATATTGATTCACGAATTGATCGTGAAGGATATTGTGTATTAAACATTTTTTTTCTTTTCCCGTTCATGGTGAAATACGACGTTAAACCTTTACACATGGATGTATACTTGTTTCAAGATATTTATCTGTAGTATGCATTTTATCGTGAGTGTTATTTTTTAAGGGATTTTTAAAGGGACTTTGAAAATAAACAACAAAACACAAACATGGGGAATAGTAACTCTGGAGGTTTGTCAAAAGGAGAAATTGAACGCTTGCAGAAACAGATTAAAATGCCAGTGGAAGAAATTCACCAGTTTCATAAAGATTTTATGCAAAATAGTTATAACGGAAAGTATTTAAACAAGGCTAAATTCCGAGAAGTTTACAATGAAATGTTTGGCGGTGACGCTTCCGCGTTCGCTGACAATGTGTTTAGAACTTTTGATCGCGATAAAAATGGGGTTGTTGATTTCGAAGAATTTATTGTGGGTGTTTTTGTCTCTGCCAGTGATGACGTGGAAAAGAAGCTTAGATGGGCCTTTGAGATGTATGATATTGACGGAAATGGTGTTATAGACAGATCTGAACTTTCTGCGATAATAGAGGTGAACACTTTAGCGTCGTATTAAAATTCAAGGGCCTCAAGAGAGGTCACGTGATCAGATTGATAAAATACCTTATAAATTTTACAGAATGTGCTAGGCTTAATCTGAACACATAATTCTTTACGGAGTAAATGGTGAATTCCTTACTAGAAACAAATCATTCTTAAAATAAACAAGTTCAGAAAAACTCTTGCACTGCATAAAGCGAGCCTCTCCAGAATAACAAGACCTTACAGAATAATATTCTACACGGTGTGTAAACAAAATCACTGTACGAATCATTGCGATGTTATGTATTTCAACTTGCACTATTTATTGCGTCCACAAGTACCTGCTATTTCCTATCACAGAACGATTTATGCTGTATATTTCAACTTGTACGATTTATAACTATTACAGGGACTTGACTTATTTATACACGTTGACGAATCATCATAAAGTATTTAAGCTCTAATATTTCACGTTCATTAACAAAATAGTTAAATGCAAAAATATTTATATCATGCAGTTTGGGTACATCACAATTATGACAGAAAATGTACAAACTGAACTTTTCGTCTATTACTACATTGTTTGTATGACACACGACTTTCGTTAATGTGTAATTTTAAAAAGTAGAACAAGGACTTAACCATGTCTTGGGTGATAACGATCTTACGTAGAATTGTAATCTTGTGCTGATAACGGTTTTTTTTCGCTAGGACTCGTTTTAAACAGATTTATTTTACAACCGGAAGTAATAGAAGTATACTAGCGTTATAATTTATTCTATCTAGTGAATCACTGATCGTAAATCATTGAGCACAAAAGAAAGCACCAGTTTTTCTTTTCGAAAATACAAAAAAAATTAACTGAACCATATGTCTGTATTTCGTTAATAGCAAGCAATTGCAATATATTGATGTTCATAAACAGACAAGCGCAATGAGAGCGAAATAATGGTGAATTATTATAAAATTAAATGTTAAAATATTGACGAAGGTTAAAAAATGACAAAACATTTATGAAAATAGTGCGTGATCTCGGGTGGGATTCGAACTCAATGCGGCGAGGGGCCAGTGATTACCATCAGTCAGAGACCGTACTAATCACGCGACCACGGAAGTCCCAGAAATATACTTCTGGTACAGTTAATTTAGTGTGTTTTTACTGATTATATAATGATTAACAAGTTCAAACGCTTGACCGTATAAATGTGTACAGTGCTACCTCTCCAGAGCGGCCCTCTCTTGAGCAACAACCTCCCTTCGACAACAGCTTAATTTTTTTCCAACTGTACGATTTAACTATTAATCTAACCTCTCTAGAGCAACAACCTATCAACAACAACATAGTTTTGTTTCATCAAAAGGGTGTTGCTTTGGAGATGTTGCACTACATAATGTCACTGTTGAACGCGCCCTGAAACTACTGTCTGGTAGAATATAATCATTATTGTAATAGTTAACTAGCATAATGTTGCCGATAGTGTATACTGAAAAGTTTGAATGGAAATTTCAGGCTGTATATGGTGCTGTCGGTACAGATGTTGATTCTCCACCGGAAGTTCTTACAGAAAAGTTATTCAAAGAGATGGACGCTGATGGTAACGGTGAAATCTCCTGGGAAGAATTCCGTGACGCCGCAATGAAGGACGATAAGGTCTTAAAGCTGCTGAGACCATTAGATGGCAGCTAGGAAATCTACAACGTAGTTAACATTGATGACATCCAGCTAGGCTCATTGCTGGATTATAATTTAAATGATCTGTATAAAATAAAACAATTTTAATGCTTCTTTATAAATTAGCGGAGGTTTAAACAGGTATTCGCATCTTCTTAACGGATGCTTTCTTCTCGTGAAATTTGAATTAAAGGAACATTAGCATCAATGTGATTAATTGACAAACGTAGGAACGATTTTTCAGTTTTTGCACAATTAGTTTTCAACATGGTGCCTGCAAAACTTTATTGCATTATTAGAGGGACGTTTATACACTACGTATAATACTATGTAAATGAGATTTGTCTCACACACTTTTATTTTGTTATCACTAATCAACTTTAACCAATTGTTATCAGTTATCCTTCCTCCTTATAAATATACATGTATTATGTTTTTACACGATCTACACTTTTTGTTTTCCATTTAATTAAAATGCTCGCTACATTGCTATTCGATGTCGGTGCGACAGAAAACGCCATTAAACATTGGAAGAAAAACTAAGAATCATTTGCATATGTTCAGTACATTTATTTTAGGTATATCAGCAGATTCTAAAATTGCACTGCGTGTATTAGGCATTCCGATAATACCCTAAGATTCTAAAATCACGTGAGGTTATTACACCAGTAAAAAGTCCATGTATGAAAATAAAGTCCGTTATTGAAATCGTGAGTTAATTGGCCGATAGGGCTAGTTCTGTCTGCTTGTTATAAACAAGTCGTAAAAACTGTTTGTTTCTGGTTAACAGACCTATCCTAATCTTTCTCCGCGACTCAAGACTTTTTTTTAGGATGGTTTCACTTTTTTTACCTTTCTGCGCAATCATAGTCCCAACAACAACAAAACCGACATGCTACAACTTTTGATAATAACATTGAGTCTATATATTGTTATACGGCTTTAATTACCCATACTATTTATCTTAAATTATCAGATTTATACATCGGTCATTAACATGGATTGAACATGTTATATGAGATAAAGTATACTGGCATCAAGACACATATATATGTGTCAATCGTTGCGAATCAGACATATTTATATCTTAACGTTGTGAACATAGATAACGGATTTCATGACGTGTCCGTGAGTGGAACATAAAACTAAGTTGGCGTGCGTTTATATTTGGCTGAAATAAAGGTAGGTACACTTTATCTAATATTTTTCTCCTCTCGTGCTATGCGATTGAAACATTCAACATTAATCAACGATTAAGTACCACAATATACAATCAAGACTTTGGTACAGAAAAGAACTTTATTCAAAACGCGCACACAAGAAGATGGAATGCTTGATTTATTTGTGTTCATTACTTTGAACCATAGCATTTCATGCTGTTGTGATATACACGTAGTATTAGAATGAATCTGAATTCAAAAAGTCAGAAAAAAACATTCGCTTATGTAGAAATACTAACCAACCGACCGACCGACCGATCGATCGATCGATCGATCAATTAATCAATTAATCAACTAATTTAAATTTTAGATACTGTTGATGCTAAAATACCTACAATGAGAAACAGACGGAACCTAAAACAGTCTTCTGAAAAAGATGAAGGATCAAAGCAACCACCGTCCACTACGAGGTATTTTAAAGTACAAGCTGTAGTCATTTCCTCGCCAAGTCTTTAAAACGCTTTTAGTTAAGACTGTTAACAAGTAAACATTTTCACCATCGTCATCCCAGCAGACCAGTAGGTAGACAAATTCTTTCCAATAGATATGGTGCTTTACAATCTATTTTCACTGGGGGTCAACGTTACATCACGGACTTGGCCACCTTCCAGCTTTAATGGTGGAGAACCCCCTACGTACACCTGGGTATAACTATTGACCTTACGTAAGCTAGCTGGACAGCTTCCTCACTTGTAAAATTAAGTCCATTACTAAATTCGAACTAACAGCGGTGAGAGCAAAGTAATTACAAGTCAGAGATCATAACCATTCGACCACAGAGGCCCCTATAAAATTTTGATACACAAATTAACGCATAGTACCAGTAAAATGTTTGATTCCGTTTTTTTCTTTTACTCGTAGATCAACTTCTGTGTTAGTGACATGTCTAGAGGCTGTTATCTTCTTATCTGTAGCTGTTGTTGCATACAAGGTACTATTGCGACCGCATCCAACCAAAGTATCAATAGTTACTGAGCAGCTTAACTCCAGTTATGATTATATAATAGTTGGTGGAGGCCCGGCGGGGTCCGTATTGGCATCGCGCCTCTCTGAGGATTCGGACAAAACAGTTTTGTTACTTGAAGCTGGTAATGATTACATCTACAACGATGATCTTCACAAACCAATATCTTTTATGGCGCTCCAGAAAACATCATATGATTGGCAGTACAAAACAGTCCCACAAAAGCATTCCCAATGGGCGATGGTTGAAAACCGTTCATACTGGCCAAGTGGGAGAGTTCTTGGAGGTTCCGGCATGCTCAATTCAATGCAATACGCTCGGGGTTGTTATTTTGAATACGATTATTGGGAGAGCATAGGATGCAAAGGGTGGTCGTTCAAAGACGTTTTGCCATATTTTTTGAAATCTGAGGACAACCTTGTACCTAGACTACGCAGCAGCAAGTACCATAACAAAGGTGGATATATGGCTGTCACAGAAGGTGGTACCACCCCGTTAGCTGATTTGTACCTTCAAGCGGGACGAGAAATGGGATATAATGTCGTTGATTTAAATGGAGAAGATAGAGAGGGATTTGGACTAGTTCAACTGAACATACGAAATGGAGTCAGGAGCAGCGCTGCCGTTGAATTCTTGGGAAAAGCTGTTGCCGGTCGTAACAATCTTCATGTGGGCGTAAACAGCTTTGTCACAAAAATTAAAATAGTAAAGAATCATGTGCAAGGGGTATACGTGATTCGAAATAATAAAAAGTATTTTATTAAAGCAAAGAAGGAAGTGATATCCTCAGCAGGCGCTGTTAGATCTCCACAGTTGTTGATGTTATCAGGAATTGGGCCGGAGGAACATCTAGAAGAGCTTGGTATTAATGCTATAAAAGATCTACCGGTGGGTGAGAACTTAAGAGACCATGTAATGATTGGGCTGATGACAAAAATAAAGTCTGATATTGGTATAACAAAGGATAAGCTTCTAAGCTGGTCGTCACGGCTCCAGTACAATTTATTCGGCAGTGGATTGTTGTCTACTGCCGGCGTGGATGCGACATCTTTATTTTGCGTGAATTTTCCAAGTGGGCCGAAGACGTGTCGACCTGACATTCAGATTAACTTTTTCAGCGGTACAGTTACTGATAACGTATTATCATTGAAGGATGAAATCGCAGACGAATACTATTTCAAACCCGGAGAGCCAGGTTTCGTTTCTGTGATGACATTATTGAGTCCCTTAAGTGGTGGAACTATTCGTCTTAATTCTACTGACCCGTTTGACAACCCCCTTATAGATCCAAATTATTTAGATACAGACATGGACAAAATACAGTTACTGAAAGGCATTGAAAAGTATATGAAGTTTATTGAAACACCTGCTATGAAAAGTATTGGTGCATCAATGGATAAAATGAAGTTATCTGTCTGTAAGCACCACACATTTGATACTGGTGAATTCTGGGAATGTGTGTTACGTCATTTAGCGGTCACATCATACCACCCAGCGGGCACTTGCAAAATGGGACGCGACGACAGTATGTCAGTGGTCGATCCTAAGTTAAGGGTACATGGTATCAAAGGCTTGAGAGTGGTAGATGCTTCAGTCATTCCCACAATGCCTGCGGGCAACATGCATACACCTGTCATTATGATTGCAGAGAAAGCTGCTGATATAATACGAGGTAAGAAAACTGTGAAGAAAGTTGACCTATAACCAGGTAGGGGACATAATCTACTGTTACTAGACGTATATATTTTAGATTTTAACTTAACTGCAATCAATAACCATTCACTTTTTTTTCATTTTTTATGACTATATTTTCTACGAACTATTCTGTATCAATCGGAGCTATGTTATCGTCGTTTAAAGTCAGTTCTTCGATATTTGTCCTTTTGAACTACAAAGATAGGATGGGGTTGAAATGGGCCCCTGTTTCAAACATGTACATAGAAATGGTGAATGTCCTCTTCTCTAAATTATTAGAGAGACGTTTGAGAGTACAAATGTAAATATCACGTCATGGTATGTCAATATTTATATGGTACATTCCATATTTTGCAAGCATTTTCATGTTCAATTGTCTTTACCTTCAACTGAATGCTCGCATTATTGAAAGTCATCCTGCGAATTTCTCTTTTGACAACTATTTTATATACAGTCAAACCTGTGAACAAAAGCCATCCTTGGGAAAGACAAAATGTGGCCATTATTGACAGGTAGCTTTATTCGGAAGTCAGTTTGTTCGGAATAATCAGTGATGGTTTTTCAAAGAATAACCTATTAATCATAGTGTGGTCTTTATTCGGAGGTGGTCTCAAACACAGGTTTGATTGTACACACATTTGTTCCTGAGTACATGTTGTTTATATGGGACTCATACATTACACACATACATTACAGATTCCATGTTGTATGTATACGTGTTTATATAGTGTTGTTATAAGTCATGTAGTATGCTATAAGTGAATTAAATTTCTTTTCCAATCAATCATCTTTCTATAGTCGTTGTATTTTTAACAATTGAAAATAATGACATTATTTCCATTAATATGCGACGAATATCAAAGTACAATCGTTACAATCATTTCTTGGTTCCACGGTCAAATTGTTTAACGAGAAACTCGTACGTTTAACTTGGGCGATTAAAAAACAATGATACAGGTTTCATAAATACAAAAACAATCTATGTTTCTTTTGACGAAATGATGATCGATGACACATATTTTAGTGGTAAAAAAATTCAAACAAACTGCGGGTTTTAGATTTACAAATGTATTGTATGATAAGAAGGTTTTGAAGATAATTACATGAAAATGCTGATACAGCGGACGTTGGCTTATATATAAAATGTACGACATCATCTTTTAGCATTGAACTTCTTTAACTGCAGGGCATTTTTCACAGGTAGGGTCACAGGTAGGGTCACAGGTAGGGTCACAGGTAGGGGAAGGGGCCTTTTTCTTAAATTTGGGGAAAAATAACACAATATTTTTGCCAAAAGGGAGAAGAAAAAACTTGATGTAAACTGAATTTTAGGGGAAAACTGCATGATTTTATAAATTGTTCTTGAGGGGAAGAGGCCTATAAACGGTAGCATGAAAATAATTTATTTGTTATGTTAAAGTTACGTTTTTTTTCTAATTTGTGGTACAATTGAAATAACGACTTTATTCACATTTCTAGAATTGTTAAGTTTGAGCTTAAAATGATAAATTATATGAAGTATCTTTAAACTAACATACTACATAAAAACCTCGATGATTTGACCACCTTTGAAACCCTAAAGATCGGTTGAAATAATGATATGGTCTTATTAAGTTAAATTATAAGGGAGTTTTTGGAAGCTATATATATCAAGGTGGTCGTAATATTGAGGCGGTCGCAATCTGAGGTTATACTGTATACATTAAAGCACAAAACTTCTGTTCAGTTAGTTAGACAATTGTCTTATAAGATTAACGTTATAATACACAAATACGAGATAAAAACGACTTGTGTTCATTGCATCCAGTTGATCTTCTCACAGGGACCCTGCAATGTACAAAACAACAAGTGTAAGAGGTTTGGCGTAAAGCAACAATCTCATTACTATTGTGCTACGCTAAATGTTATTACTCACCGGGGCTCTTGTTAACCTAGTTTGACTTTATATTGGTGAGAAAGTGATTTATGTACCCATTATGCGAGCGAAACTAAATCTGATAGTACGGTATAAGCGGAAGTAAAAGAAACCCAGTTTTATGAAAATTATCTGTATTCGAATCATTAAGTCACGAATAAGAAAAATTGTTTTAAAAGTATTTGTAAAAAGTTATAGCAGGTGCGATCGTTTCAGTTTCTGTTGCGTTCATTTTCACAGTAGTAAGTTGTATGCCATTTATAGACTAACGTCTGTACTCTAAATCACGTGAAATAAATGTGCATAGAAAGAGAGACCGGCTATTCTCTGTCTGCAACCATTCCGGGTTTTATTGAAACTAATATCATTCCAGTCTAGACCATTCTGTAAAAACATTTTTGATCAGTTAATGCTTCTGCTACAACGGCACTGATTGGTTGAAATGATCAATGCCGTCAGGATCTAGCAAATCAGGAAAGTTCTTTACGGGAAAGGAAGTGAAGTACAAAAACCGTCTCATTTAATTGAAAGTTGGATTCGTAACCGAATTTTCGCAATTTTCAATTTTTAGCCAAACATGCTGCATTGGTATTCTTCGGCGATCCGGAACAATAGATCAACATACAAATACACATTATGTACGTTAATACTTACTGCAAAATGGAGACTGGTCGTTGGTTTTAAGATAAAACTTTCCTCTTGCCGAATGGTCGATGGAATGGATACCTAACACACTGGTAACCTGACCACACTTACTGCTCGTGTAGTCGTCCCATGACTCACACTGCTTGCTAACGAACTGACACTTGGTGTTCAGAACAGATTCAATGAAATACCAGATAGCTCTGTCATGAGCGCAAGACACATCGTCAAATGCTTCTGTAATAGATAGCATGATGTTGTTTAAGAGCATTTATGACCGTGTAGTTTGGACATTGTTTGTCCCCAGAACCGGGAAAATGCTATCATAGAAGTAAGTTGGTAATTACAAGAATATCTTTGTGTATAACACATCAATTGTCAGTCTAAACTTCATTTCCTTTTGTGTAATAAAAGCTGACACTAGCGTCATATTATACCGACCCAAGCCCCTCACCATTCACATCACTAACAGATCAGACATGTAACCTTGACAACCGTACATGAATGATAGGTAGAAATTGCAAGCAAGATCATTTTTATATGATACATAATTACTCTGAAAACTGGAATTCTAGAAAATAAACTTTTAGCCCAGTCCGGAAGAGGTCCGGTTTTGAGGGGTTTTAGTGCACAAATCACTTACTACTGAATTCAAACAAAGCTAACTCTTCCAGTGTTGTTTTTACTGGAGGAGGACATCCGGGCTGATACTGACCACCATTTGGATAGAAATCAACATTTCCCATCGCTAACAATGAACCAAAACCTGAAAATATCCACAACAGACATAACTGAAACTTCTATACAATGATTACCGTCCTTAGTGTGCCACACCCACAGTAATCTACCTTCATAAAACCTTGTACTGCTCTACGAGATGCGCACCACTGTGAATTAGTGCTGTATGAATTTACATGTACAGTAAACCTTGTGAACAAAGGCCACCATTAGGAAAGACAAGCTGCGGCCTTTATTGACGGATGGCCTTAATTCAGAGGTTAGTTTGTTCTAAATAATAGGTGTCAGTTTTTCAATGGCCTTTATTCACAGGGTGGTCTTTATTCGGAGGTGACCGCAAACACAAGTTTGACTGTAGTAGTTGACTACAATAAATACTTTGACAAATATTTTGACAAAATTAATGGTCAGGCCACAAATTGTATTAATTGTCTCTTTTGGAAATTTCAAACATGATCTTATAAAGAATCTTATACGCAGCTAGCACTAAGCATACTTTCGAATGTGTACATTGTCAGCTCCGTTGTTTGTAAAACTGATATTTTTTAATGTTTCTTAATTGTATGAAGAGCATGTTTCTTCTACTCACCAGCATCATCAAGTGGAGCTGCATCAGAATGAATGACGTCAACAAATAGAGCGTCTGTAGGATCAAGATGAACGGCTGGTTTTGTTTTAGTAAACATAGGACCAGCTGGGTCCAGACCTGGAAGTATAATACGTACATACATAAAACCTCAGTTAGAGTAGGATCAAGGTAGATAAACCACGTAAATAGTATTAGGGCCATTGTGTAATGTGTAAGGCTGGAATCCAATCTCTATCCAGAGTTGTCGTTCGCTACATATACATTTCTGTCAATGTCTCATAAGTAGTGCAAAAACATGTGAACAGGTCTCCTTTGGTTATCATGGGGTACACAAAGACATGTTTTGTTTTACAAGAATTTTGTATAAGCTGAGACGTTGACAGAGATTTACGTGAAGGATAACGAATGAAAACTCAGGATAAAGATTGGTTGGAATTAACAACTGTCATATGCCGCTGAATAAATTTAATCTTAATTACATTAAATGGAAAAATAACTTTTCACAGAATTCGACTCCATTTAACTGTTATATGTACTACCAGAAGGCGAATAAATCGTTCCGCTGAATGTGCACCGCCTTCACAAAACGCAAAATGATAAAATAATAGGGAAGAATGCTTTCATTTAAGGTAATTTTGGGTGAATTTATCATGTTTTATAAAGAATTGATTGCAAATTTACCACCACAGGTCCGTTACTATAAGGTGCTTCTTATTACTATAGTTACACGTACCAGTTATTCTTGGAATACCAGGTATAATTGTCCCAATATACCCGGATATGTGAGCGCCTAGACTGTGACCTATTACATGAAGATCAGACAACTTCATTCCGAATTCGTCTCGTAAAGTCGTCAGTAACTTAGCAACAACGGCAGCAACAACGCGAGTGTTGGCGACTGCTTTGGGATAAAACTGGTGGGAACCTTTCGGCCAGTGAATTCCAATAATGTTGAAATCACCCTGAAAATAAAATCTATCTGCAATGAATAACCATCTAGATTCGTGTGTACGGTGTCGTGATAATAACTTACTGTATTTTTATTATAATAGGTGACTAATTGTTAACTAAGGCGCATAAAATATTTTAATACTAAAATGCAGCAATAGTTAAGTCTAAATCATTTACTTACGACGAATCTCGCCTTTTAATGATGACTTAAATACTCTTTGGTATCTTACCGTTTTCATGAAAGCTACAGACAAATTTGCGATGACAGGGGATTCTTCGTTGCTCATATATCCGTGAATCAAAACCTTTGTTGGTCTTGTTGCGTTGAAGTTAGATTCTCTTATGCCGGACAAATCCGACGAGGAGATTTCCTGAGGAGTCACCGGGTTCTGTCGGGTCCATAACAACGCATGTGCCTGTAAGATTATTTCGTATACTTGCTTCGCAAATTTGAAATAAACAATAATTTCATCATGAAATCAAAATCATGCTGATACTGACTGCTGCTTGGTTTTGTTTTGTTTTTATGTGGCTTATTGTCACTGGGTTTAACGCCGTTTTTCAACATTTTTTTAGTTATGTACGGCGACCGGTTCACCTAAACAGTTTTCCTGGACTGTATACTAATCAGTACTAACTTACCGTTCCACAAGGAGCCAGCAACTTCTCCACATATGGAAGAAAATCGACATTTTTGTTAAATTTTCATAGAAGGGTATGACCTGTCGCGACCGGAATTCGAACCCGGATCTCCGGGTTACAAGTCGACTACTGCTTGGTATGTAGATGTTGTTTTTTTGTACTTGATTATTGAATCAATAAATAAAATACTGTTGATTTAGTCGACATTAGAGATTGGAATAGTTTAAAGAATAAGTTTTATTATGTAATAAACAGGATCTAATACGTACTTGAACTTCACTAGGAGAGTCAGGTAGTTCATTCATGGCGTTGTCGAAAGGAGCATCTGAGCTGAAACATCCAATCCCATCATAACAAACCCTGTCTGTCAGGAATCCTGAAACAATTGAGGTTTTTTTCTAGTTCTTTACAAACATTATATTATTATAGATATGAACCACAATTTGTATCGCTTATGACTCATGAATTGAATGTATTTATATAGTCTTATTGCGTGATTAGTCCAAGTAGCCTAATGACTTCTCCGTGCGAACTTAAATGTGCGGATCACATACTAACAGCTGATGATCAACTTTCAACAAATAGTATCATCAATATTTATTGAATTTGCGCTTTACGTACATACGTATATATAACATGTGTGGTCATACATCTTTTTCCTTCAAAATATGAAGAGTATTGTAATGGTACGATGAATAAACATCGTTTTCAAATGATAAGGTACATAGCTTCCCTGAACTATTCTTACGGAGCCGGGCAAGCTGTCAGTTAAATGCATCAATGATACTGTTGGCCATTACTACACACTTCTTCAATAATCCGTAATTCAGTTTATGTCATAGGATGCAGTTTAGCCACAAATAGGTATGCTTAGATGTGCATTTGTTTCTTTAGCACGTTATGTCAATTGTTATTAAATACAAATATTCTCTCTCAAATCCAACATCTTTTTTATTTTGTTTTTTTTTTGTTTCGGTAAATGTCGTATACTATGGCAGAATGTCTACATATAAATAGGTTGTAAACCAATGCTTTTACAGTATGTATGCATTATTTTCATGATGACTTGATTCTCAGAAATCTTTATTTACAATAATGTCTTGTTTTGTGTATTTGTCTTATAAGTTTATACATCCATTTGATTTATTTATACACGTGAGTATACGTTACTGAAAGGGGAAATTAAGAGCATAAAATACAATCATTTATATAATGCATACATGTAGTTTTTGCAATCATTTATATGCCATATCTTATAAATAAAGCAATTTAAACACTTAATGGGTTAGGGGGTGAATTTTCTTTCGGTAAAGAGGGCATTAATGGTAATTAAGATATCAATTGAAGTTTGTCATGGTTATCACCAGGATGTTTTATATAAAAATCCTGCTTAGACAAGTCTTAGAGACTGTTGTAACAACATAAATACTGTAGAATCACAAATTTTCGTTGGACATTTAATTTCGTGGGTGAGCTTAACCACAAATTCAAGTACCCAAGAATTATGATGTTCGTAAAATTACGAATGCATCCGAAAATATGTCTATCTGAAATTCCACGACTTTTTAATACCCACGAAATTATCGATTTAGGCAAATTCACGAAATTTGGTACCATCGAAATTTAAAATACAACCACATAATTGTATGATGTATTTATGAAATGTCGGCATTTTGATACAAATGGTAATGTTATCTGGCTGTTTTTGCTGTTTCGCTTCTTCCAAAAAAGTCATTAACTTCCTGTTTTAACAAAACAAAGAATGAACAGGTGTTAATACATTTACGCGTAAAGATATATTAACAGACGTCTGACACGTGTAGCTCTATATACAATATTAATCACAATACGGAGATTAATTCCATGAGGAATGTTTTGTTGGAAATGTTTTTTTTAATTCGTTTGTCGAATAAGGAAATTATTTCACAAACGGAAAACGGGCAAATACGAGACATAAAATGCAAGTCATAATATTCAGATCAGGATTGTTGCACAATTAAACGAAACGGGCACTTTATTTCATAATAGTTTAACCTTCTCAATTCTGCAGTAATATCATTTTATGAGCAAGTACGATCGGTGAAAGTTGAAAATTTCCAAAAAAAAAAACAAAAAAAAAACACGAAATCTCAACTTCGGTGCTGCAGAAACTATAAAAAGTAGGGTCTGGGAGGTTCCGGAAAATTCCGGAAAACCTTTAACCTTAACCACTGTCTTTTGATTCAAGTCATTCGTGGGCAGTGACCTCTTTGTGCACAAAAATATCATTTTAAAACAATCCTAATTACCAGTACAAAGAATTATTTTGCAGTTGCTCCGAAGCAGTATTGTATTTACGGCTAAAATAAGTAAACAAGAATTGGAATGATCACATTAAATGTGTAGAATAGGCCCTATTCATGTACTTGTTAATGACACTTGTCCACTTATTGACGCAATAACTTTAATTACAAAATGAATTAGCTTAGTAGGACAGGAAACAATTAGGTTATTATAGCGATTATAAAACATGTTCAGAGTTTCAAATAAGTTAAAAACGCATCTGGGAAGTCACTTACCGTTAGTGATGGATATTGCGATTACACTCAACAAAATGCAACCAGTAGACAGATCCATTGTAAAGTGGTGCAAGGTAGATTAATTGTATTATCTGTATCCGTTTAAAACAATGGAACCATTCAGCACACTCATGTGGTCGTACTAGTGAAACAGAACACAATGTCAAATCTCGTGTTTTCTGATAAGAGACAGTTGGTCATACAGGAGACAATGTTAAGCTATAAGTACATTTTGTGTCGTTATGTCAAGAACGAAATATAGAGAGAACGGAATATATCGTGAACTTTGTTGCTTCTTAGAGTGACATACATTTTAAATGTTACGCGACTACAAAATTGGCTGATAAATTTTCCTACGTAAAACCATTGCAGAAATAGTCTTCTTTTTATAAAGTACTGGCTAGTGTTATAATTTTGTCGACGTATGTATACAGTGTTCACTGAAAGAAAATGTTGCTAAGAAACTCGTTTTTGAGCGACTTGTAATGTTGTTTTTGAACGAGTACTTTTTAATCCATAACATATTCTCTAAATGCATGTAGTGAAAGTGATTGTCGTTGTTTTTCCACAATCACTATTTGTGAAGGTAAAAACAGACTATTTGTTGTATGAACCTGCTCGTTTAGTATTATTATATGTGTATAACCTTTCTAATCCGATCTTGCTTCCACATACAAAAATGACAACTTAATGCGATTCGGATTTTTTTTGTGAAGAGTAAAATAAAGATAAGTAAAAAGGCCAGAGTAAACGAACAGTAAAATCTCCACATTATGGCCGCCATTTTGAACATAAAAAGAGCGGTCTTAATATTGAGGTGGTCTGATTATCAAGTTCAAAGGAAGAAGAAATATAGAAAACTAGTCCAAAATTGAGTGGTCGTTATAATGAGAGTATAGTTATATTGAGGTGGTCGTAAATTGAAGTTTTACTGTTTTGGAAATAAGCATTTTAAGTGTTGCGAATTTGATTATATACGTAACAAATTTGTTATAAATATTATCTGTTACAAAGGTGGTCTTAAACACACTTATCAAAATAAGCAAACTTATCCTGACTATCAAAATATCGTCCTTTGAAACATAATCGTTGTATACATACCGGAAAATATCCAAAACTTTTTGTTTTAAAGTATCCTCCCGTGTTTTTCTTAAGTTTTCTTATTAATTCAAAAAATAGCCAATTGCTCACATGAAATCAAATAAGCAAATAATCAAATTTCATATACAATAGTATCATCTGTTAAATGTTCAATTATTTTCAACTTATTTTGCATCCGTTTTGAGGACCGGGAAGTTGTCATTAAAATCCACTTGAAACAGGAAGTAGCGGTTTTCATAACCGTTATCGTCTGCTACTGAATTTTGAAATCATGCAATTGAAAAATTTCATAGTTATCTGAACTTGAATAGAATGAATAGATAATCATATAATTATTGATAAATACTGGTAATTCACCATGCAGTAATGACAATATTTTTGTGCGAGGCTGATCTGATAAAGTTAATATTTATTAAGAAATAACTACAGCAAAACCTTGATAATAAGACCAACTTTGAGACCCGAAAAATGGGTCATATTAATGAGGTGGTCTTATATCGAGTTAAATTATAGTTGAGTTATTGAAAGCCAATTCGAAAATAAGTGGTCGTTGTAACAAGGTGATCGTGATATTGAGCTGATCGCTATTTGAGGTTTTACTGTATATAGAATTTTAAATTGCTTATTGCGTGTATTGTTTTCAATATAAAGTAGTTTGTATATAACATAATTAGAATTAAGATAAGGATTTAATAACTGAAGATAAAGTAGTGTCAGATACTGCAATTCAATGTTTTCTTTAGTGCACGTAGTTCGCAGATCTGTGTCCACAGTAAAGTGAAATCATGTTGTAGTGAGATACCTAACAATGATGTAGTATTTATCATGTAATTCTCAACAGATGTTTTATATCACCAACGCCCTGTATAGATATGATGTTTTATAATCATAAAACATATTTTGTTTTGTTTGTTTTTATGTGACTTATTGTCACTGGGTTTAACGCCATTTTTCAACAATTTTTCTATTATATACGGTGACCTAACCAGTTTTCCTGGACTGTACACTAACCAGTACTAACTTACCTTTCCACAAGGAGCCGACAACTTCGCCACATGTGGAGGAAAATCGGCATTTCGGTCAAATTTTCATAGAATGGTGTGGCCTGCTGCAATCGGGATTGGAACCCGGATCTCAGGGCTACAAGTCCAGCGCACTAACCACTGGACCACGTTCGCGGCTTGTTGATTCTGAAAAACACTATTGTTAATCAAGCAATAGATCTCTATTTTGAATTGTATCAGGTGCAAAATATGGATTAAAGACGTTAAGCTACTTAATAATATCTACGTAATACTATCTATGATAATACAGTAATACCCCTGAAAACCGGACTTGCAAAAAAACGGAATTTATGCAAAACCGAATGATTTTTCAAGTCCCACTTTTTTCTCTTCTACAATCAATAGTTCTCTGAAAACCGTATTTCTCAGAAAACCGGACTTTTGATCCAGCTCGGAAGCGGTCCAGTTTTCAGGGGTTGTACCGTACAATGCTATTTCCTATCATTTAGTTTTTTCCACCCGTTTTTTACCCGGACATTAGGTACTTTATTCGGTGTTCTTAATTACTTACTTGTAATCTTCAATCACAAATAAATAAATCAATCTTCATTAATGGATATATAAAATGCTATACAGAACAATTCTTCGAAGTCTTCTGATAATAATTTTATTGATTTTTGGAAACATTTCACAAACCAATATCCAGCATATCATTTTTCTTTTTAATTCAGAATCCAAAAGCTTACCGTTCACTTTTAAAAAACCTATTTTATTCAAAGGTTAATGACTGAGGATGAAAAATATTGATATTGCAATCATGATGTTCAGTCGATGTTTTTTATAGATGACAAATTGACGCTAATCTGTGACGAACATAGGAAAAGATGGGTTCAGCATGATTTATCGAATCATCTCGACACGTGTCCAAGCATATTGAAGATTCGTTTGTTATTGTAAATGGCGCTTGAATTTCAAAATAGTTTAACTTTCGTTACATTACCTGGGACCAATTATATATTCATCCCATGTATTACTTAATACATAAATTTGAACAATTAAAACATTCTTGCACACATTATTTCAGTGTATAATTTACATGCATTCTCATGACATATCTTAGTTAAGTGTCACGGTTAGGAATAAATTCTACCTATAAGCCGTGTCTGCAGGACGTTCAAGGAGTATTAGTGATCGATCAGGGCGGATTTTAGTACATCCAGTAGCGTCCCATACCGGAAAGTTTGTATCGATTATCGATACGAATTATCACGATTCAATGGTCTGTCAGCAATCACTACATAAAAGTACCACGTTCGATGGTATAGCTTTAAACTACAAGTAGTCCAGTTCAATTAGAGCGCATTTATGTCGCGACTAATTGAAGTTAAAATTCGATATTTCGGCAATTACTCCTAAGATAACATTGGGTAAACCCCAAGGAAATTATTATTTACAAAGAAACAGTTCACCGCGGGGTTTCAAAGTATTTATTCTGTATGTGTTGGATTATTTAAATTTAAATCAGCGAAGCTTTGATTAGAAATACATTACTTACATCAGTAATGTGAGCATTTCGCAGAAGAAACAACAGGAGGTATTTCATATACAAATTACACAGGTATTTGATTTAAATCTAATTACATTACTATATTTCATTTCGAGTAAACACCATATAGATAAATATTGCGTAGATTTTAATGTGTCAGGATATGTTAAAATATATAAAATATAAACTTTCTGATTTTTTAAGTCCCATTTTTCACTTCTACAACCAATAATTCTTTGAAAACCGGAATTCTCAGTTAACCAGACTTTAGCCCAGTCCAGATGGGGTCCGGTTTTCAGGGGTTATACTGTATTTTAAAGCTAGATATTTAGCTTAGTTCTTAAAGAACAGAAACGAATTACCGTAAATAGAACGTTTTTGCGTGAAATAGACATAGATATCAAAGAAATAGCATGTTCATTGTAAGGTTGAGCAAATAAGAAATCGTATAATTCTAGAACTTTGGGTAACATGTACATGTATTTAGGTCTACAGCCATCCATTAAAATTCCAATTCAAATGAAATTGGTTCGAGAATATGACATGCTGTTGAACAATGCAGTAAAACCTCGATATTGATACCACCTTCAGGATCCGACAAATCGGTCGTAATAATGAGGTGGTCACATTATCAAGTTGAATTATAGGGGAATTATTGAAAGCCGGTCTGAAAATAAGTAGCAGATATAACAAGGTGGTCGCAATTTTGAGGTGGTTGCAATATGAGGTTTTACTGTATAATTAAGTTCTCATTCGAAACGTAGATTAAAGTTAATAATTTTACAAAAACAAATACAAGATGCTATTTATTTTGCAAATTTTTGTAAAGTTTTATAATGTAACACAGGTTTAGAAATATATTGTATATGGGTCGTTTGTTGCGCAAAAATTCTGTTACAAGGTTCTTCTTTGTATTCATATATTGGAAAATTCTCAGTCTCCTGATAGCTATTTCAAAACCTATTAAAATCTGCACAATACCTACATTACCTGACCCTTACTGAAGAATGCACGAGACATACTTTACACTAACCCGAGTTACTTAAAAAGTCAATATCTAGTTGTAGCGTATATATATATAAATTGAACAGAAGGTGATCTTTTTATGGGTTTATAACACTATATACGCGTTACGATAAATCTCATGTCATACTTTTTTCAACAGTTATAACTAAACTTAAGTCTACAGCTTATTACCTAATATAACAAGAAAAATAAACAATTAGAAATCAGTACTAGTGAAGTTAGTAAAAATTCATGCTACACAAAACCACGTCATTCTGTTTTTTATATCTTAATGAATGGCTTAAAATATCGTACGATTTTAATATCGTATTTCATTCTTAAGATAAATATCCTCCGAATGGGAGCATAAATAACTAGTAAAAACTTGATCATTGTGAAAACTATGTATACATGGATTATATAGCGCAGTTTATATTGACTTTAAGAACTTCTAAGTTTAGTACGATTTCTGGTGTAAAGTAAGAATTATTGAAAGTGTATTGAATATTTGTTTAAAACCAGTTATATTGTTGTACAAATATGCATTATTTACTATAGCCAAGGAATTGTTGCTTTGAAGGTGTAGCATAATGTTGTAACATGATTCTACCATTCCGTATATTGCCATCCAGACAGCTAACCAACAGTCAACTTTGTGTATTGAACGTCCATTGTACATTATCCGCATCTATCCCATGGTTTTAAGCTTGCCTGTTTCGAAGAAAAAGTCCTGCTATTATGATCTCTGCGTTGTTATCCTTGTCTTCGTCATTGTCGTGCAAAAACTTTGATATAACCCATAACTCAAACACTTTTAAAGATATCAACACGACACTTGGAATACTTGAGTATCCATAAGGAACAGTTGCAAGACGTGGGGCATTATTCTGAAAGCTATATTTTTTAAGTTATGCTCCTTTTCAATATAGAATTTTAGTCAAAATTGCTTATTAAATAGAAAGGTGTAGAACAGACTAGCGTTGGTGCCCCACTGTGGAGCTCTTGTTTATATTTATATTGTATTTGTTTGGGGGCTATAACTCAGAAATATAGATTTTTTACAAAGTAAAATGACTGATTTTTTTTTTCGATCCTCGTAAGATTCATACGATACATACACAGATACATACATTCTTCTCGTTTTTCAAAGACCGATTTATAAGACTTATGTTTGTATGACATCAGTTCTCTCCTTAATTTTTGTAGACAAACTACTTCTGACCAATAAACAGACAGTAACATTAAATCATTAGACACACGGAACCAATCAATTCGTCTGACTGAACTACTACCGTTGTTTTTTTTTCAGGACTTAATCACGGAAAATGGATGTGGAACATTTGTTACCTCGGATACCACGTGCTTTATTACTTATTACAGTATTCATATCAGGTAATACATGTAATTAATAAATACAGTAAAACCTCAAATAGCGACCACCTCTATATTACGACCACTTTGTCATAACTACATGTACCTATTATTTTCGGACCGGCTTTCAATAACTCCCTTATGATTCAACTTGATAATTGAGACCACCTCATTATTACGACCGAATTTTCGGGTCCGGAAGTTGGTCTCATTATCGAGGTTTTACTGTACTTGTTTGACATACGTATATTCTATTACTGAGTTAATTGCGTTCTCAAATGCTGATGTGTCCGTTCAATAGATTTCCCAGCATTTGAATCAAGACAGAAACTGTTTATTCATCGACAAAATCAATTATTATGTTCATTAATTTAACGACAACCATTACCAGATGATAAATTTGTTGTATGATGTGATATGATATGGTTTTCAATAATGAGCGTTGATTGATTAATGACTAGTTTAATTAGCGCATTTATTTTCGCAATGCAACTGATTAGAAAGATTTTTTTCATCGGATTTAACACCGTTTTTCAGTAATACATGTATATATGGCGGCCAGTTCACCGAACCAGTTTTTCTGGACTATATTTTAACCAGTACTAACTTACCCTTCCACATGGAGCCGATAACTACTCCACATTCTCTTTGTCAAGTTTTCGTAGAACTCTGATTGCCGGGTTACAAATCCAGCGTACTAACCACTGGACCACGGTCGTGGCCAAATTTTATAGTTATTTCTGATATATGATATTGAATGTCTAAACGAAGATATAAATATACTCTTCATATTCTCTGAAAGTAACAGCAACAAACTTTTCATTATCAGCAGCAACAACAATTAATATATTTCTTTATAATCATCTACAGCAACAGCAAAGGTTTCAATATCATCAGTAAACGTTATCTTATCATCAGTAACAATAACAACAACAGCAGCAAACTCTTCATTATCATCATCAATTCTTTAATACCACTTATGTCCTCGAGTAGTTGTGTTTCACAGTCTAGACAACTTGATAAAATATTTGAAGGACATGAGTGTGTGACGCATTCCACGTGTTTTTAAAGTATAACTTGTCTAAACTTATTTACATTGATGTGTTACAGAAATTCTGGTGAGCGGGGCTGATTCTGGAAGATATTGTGTCTATGTGCATGAAGACTATTACACTGTGAATCAGAAATATTGTGAAAACGGATGTTGTAAGGATTATGGCGAGGATAAGGATATATGTTGTTTTTCATGGTAAGCACTGATACTAGATCATTGAAATGTTTTTCTCATATCGCTGGAGTTCAACGTCGCACCAACAGCTGGGGTCATTTGGCTACTTTCCAGGTTTAACAGTGGAACATCCCAGGCTTACACCTGGGTAAGAACCACAGACCTTCTGTAAGCTAGCTAGACAGCTTCCTCACATAAGAAATTCGGTCCCGGTTGGGATTCGAACTCACAGTGGTGAGGGGGCAAGTGATTACAAGTCAGAGACCATACCCACGCGACGACGGAGGTGATTTATCTTATCAGGGGCATTGAATGAAACAGAGGTTGGGGAATAAGGTGGAGCAAATCATTGACCAGTGCTGAATGGGGACCATAAAGGGACCTGGACTATTTTTTTGGTGTGGGTGTCGACAGGGACAAGGCCCGTGATACAACGGCTGTTTCCGACATATGGGAATAATAGAAGATCTGACATTTGAGTGTCGAATAAAATGTACAAGGAAGTTTTCATTGGAAGTCATCCGTTTCTTACGTCTAAAATATGTGTGTTTTGAGATTTGATTTTGAAATGTTCTCAGGACTTATTGATAAATTTGAATTTATGATTTACTTGAAATTCAACACCAAACTATATAATCATGTTATTATATAAAATGCACAGAGTCAATGTAATAGTAATTAATCACTTTATTTATAGTTCCATAGATAAATATTGCACGCCGGTGTCAAAAACTATAATGTTATATTATCGTCGCTTTTATGTTCGATTTTTATAAGCGGTCGTTTTAATCAATAATTCTCGTCTTTCATTCAATGAGATATCGTGGTACATGTACTTATCTTAGTGAAATAATGACGATAGTGCTTAACATGCTTCAATTAAACCCATAAAACCTTGTGTTAAAATTTTCGTCCAAATTTCTTTTCATTCAAACAAAAATAGATGACGTCATGAAAATCCAAACAAGAATAATTATTCCGTACGGTTTTACAAACAAAATGATTGCGTGTTATTTTAAGGATTGGTTTGTATAAAAAAAATAAACTGTATAAAAGTCTAGTACCTTCACCAGATTATTGGAAGTTGTTCGTTTTTGGTTTAAGTGTCGCTAATTTTAGACTGCTGGGCTTAAAATTTTTTTTTCTGGTTACCCGAACTTTAATTTATTAATTTTTCCCGCGGCCCTCGACTCTTTATTAGGCCCGAGGAACGGTACATTCACTGACTCATTTTTTTACATTTCCACAGAAAAATAATCTTATCAACGGCTTTCAAGAATAAGGAAAAAATCCAAAAAATCCCTGCCTTGCAACCCTTTATGTAATCGCATGTTCTTTACCACGCACAATCACCTGTCTTTTCATCGCTGATAATTCAGATTCCGGATATAAATTGAAATGCTGGATGAATGAAATTGGGAAATAGAAAAAAATCGCTTTAATGATTAATTCTGAAAACAAAACATGCGTAATATAGGAAATGTGCTCAAGGCATGATTGACGTCACTTCATGATGACAATTACGCCATTAAATTTATTTACCGATCCTAATTAAATAACAAATGGGCGATGTCTCAAGCGTTGCGCGCAGCATAATTTGTTAATATTTACTTAAAGCGCCCCAAAAGTGAAAACTGTTAAAACGGGCGTGGATGTGAGATTAAACTAACACAAATACTTGATTAATAAAATAATTCAGATTCGCTCTTGCATTCATCCTGACACGTTTCCAGTCGTTGAGAACGCATGTACCTGTACACTTTTAATTATGCACATACAAGACCATTTTAAATTAGACCGAAGTAATGGGTCATTATGTTTGGTTTTATATCTTTCGCTAAATCAAAATGTCGGAAATTGCAATTAGGAATCAATGTTTCAGACTTCATGCGTCAATATCTCAATGGTTCTACTTAAAGCTGACGGCTCGAAGAATGTTAAGTAAACAAAAATATAGAGAATACGACGAATTTACGCTACAGTTATAGTCAAAGTTTGTCACAGTGACATTTTACAACTTTTTGATTGGTATTGGAAGCTTGCATATAACACTACTAAATGAATTATACTGCTTAATATCTTGACCTTTGACCGTTGTACAGTAAAACCCCTGAAAACCGTACCACTTCCGGACCGGGCCAAAAGTCCGTTTTCTGAGAATTCTGGATTTCAGAGAACTATTGATTATGGAAGAGAAAATATGGGACTTGAAAAGTCGTCCAATTTTCAGAGAATTTTGGTTTTCAGGGAATCAGGTTTGCAGGGGTTGTACTGTATTATCACCAACAATTATTTTCAAATTTAAAAAAAAATAATTGCTGGTTCTTGGTACGTAACATGCTGTCTTTTACGAACAACTCAACAGCTGACACATGAAATAGATAACAACAACTTAGTGGTAATATAATACTTGATAGATTTAAGGCAAGCCTGAGATATTTATTATCAGAAGTCTATAACAATGGTCCATCGAATACATATATTGATGAATGCCTTACGATTTATCCACGAATAGAAGTTATTTAAGTGATATTTAATATTGTGTAAATATGAAAGAAAACTCTATGTACCAAAGTACGGGTTTGTTATGGTACACTTGTGTTTAATTTTTAGTCCAACAAAATATTTTATTAAATATAAAACGGGGTACATAAACCGTAATGCTTTCAAACAACACATTGATAAGTCCATCAAGCGGGTGGACGGTTTAAATAGGGATTATAAGTATGTTATTAAGTATAAATGTAATTATTTACTTTGTAACAAAAACCGTTATTTTCATTTCATCTGGTTTTAATTTCAAGACAAGCATCTTAAAATAGAATTCACCTCTGTGTGCACATCAACATGACAAACATACTTATGTACGCTAAAACTTGGCTAAAATAGTACAACTTTACATAGGGCGTGTCTCGCGTGAACAATGTCGAATGATGGTGGCATTTGTGGTTGATCAAAAATCGTCAAAAATGAAAATGTAAAATACTGACATTGGTTAAAAGAGGGGAACATTCTTTTTGTCTTTTTATGTGACTTATTGTCACAGGGGTTTAACGCCGTTTTTCAACAATCTTTCAGTTATATACGGCGGCCGGTTCACATAACCAGCTTTCCTGGATTGTATACTAACCAGTACTAACTTACCCTTCCACAAGGAGCCGGCAACTTCTCCACATATGTAGGAAAATCGACATTTTTGTCAAATTTTCATAGAAGGGTATGACCTGCCGCGACCGGTATTCTAACCCGGATCTCCGGGTTACAAGCCCAGCGCACTAAGCACTGGACTACGGCCGTGGCCTAAAAAGAGGGGTACAACAGTCTACAACTGGTATATATGAGTTATGTTTAGAAGAAAAAAAATCCGGAAATTACGTACCCCTTTGGGTACAGTTTCTTAATAAAACAAAATAAATTAAAAATTGTGTTTGTATATCGTATACATCGGACAAAAGTTCTTAGTAGTGTATAACATCATCTTAATATTTAGTGTCAGGTGTTATGAATTTATTTCATTGATAACAAAGAGCCTTATTACTTTATATTTATAGATTTGTACTTGCAGTATATTGTTTTGAAATATCTTCCTCCAAAGTTCGTAACTTTTATTGAAACGAAGTTTTAAGGCTGCTTTAATTGACTAAATAGTTCTCTGTTTGTATTGGTTCATGAACATCGGATCAGATTTTAATTAATCGCTTCTAGGCACTGTACGATACTGTAAGCTTTAAATGGATTTTCTAGCAATGTAAGGGTCTAATGGATGTTATTCTACTGTTATTTGTGGCGGCATATTTCTGCATAATGTAAGCAGAATATTTTCGCGAAAATCTACCAGATATTTATGAAAAACAAAGGCAATTTTGCGAAAATTCAATAACTTTTCATGATAAGATTTCTTCATCAGACAGAAAACGTAATTATTAAGTGGACGATGAAATATGTCATCAAAAATAAAATATTTTGTCACGAAAACTTAAACAGCTTTCGCGAAAATTAACTCGCTAAGTGTATGCAGATATATGCCACCTTGGGCCTAAAAATAAAGGTCTGTTTCCGGTTACCCGACTGACCCAATATTTTACCTGTTGACTCATAAGTTTTTACGGCGTCCAAATCGTAGTATTCTAATTTTCACAACTCATCAATATTACGGTGCATATAATTATTCCCGTACAGTATTGCCAATACAATGTATATGTAAAAAAATATAATAAATCCCTCCTTACCGACCCATGTTTTGGGGGGGCATGTAACCAGAGGCAAACGTTTTTTTAAGTCTAAGTTATTGATTCTAGTTCTATCTACTGATCTACTCTATGAAAATATTCTACAGAATGGTTTCCGCTTCAGATCTCACAAATATACTTTATTTATTATGGACGTTCATTTGAAAACAGGAACCAAATGACGTCAGTCTTATCGAGTGATCAATGATCCGTACCTATCTAGCGAGAACCAGCGTATCAATATTTAATGGCTGAAAATCCTTAATGGAATTTGGTCATACGAATACTGTATATCGCTATTTATTTGCGAGTAAAACCGATTCTCCGATTTGGCAATTCCTAGATGACAACTTTAATACCGCACCGACATACATACCCAAAGTTTGATTTATTTTCATTTTTTATCAAAACATACACAGTGTATATTGTTTTTGTTACGATTAATTGAATGCAATATATATGATGTTTCTACCGCAAAGTGATTTATTTGGAGAAATTTTCAGTTATTTGCGTCGAATAAGGTTAATTAGTACTGGTAAAGAACCCAGGCACACTGCTTTGGTTAAATTACCGTTGTATAAAGTTGGAACGCAGTTCGCAGTTTGCGATTAGAATTGTGAACTGCGAACTGTGAACTGCATTCTAATTTACACAACTTTAACTTACTACTGGTATTACTTCGCCACTGAAATACTGGTACAAAAATAAACAAGCCCTAAGATATACGAGTAAATTGTGCATGCCAAAACTAGAATGCATATATTCAGTAAAACATCGAATAGAGATTACCTCAATATTACGACCACCGCATTATACAAACAACTTCTTTTCAGACAGATTCTTAATAACTCCCCTACAATTCAACTTGATAATGAGATCACCTCATTATTACGACCGATTTTTAGGGTCCCGAATCAAGGCCTCTTTATCTCATGAGCATCTTTCAGTTTCGGAAACAAATAAAAAAAAATCTAGAAACGAATTTGTTCACCCTTCTCTCGAATTGCACTTTTGCAAATGTTTATATTGAAGTACAATCAAACCTGTGAACAAAGACCACCCTTAAGGAAGATAGAATGTGGACTTTATTGTCTGATGACCTTATATTCGGAGGTCACTGTTCTACATATTATGTCTCTGATAACTCCTCGTACAGGTTTATAATTGTTTTATCACTATGTTTAACATCTATTTTCAGGTCCGTTGGTGTGATACTGGGTGTATGTTTAGGCTGTGTGGCATTTATCGCTTTAATTGTATTCCTGATAATATGTTGTTACACAATGAAGAAAAGGGGTCGAACAGGGGTCGCTATTAGTTCAGTCTCTCAGCAGCCAGCAACAAGCACCGTCGTCTACACTGGTGAGAAGCTATTTATGATTTTTCTCTGTGTACAATATTTGAAAAAAAGTTCTGGTCAATAAAATGATGATCACATAAAAGCGTTATGGATTCGTACCACGTGTAATTTTCCTTAGATACCAATAAACATGACATAAACTTCAACGTTAGTAACAATTGAAGATAACTGCAATCGATAAATACTTTGTCATGCCACAATAAATGAATCAATAAATAACGTAATTTTTGTTACACTTCAGCCGCAGCGGGTTATGCGTATCCACACCCACCTTCAGGGTTTTACCCGAGTTCCCGTTTCCCTGGAGCCCATCCTCCGCCGTATACATCAGGGACACAACCCGCGTACGCACCGCCGGACACCAATCCATCCTTTGGAGCTCCTCCTCCATCGTACGGAGCTCCGCCTGGTGGCCCACCTCCGGACAATATGTACGGCGCACAAAAATCCGCGGACCCTTATGGCGGATATGGAACTGGCATTAATTAATCAGTATTTTTTTGTCATATTGATCATTGTACATTCGCCATTCCTTGGTAAGGCTTGAATGACTTGTATGGTGTGTATCGTGCACTGAATATGGTAATTGATTTATCATGGAACCATCCTCACCCCAATCTAAACTGGTTCCCGTTGATTCTGTCTGTACAGAAACTTTGGTGCACTGCAGCATGGAAGGGCACCAGTTTAACTTCAATCTATATCCCGAGTTATCGTTCTTGCTACGTTCCGATAATTCTGTCATGCAACGTTTTCTAAAGTTAATGTGATCGAAACAGGTTGATAACCAAGGATAGAGAATACCATTATGTATATCTTTTTTTCAATTATGAGTGACAGTGTAATAATTCTACGAAGTTCAAAGGGCAAAATATGCAATATAAGTTGAATGATGACGTCATATATATGTGTGTTTCTGAATTATGTTGTAACTGATAACTCATTTGTGTCTGGAATCAGTATTTGTATAAACAAGATGTGTTGAAAAAGTTCGTAGACGCACGCCCTTATTGAAAAGTGAAACATGAAAAAATATAAAATACATGTATACCGTAAAATGTATACAGCACGGCTCAAGACGTAGTTGTGACGTCGCTGTCAATCACTCTACAGTTTTTGAAATAACAACAGCCATTATTTACATTTTTTCGATAACATTTTACCTACAGAAACGCTCGACAACTGTTTTTCTGTGTCTAATAATCCACGTTTTTTACAAACAAAATTTCAAGTAGCACTGATAATAAATGATTTAGTAAATATTCACTTAACTGAAAACAACAAAATGTATATGAAGTCTCAACAGCTTAATGACGTCATTACGTAAACAGTGACGTTTTAGCGCCATCAGTATTAACTTACCATGACAAAATATCATCTGCGGTGGAGGTCCGTTAATCAGGTTTCAAAATATGGCATATTTCTACTTAAAATGTTTTTTTCGTCAAATTCGCTTAGCAAACGTATCTTGTGTTGTTGGAAACATTCATTCAGCTTATTGTAGAATAATAACGTCAATGTGTCCTTCAATAGGCTTGTCTACGAACTTCTTGGACACACTTCGTATATTCGATAAATCATACTTTTAGAAACATTTAAACAAGTACACTGTAGTGAGCCAATCACCTTACTTATTAGTACCTCGTCCATATTGATCTGTCCAAAGTGTGTTAAACCATTCTCGATGTAGGCTATGTCTACAATAATTCAGATTAGTTATATTGTAGTGTACACCGTATTATGTTACATACATAAACAGAATAGAACAGAACAGAACATATATTTTATTACTTTCAATTTAAACGATACAAGTTTATCATCCATAAATAATTGATACAAAATCAATCAGTTCTGTTCTGTTCTGTCCTGTTCTGTTCATGGACCGAGCCTTGACACCAAGCACACATTCTCCGCATTATTTTATCATACATGTTCACAGATTCAGAAAAAATAGATGATTTTTTTATAATTTCTGGAAAATTATACAAAATCAAGTCCAGACACACAATCATATTGTCCCTCATTCAATAATACCGTAATGTAATATTGTCATTAAAGTAAAAATAATAATAATAAGAGTCAAACACAATGTACGCAATATTCAAACATTTGTTTATTTATTTTTGTATTGTTTTTGAGCGACAATGAACCATTATTGTTATATTGATTGCTGCTGTGTACGTTTAAAACATGTCATCGTGAGGTTTTACAAAAATACCAGACTGTGCTGTTTTGTTGTGCTAGTCGTCTTAAAAATGAAAATACAGTAAAACCTCTCGTAGCGACCACCTCTATATTTACGACTACCTTATCATAACGACCACTTATTTACTGACTTTCAATAACTCCCTTATAAGTCAACCAGACTATGAGACCATGTCGTTGTCACCTCCGATTTTAGGGGTCCCCGAGGTGGCCTCATTATTGAGGTTTCACTATATATTTTACGCTTACGTTTACCCATTTTTGAAGAAAAATCGCATCTGCGACTTTGTGAACATCAACTCAGACATCTGAATTATAAATATTTTACATACATGTTACAATAAAGTCCGTGTAATGAAATATTTATTTGTTAATTAGCGTTTGTAAATCTAGGCACTAAAAGCCAGTGTTGAATATTAATACCTGCCTTGATGGCTTCAGTGTATTGTAAAGGAATTTCGAAAATTTGTTTGAAAATTCCAATATTATATACGCAAATGCTATTTGTTTGTTAAATTTATGTAACACATTTTTATCCGATATATTTTTTTCTTGAAATTCAGTATCTGAAGTTCTTTTTTTGTATTTTTATATCATTGTCCCGCATGTATAACGAGTTGATTTTATGCTATATGGTATAGGTCTCTGATTGTTGTAATACTCTTTGTACGAGAAAATTTGACTTGTGTGTGAGATTTCGCTATACAATACTCTGTGATGTATGCACTATGCATCAATTTTACTGTATTTGTAAAAGATTTATACCATTACACTGTTATTGTTGAGTGTTATACGAGATTCTAGTACAGATATAGTCCGTCCACAGGCAGAAGTGCCGGACCTAAGATGGTAAATATTTTTAATAAATTCTAAATGGCCTGTGATTCCGGCCACCTCCAAATAAAGACCACCTTGTGAATAAATGCTAATCTTTGAAACATCATCACTGATTATTTAGAACAAATTGACCTCCAAATAAAGGTCATCTGTCAATAAAGTCCACATTTTGTTTTTCTCAAAGATGGCCTTTCTTCACAGGTTTGACTGTGCATTATATAGTCGCTGATACACATGCCTTTCAGAAGTATACATTTATATCAGTTGAATGGGTATTGTGTGATAATTGTTTTCTTTATTGCTGGTAATGTTGGGCTAAATTTAAGCGTTTTAAATATTATTACAATTTTACCATCACATGTCCGTTACTACTGCCTGTGAATCTGTCACATGTTAAGCATATCTTGTTACTTTTTGTACTGTTATCATTGAGAATAAAATGAACTTTTTAAAAACTGTCTACTTGTACCATTTTCAATGTGAGAAAACATATAACATATAACAGGTAGGTAGGTATGTGTCCAATCAAGATTCCTTCAATAGTCAATGGCAAAATATGCATAACATCGAGGGTTTTTCAATAATACAACCCAGGGGTTAGAACACTAAATGATTTTGCTGAATTCATCAACAGCTTCAGAAAAGTTTCATTATTACTAATATAAAAGATTGTAGTTATGCTAATTCCAGGCCCATACTATAACAATATAACAAAAACAATACAATACCTACTGAGAATAAATTTTATTGATAACTTAATTTGTACAATTATACTCATGGAATGCTACGGTACTTGAAAGTTATTTTTGCAGTACATATATGTGTAAGTCAATATGATCACTTTTTAATGGGGATTTAGATCTATAACAGAATTATTCTGTGATTTTGCAGCCAGGCAGTGAACTATTAAATTAGCAAATTCTTAAACAGCCAAAGTATACATTAACATACCACAGTTCAAATGACCCCCCAAAAAAGTATCAACATCAATAAAATAATTACCAAAGTTCGCTTCACTATTAAAGAACATCCATTCCAGTCAGTAACACAATTCAGGTCAAGGTCAGTTAAACTAGGTCAAGTTCAAATACGAATTTTTAAATTTAAAAGAAATAAAAAAAATCAAAGCAAGGTAAATGAGACCCCAAAAATGTGTTTCTAGGTTAATTATCACAATTCAGGTCAAAGACAAGTAACACTTTTCCATTCAAGGTTAAAAAAAGTCCAATGATGTCTGTAGACTCACCCCATCTAAACAATAGTTTTATGTAGACACGCCCCCAGCAAATATAATATGTCTGCAAACAATGCTCTATCTCTTTCATTAAATGCATAGTTTTTCAAATGTCATAAATATTGTGAAAAGTCATATTACATAAGCTGGGGGCTCCTAAAGGGTTTGTGAAATAAATCTGTTATTTTGACAGGGTGAGTGAGGCCATCAACGAGGTGGATTCATCTCCAGCTGTAACACTCTAGTTGGTGGAACTTCTAACTCAGCATTCACCTAGAAATATACAGTAGATCATTATTATTTTGTTTCATGAAATATATTTGTACATTATTTTTTAGTCCACTGGACTTGCAATCTGGCGATCCAGGTTCAAATCCAATAACAGTATATACAACTGAACAATTGTTGAAAAACAACATTAAACCTAGTGAAAAAAGTCATATATGATTCTAAAAACACTGGCTTAAAACATTGAAAGCATTCTTTGTTTGTTTGTGGTTGTGTAACATATTGTCACTGGGGTTTAACGACGTTTTTTAACAATTTTCAGTTATATACGGCGGCCGGTTCACCCAGCCAGTTTTCCTGGACTGTATACTAACCAGTACTAACTTAACCTTCAAAAAGGAGCGGGCAACCTCTCCATGAAAGCATTCTTTGAAACATGCTATTGACTTCAAAAGTGTCACAACTTTTCACATTTCAAACCTTTAACAAGAATGATTTATAAAGAGGCAAGAGGAAGTGAAGATAGACAGTTTTAGGGCCAATTATTCCTCCATCTTCTGTCAGTGAAGAGTCCCTCAGAATAAACTAAGATACACACAAATAAATAATGTACAGATCTTGAAAGACGTTTGGTTCTCACTAGATCAACTCTCTCAAGAATACTAACACATCATTTTTCAAATAGAACAAAATTATACAGAAAGTTTTCCATATTACTGATATTTATAATTCAAAATTATAAAATAAATATAAATCCAATTAGTGCACCTGTAAACAGGATGTGCAGGCTCAGGACATTTAACCAGTCAAAACATCCTGATTACAGGTATGCTTATTGGATTTTATATTAATTTTATAATTTTGAATTATGAGTTAGAAGGATAATTATGAACAAAAAATAAGTATACCAGATTAAACTATACATACTTTGGAGTTAACATACTGGTGTAGTAACATTCTTAGTTCAGCATTCTGTTGTCTTAACGCATCAGTTTCAGTGATCAAATTGGATCTTGAATTCAAACACTCACTGAAGTAAAAAAAAATCATACATGTATTCCAATACTTAGTACCGTAATTAAATGACTTAGAAATCACATGTAAAATCACAATTTACAGACAGAAGTTAGAAAAAATAAATGTCAGCAGAAATGCTTCATGTAAATCAAATTTTTGACACACCTAACAAAATAAATCATAAGAAAATTTGCATACAGAGGTAAGGTTTAAAAAAAATCATAATTTTGAAAAATGAGTGTCATACAAGACATTTCAGTTAGGTTGGAAGACGGCAAACAATTTTTTTTCAGTGGAGTTTAATGTTGCACCAACAGCGAGAGTCATGTGGCGACTTTCAAGTTTTAACTGCTGAGGTAGACCAAGTACTTACACCTGGGTAGAACCATCAACCTTCTGTAAAAAGACCACCTTTGTGAATTGAAAAATCGGTTGTAACAATGAGGTGGTATCATTATTAAGTTGACTTATAGGGGAGTTATTGAAAGCTGGTTTGAGAAAAAGTGGTTGTTATCATGAAGAAGTCATAATATTTAGTCAGTCGCTATTCGACGTTATACTGTACCTGTATTTTTCAAGTCCTTCAACGAGAGCGTCCCAGAGTCTTTCCTTCTTCTGTGATATAACTTGAGCGTATTTTGCCCAGTACTCAGAATCACCAGAGTCATCTCTTTCTTCAAGTGACTTAATCTTAAACTGAGACGTTTTACCCTTCTCCCTGAAAATACCAGACAAAACAAGCTTTTTACAACAACAAAATTAACAAAAATTACACAGAGATGATTAAAACTCCAGGCAGATTTCTGAAAGATGGGTTGTGTTAGGTCTATAAAGAAGGGAAGATAAGCTCTATGTTGACTGTGGAATCTTATGTGTATTTAAGAAAATAACCCACACTGTTGCCATTCAGTTATTATGTACGAGTTATCTCTCTAAGGAGAATCTGTTTCCTTTAAAAATAAACCACATGTTTTGGAACTCAATGTCTTTATTGCAATTCCTCCCCCTCCAAAAAACAAAATAACAAAAAAAAAAACATTGGCAAAGAGAAACTTCAGATTTTTGCTTGCACTAGAGTCAAAAAAGTCATAAAGAACCTAAAATTGTTACTTACTTCTGTGGTTTACGGTTATCATCAACAAAGGATCGGAGAGCCTTCAGCACCTCATTAGGATGAATCAGCTCCACTGTCTCACTCTTAGCTGATTCAGCATCTCCTTCCTTTCCAGTAAGTTTGTAGATTTCAGCATCAATATCATCAACATCACCACTCTCTGTAAACATTGTCTTAGATTCCTCGTCCTCTTTCTGCAAGACAAATTGAAGTATAATAAAAACCTCAATATATACATCAATATAAGGACCACCTCATTATAACGACCACCCAATTTTGGACCAGTTTTCTACATTTCTACTATATTTGAACTTGGTAATCAGACCACTTCAATAGTAAGACCACTCTTCTCGGGTCCAACTGGGGGTCTTAATATCGAGATTTTACTGTAAATATCAAACAAACATGTTATATTCACACACAGTCATGCAAATATGGCTTCTGCAATACCTTTTTTTCAGAAATATTTTAATGTAATCTTAGAAGATGTTCCTTATTTATCTTTAATACAATAAATAAGTTCCAACCAGACTGAATTACAAAATCAAGTCACTACACTTTGCTACTTCAAGTTTGGAGCCTTTCATGAAGACCGGTGCCCTGCCTCACCATGTCAATACAATCAGAATGATTCACAAACCTTTTCTGGTTCCCCGTCATCTTGTTCTGGTTTACCTTTCAGATGCATAAAGTAACTAGCAAGTAGATGAATATCGTCTTCAGTGTCAATATTGAGCGCCTGAAAAAATGACAGAAACAATCAGAAATTGTATCATTGGAAACATTACTCTGACAAAAACTTGACTTAATCAGAAATTTCATACAATGTTTTAACTAAAAGATATCAATTACTTACATTGAAGATAGCATCCAGTTTCATTAAGGATTGTTCATCTTTCTCCAGAGGTGCTAACAGTTTGTTTAGTTTAGATTCTACAAGGAAACCCTACAAATAAAAGGAAGCAAGGAATAAAAAATATTGAAATACAAGTGTCAGATACCAGAGCTTGAAAATACAGCCATTAATTCACAAAAAAACATCATATACAGTAAAACCTCATACAGCAACCACTTCAATGTTATGACCTCCTTGTTATAATGACCACTTATTTTCAATGACTCCTCGATAATTCAACTTATTAATTAGACCAACTAATGTACCACCAACTTTTTAGGTCACAAATGTGGTCACATTATCAAGGTTTTACTGTATAAATCAAAAAGCTATCAAACTGCATTTAATTATCAGTGAAATTCAAAAGAGACTGTTGCAATTAACCTTACTGCATGTTACGGCCACAGGATTATTCTAATAAGGTAAATTTAAACATGCAACTTATGAGTACAGTTGTGATGTCTATGACGTGAATTTAAACAGTAAAATGGACCTGACTACTATCCTTCATATGAGATTCAACAACATTTCAACACAATTTTTATAGTGTTTAGTTGTGTCAAAAAAAAAACACATATAAAGCTTTTTTCACAGGGTTTATTGCCGTTTTTCCGACAATTTTTTAGCTATATATGGCAGTGGGTTACCTAACCAGTTTTCATGGACTGTAATACCTAACAGTACTAATTCACCATTCCACATATGGAAGAAAATCAACATTTTTGTCAAATTTTCATGAAGGGTATGACTTGATGCATCTGTGATTTGAACACAGACAGCTCGGTTACAAGTCCAGCGCACTAACCACTGGACCACCGTCACAGTCTCATACAAAACTAAATAGGAAAAGCTGCATTATGTAATAAAATCTTACAGATTCATCGCACAACAGTTCTAGAATCATTTTAATGGTTTGTGCTGATATCTTATCCAGTATACTCGTCTTCTTTGGTTTTCTGTCAGCTGGTATGTTACTGTCAGTATCAGACATGTCATCATCTTGTTGACTACCAGCTGTAAGTAAATATATACATTACAGTGCGATTTCCCCAAAGCAACACCATTCGTTGTTGTTGAGAGTTTGTTGCTCTAAAGGTTAAATTAAAAGTTAACTCGTACAGAAGGAAAAAAATCATGTTTTGAAAGGTCCTAATTACTGAACAAATCAACTTGTGTTCTAGAGTGCTGTACAAGTCAGTCTTAACAAGTTTTCAGCAATTTTGAAAATAAATGATATAAAATATATAACTATCCATTCAAATAACATCATTATAAGGAGAAAGCTTCTGAGCAATTTAAGTAGCTCAAATTACAACAAATTTCGGATTACCACTGACACATAATCAACATTGACAAATCAAATCACCTGTCTGTCTACCACCAGTAGCAGATAACACTTCCTGTACAACTTGTTGAGCTGTGACACCAGATTTCTTGGAGGAATCTTCCATTAATGGTCCCTCATTGTCCATGAATGATCTATATAATGTAAACATAAGCATTACAAATATGACTCTAGGGGACTCTGTGGTTATGATCTTTTACAATGTGTCAGCAAAACAAATTTTCAAACAGTAAATCTAGATAGTATTTCTGTAAAGTAGAAAGAATTTTAAGGCAAATGTTTTAAAACATTCAATATCAAAATAACTTATGTAAAATATATCGATTAGAATCAAAACCAAACATTACTAACAGATCTGGTTGGACCCATTCCAATCCCATCTGGTGTGTATGGATAACTTTATCTGCATCCAACACTTTGACTACAATATCCTTGAGTTCTTCCTCATTCATACACCAAACATCACTAAACTTGTTTGTATCTGCCTGCATAAAATGTCTGAAAAATAATGAAAAATCATATACCAGTAACTCCATCAACACATTGAGTATAATGTTTTTCCTAAACTGGGACAGAGATTAGCACTCACCCAGCCGCCTAAGGCGAGTAAAAAATTCTATGGGCAATCAAAAATTCAATGTTAATCACCCAGTTGGTGACCGAAAAATCTGGGTAACAAAACGTCCAATAGAGATGTGTATTCTCATGTTCTACACTGTTCACCTTTCTGTCGTATTTCCCTTTAGGTTACGGTAATCAGTCGTGTATAAGACACGTTTTTATATCCAAAATCAGGTCCAAAAATTGGGTGCATCTTATCCGCAGATGTAGCACTTAATCCAATTGCAACACAGTACTACAGAAATTTGAAGGTTTCAAGGGTAATTCAAGTTAGTTAGTGCCCTTTCTGCATATTGTAAATTTAAAGAATACCTTGATTTTTTCTGCAGATCCCGGAACTGTTCAGTAATTCTTTTATAATCTTCCTGAAGTTGATTATTTTCATCACGATACTGTTTCTCCTGCTTTGCACACTTAATTCTCAAACCATTCAATACATCTTGTAGCCTGTATGATAAACATGTGTTAGTACATGAATTAATTTTTTTTCACTGGCTTTTAACACCATTTTTCAACAATTTTTCAATTATGTATGGCTGCCAGTTCGCCTAACCAGCTTTCCTGGACTGTATACTAACCAGTTCTAACTTACCCTTCCACAAGCAGCCAGCAACTTCTCCAAATATGGAGGAAGAATGACATTTTGTCAAATTTTCGTAGATGGATATAACTGCCGCAAGCAGGATTTGAACCCGGATTGCCTGGTTACATGTAAATCACATGAAGTAACTGATGGATGATAAAATTTTATCATACTGAACAGAAATAAAGAAATGTTAAGACATGTCACAGTAAAACCTAAAACAGCAACCTAAAATACAACTTGATGATGAAACCTCCTCATTGTTATGACCAATTTTCATAATTTTATTTGTTTTATGATTATAACAACATGAGATTGGTCTCAAATATTCATATAACGATGAGATCATACTCAGACAGTACCTGGTAATCTTCCTCTTTTGTTGGGATTTTGTGATTGTATTTTCTTCATCCCTTTTTTTCAACACCTGGAAATTATACTCAAGTTTTTCTTGATTTAATTGATATGTTGCTCTCATCTGTTGAAGCTGCTGCTCCAGTAACTGAAATAATAAAATGGTAACCATAGCAACAAAAATTACTCTTACAACATTACTACTTTTACTGCTAAAAATGCTACTATATCAGATACACATGGGTGAAAGTCGAAAATTTTCAAAAAAAAATTGGTAATCTTAACCTCCATGCCATAGAAATAAAAAAAACAGAAGGGTCCGGACCTGGAAAAACAGAGATTCTGGAAAATTCTAGTAAACTTTTAACAATGGATACATGATAACATGTAAACAAACTGACCCTGTCCAACAATCTGACACTGAATAATTTCTAATATTTGTTCTGTATGTTGCATGAAAACATACAGAATGCATGACAACACCACGATTAGTGTTGAAAAAGCATCACAAAAACTTGCCTGCAATAAATTCTGAAATACTTTTGAAAATAGGCATAAAACCAGAAAAAAGCAGTTTTTTCTAAACTACCTGGACATCGGTCTCAAGTCGAATCTTCACCATATTATATTCTTCAGCATCTTGTACACGCAGATGTTGTAACTGATTCTCGTAATCTTCAACACGTTTCTCTCTTGATTTCATATACTCTACTTCCTTGTCCCGGCGATGAAGCATTTTTTCTTCCCATTTCTTCTTCTCTTGGTCCATTAGTTCATTTCTCTCAGCAACAAATGCCATCTACATGTATAACATGATAAAAATATTATTAATTCTTTATTTATCAAAGGTAAAATGGCATAAATTACAATGTGGCCTTTAAACAAAAAATGCCAAAAAAATGAAAATAAAACAATACTGTCACAGATCATAAAATTTTAATAAATACTTAAAAAAATCATTAGCCCTTTCCTGTAATAAGTAGATATTTTAGTCTTTTTGCATTTTGAGTAGATGTTTTTGAGAGAATTCTTAAAAGGATGATCTGTAACAAATTAAGACACAAAATAAACAGAATACAATGAATGTATAGATGCATGTATTGACTGTACCTCAATTTCTTTCATCTCCTCTCTAAGTGCCTTTGTTAGATTCTTAATCTGTTCTTCCATTCTTTCAATCATTAAATCAACATCTTCAGCTTGTTTCTTCAAATCCTTAACATACTGATCATCTTTACTCTTCAACTCCTAGAAATGAATACATACTTCATGTGTATTCATAATATTATTTTCACATTAAATATTCATACATTTATTCATACATATATGCATATTTTTTTATTTTATACAAATGATTAGTTCCAGCATTTCATTAAATTGAATCAACAAATTATTAAGTTCCTAAGACTTGATCAGAGAATTTGGCATATGACTATATTACAGGTATGTAAACATATATAAAAACCCTCTAGTTTTTTTCTTTTCTTTCAAGAGTAGATGTTGATTATATTTTTTAGTTTTATACAAAAAAGATTTGTTTTGACAGAACAATTAAGTTTGTAACCAACATTATGAATCCTTAACTACAAATATCATTTTTCCTGAAAACAATAATTACAAATATGTGTAATAATTGTACAGAGAGTAAATGGTTGAACTAAGAACAATGAATTCCATTTACCTGTTGGAAATCATTGATCAGTTTATTCTTCTCATCAATCATACCATCACAGGATGTTTTCTGTTGCATCAACATCTAAAAAAATCAACATGAGACAAGGTTAATTTGATGCACTGCTAAACCAAGTTAGGTGTATTTGTTTATACAGGATAATTTGTTGTATGTCATCATTGATTCAGTTGTATATTATAGTCAGATGACCATTACAATGTTCCATGATAAACTTCTGACTCAACTTTGAAGGCCATGTGAAAAAAGATGTACGGTCCTTAGAATAACAATAAAAGTATTTCATTGCATAACCCAAATCTTACATTACATGTTATTATAGAATTATCACATTTATTTTTTCCCATCACTATCCATAAACAACTGAAAACTTTGAACGTGATTTGTCATAGATGTATCGTCATATGTCAAATTATCATGGAAAAACTGTTTTGTATATGTCATCATAATACAGTAAAACATTGTTATCTCAAGGAGTCATTGGGATAGGCATAATGCTCACAGAGTACTCATATTTGTTTGTTTGTTGAAAAAAAACTAGTCAGTACATTAAATACCTAAGTGTATACATTTGATAAAATTAAAGATATGCAATAAAAAGTCCTAGTTACACAACGAGAAAGTCACAGACATAATTATGTAGTACAGAAATAAAGAAACAACTGAAGTTCATGTAAACATGCTCACCTCATGCAAAGATTGGGGGATTTCCTTCTGTAATGCAGATTCCCATCGCTTTGTAATCTAAAAAATAAAAATATTAGTTCTATCAAACTGGTCAATTTAGTAACAGCTGGAAAAAACAACTTGACCTTTCATAGATTTATAATCAAAATCATTGAAAATTATAATTTTCCACTGACTCATTATAAAAATTTCAGACCATAATTAATTCATTTATCAGGATTTCAAAAGAAACTCAGAGGAGAATTTCAGCATGAAAACAAAAACAGATTGTAAAATTTTACTATTTGTGTTGTAGATGAACAAAAATTTATTTCAAACAAGTATCAGATCATAAAATATTACTCACTTCTTCAAAGCGGTCGGCTCCAGATTTGGCTTCCTGCTCCAATCTCTCTTTCCTAAATAAAAAATTACACTAAGTTTTTGAAAATCTATAAACGACAACGTTTACCAAACCACAAAGATTACACAGAAGCAAGATGTACAGGAATTGGTACATTAATTTTGTTTTGATCACACAGGTAACAGGAAAAAAACTTATCATACCTGGACCATAAAATGATCAGACTTTTATGCAATGTAATAAAACGTATGAACAATTACGCTTGAACAAGAAATAAGACAACAATTTCAGAAATAATCATAAACATACCTGACTCTCTTGGCATCCTCTTCATCATTTCTGCGTGAGGCTTCTCTCGCATCACCAGCAACTCGTATGTTAGTAACCAACTCAAAGCCATCCTGCTTGAGTTTAGTGAGACGAAGTCGACTTTCTTCAATCTGCTTACGACTTTTACTCAGTTCTTCCTTGATTTCTTTCTTTTCATTTGGATCTTCACCGAGAGCAGCTCTGTGAAAATCAATTTATTATTCTATAAACATTTTAATATAAAATGAATGTAGTGAGTGAAACTAACCACACATGAACAATCATCCAATCATCTTCAAATTTAGCCATAAAGCCAATGCCAATAACAAGTGAAAATCATTTTACCAAAAAAAACAGGTTTAATTAATCTGTTCTCGCAGCTATAGGAGCTCCAGAAAGTATTAATTAGTTGAAATTATTCAAGAAGGAAAAAAGTAACATTTAGCATTAAAAATCACACACAGTTTCTATAAATTAGACTGCAGTATCAACTCAGCAATTCAATGTAATGTACTTAAATGTTCACAAAATAATCGTGGAAACGCAATGCTTGTGATGATTATATATAAACATACTTAATCAGCTAAATAGATATTGTGGACATGAGTAAATCAAGCAAAATATGGTTAAATACAGTTCTTAAATACAGATATGCCACAAGGCAAAGTGATAATTTAAACTTTCAGTAAACAATACCTTCTAGCCGCTTCGACTCGCTTTTGAATACGAATTCGTCTTGCTGCAATTCTCTCCTCCGGTTCAGATGAATCTACGGATGGTCCTACTTCCTCTTCTTCACCGCTAGAACTCATATTTGCCTAAAAATGAAATACTCTTAAACAGGATAACAGTTGTATACTGTTGCTAAGAGTCTAGTCGCCATTTCGTCACGTGATCAATATTCGGAACTCTTCACCCTTTTTACTTCCTTTTCCGGTTGCATCAACATGGCGGTGGGTTACTGATTATTACCTACGATAGAAATCGGCCTTAATCAATGCTAGATTTCACAACGATAGCATTTTACTCTGGGCTAAATTGATTTTAAAAACCCATTTTTAACCTGCACTCATTATATTGTTCATTCAACGTCTTGTTAATTGGAAATCATAGTTAATGTCGACTTCGATGATAGAAATGTAAACATGAATATTTTTAAGGGACTAAATTTTTTAAGATAACAATGTTTTATAGAAAGACAGTCGTTGTGTTGAATTGTACAAACCTATGTTACGTAATGTTTGTCTGTATGACTTAATTACTGTGACTAAAGCAAGTTTTTCTTGATAACTTAAGTGATGATTTCCGAAGTATTTGTAGATTTGGACATGCATCTGTTCAGTTTCTGATTTCGTTCTTATTTCAAATTAAGACAACTGTAATTAAATGAGGCACCACCTTCCCCACCCGATGAGTAAATTAATGCTTTCCTTGGTATATGTCAACTAAATTAAGATAGTCTGATAATGTCTGGCCCATTAAGCATAATCATAATGTGGTATTGTTATGAACATTACTGCATTGATATGTTACATATTATCAGAAGTAAGGTGTCTTTTAAGCACACCAGTTGGACTTGTTTGCATTTTTGCATCAAGTTGATTATGATGTGCTAACAGTAAATGGAAAGATAATTAGCAGCTTTGTCTGATTAGGCATGGTTGTCAGTCACTTCCCAACACTGCTGCAAAAGAAGAAAGTGTGATAATTATTACCATTGATATGTCTACTCTTATTACTATTTCTTTTGATATGTATGATTGTATGAACAGTTATACTTGTTTTTGTTCAACATGTTATATTATCTCATCAGGACTCCAAGGATAAAGACAAGGAGAAGAATCCAATGCGTGATTTGCGCATTGTGAAACTTTGTCTCAACATTTGTGTTGGAGAATCTGGTGACAGATTGACTCGTGCTGCCAAGGTGCTTCAACAGCTTACAGGACAAGATCCTGTCTTCTCCAAAGGTTTGTGCAGATTTTTTAATTAAAAATATTAATTAGAATTAGGATTTTCAGTACTGATTTATATATTTATATATATTATATATGTTTTCAGCAACTGACTGAATGTCATAAGGTTGAAAGTCCCTGTTCGTTACTTATCATTTTTAGATTGTTGTAATGTGTGTTTCATTAGGTCTTGCTTCCAAAAAGTTAAGATTTAATGTAATCGATAAATTTATAGTTCAGTTATTTTTAAGTGAATTTGTTGTAAAATGTTGAACTTGCACTTTGATAGATTGTTGCAACACTAAGTGTCATGTGTGTGATTTTCATTTGCAGCCCGTTACACAGTCAGATCCTTTGGTATCAGAAGAAATGAAAAGATTGCCGTACACTGCACCGTCCGTGGTGCCAAGGCTGAAGAAATCTTAGAAAGAGGATTGAAGGTATATTTTTTACTATGTGTAAATATCATTCTTAGTATTTGGTACATTAAAATTTATATCAGTTGTAATTCATCTCATGTAGTACGATTATACCATGTAGGTCTATTAATTTTGATTTTTCTCCTGTGGTAGGACATAGATGGGATTGTTTTAAACTGATCTATTATGGATATAGTCAGTATTGATTGATTGGGAATAACATGTAGGTGACATTTGGTTTAGTTTTAGTTTTTGTTTAATGCACATTGGCACAGGAAAGAAAACTTCTGTTTCTTGCTCTTGTTTAGATACAAAATGTGCTAAATAAAGTCATGATGCAACTCTGACATATCCTTTGTTATGATCAGTTACTTATAGTGATACAGACTTGGACAGTATTTATATCTGAATATTTATATTTGAGGAAAATGTCTTTTAAAATCAGCAACATCTTTGAAGTAACTGCAGTGTTTACATCATTTTTTTGTTTTTTTTGAACAGTTGCTGCAGTTTAGGGATAAATGGATTTCTTGTTGTATCAGTGTATTATTGTGGGGACTAGTTTAGGGAATAGTCTGAATAGTGTTTTATTTTCTTTTATCACAAAATATTTCCCCATCAGTAGGATGATATTTTTTTTAGGGATTATAAAATTGAAATTAGAAAATCCCTGCAAAGTTTCAAAAGTCAAAAGGTTTAGTTTACTGATTTCAAGATTCAAAATGCTGTTTTAAGGCTCAAATGAAAGCCCTGCCCTAAGGTGATAAAAACACTGAAGCAGGGTTTTGCAAATGGCAAAAAAAATCAAATTAAGCATACTTCATGCACTCCCAGGCCTTCCCCTCCATACAGAAAAAAATATAATGTCCAGTGGAAACCCTGCACTGAAGTATTTAACAACTTTGCACATTGGCACAAGAGAGAATCTTTGTTTGTTTCTTTGTCTTGTTTAGATACAGAATGTGCTATAGAAATTCATGATGCAACTCTGACTTAACTTGTGTTATGTTCGGTTACTTTTAGTGAAACATTTAGATGTAATCTTACAACTCATTAGGATAATATCTCAACTGTTGATTTGTTTGTTTTTAAACTTTTGATGACATGTTTTTATGCTTTTTCCAACTTGTTTTTTTAACTGCTGCACAATCCTTTGTTATAACCTATTTAAATTTCAGTGTAGGTGGATATGTACACTTTCTCATGTTATTTTTCTCCCATTCTAAGAGCCCTGCAATGATTCCCCTAGGTAATAAAAACACTGAAATGTTTGACAACTTTGCACATTGGCACAAGAGAGAATCTATGTTTGTTTCTTCGTCTTGTATTGATACAGAATGTGCTATAAAAATTCATGATGCAACTCTGACTTAACTTGTGTTATGTTCGGTTACTTTTAGTGAAACATTTAGATTTAATTGTATAACTTCAGCGACATGTTGCTACATTTTATGAAATTTGAGAAAATTTTCTTCAACTAATACTTGCTATTGTGTTACATTTTACAAGAAATCTGGCAATATTAAGATATAGCATATAGGTTTAAATCCCAGTGTGCCATGACGCATATCAAGGTCACTGCTACTGTGTGACTCTTATAAGAAATCTGTGGGTACTTATTAATTGGATTTTAATCGGATTTATTTACCAATGTTTTTGCTGCTGTTTGTTTGTTTTTTTGAAATTTGGAAAAAAGAAGGCTATATTCGATTGGGAACTGGGCTGATATTCAGCTGCAGGGGGGGGGGGGGGCGAAAATGACCTGAACTTATTGGGTTAGTATCTCAACTGTTGACTTGTTTGTTTTTTAAACTTTGAAAGCATGTTTTGAACTTTTTTGTTAACCATTGTTTGTTAACCACTGCATAACTCTTCAACACAAATGAAAACAATAAGGACTATAAGGACCAGATAGTTTTCTCTAATCATGACAGTTGATATTTTATCTAATGGCTGGTAAAACTACTTGTCTTCAGTCCACCAGGCCAGCAACATTTCTGTGATTTGTAATGACGATCTTGAGTATTGCTTTCTAATTTATTAAACTATTTTTTGTGTATGTGTTTTATTAAGGATTAAGTTTTACTTGGGTGCACTTATGGCACAGGATTGAATGATTTTTGTTCATATCCTGTTCATTGTATATAAGTGCTATACAAAGTCCCATGATGCAACTCTGTCTTTGTTTTATACTTTGTTCAGTTACTATGAGTGGTACATTCAAACCATTGATGTCTGATCTTCACCAGTATTGATTATCCACGTAGGTTTCAGGGCTTTTTTCCTTCTTTTTTTTTATAGGCGTCTTCCCCTCGGGGAAAAAATCTTTAAAATTGTGCAGTTTTCCCCTAAAAGTTTTTTTCTTCCCCTTTTTGCAAATATATCTAATTTAGTAAAAGGCCCCATCCCGTACCTGTGAAAAAAAGCCCTGCATTTTGTTTGAAAATTGGATAAAAGTGGATTTTGTTTGATATTTGTGTATTTCTCTTATATTCCAGGTCCGAGAATATGAATTGAGGAAGAATAATTTCTCAGCAACTGGTAACTTTGGGTTTGGTATTCAGGAACACATTGATCTTGGCATCAAATACGATCCTGGTATTGGTATTTATGGTATGGACTTCTACGTAGTCCTTGGACGTCCAGGTAGGTCGTCTATAAATTGGGTGTTGTTTGGTGTCAGTTACGGTAGGATGGGTTAACATTTGATATAATGTTGGTGTGCGATAAACAAACAAACAATTAGCTACTTCTGTCTCCTGGACTTAATGTAACAATTGTAACTATCCATGAGTTGTCAAGTTGTTCCATTCACAGAATAATTATAAGAGTATCAATGGATTTTCATTAGTTGATTCTTTTTTATTTTTATCATCCAGTTCATTTAATAAGATTCTGGTCATTTTGACACTCAGATTGACCCCGGACTTGGGGTCTGTGTAGTCATGTGGTCTCTGACTAGTAATCACTAGCCTCTCACTGCTCCCCAGTGACAACTGACTTATATGAACTGAGGTAAGCTAGGAACAGCCTTGTTAGAGTATGAAAGTCATTGCCCTGATGTCAGAAATGATTATTCTTTTAACATTTCTGTAGATCAGTGTTTTTGTATTTCAGGTTTCAACATTTCACAGAGAAGAAAAAAGACAAGTAAAATTGGTCCAAAACACATGGTCACGAAAGAACAGTCTATGAAATGGTTCCAACAAAAAGTATGTAATATTGTTATTGTTTGAATATTATGGTTAAAATTGTGTTTTTACAAATCACTTATTCATGAAAAAGTTTAATGTCTAATGAATTCTATGGTATTCCAACATTTAGTTAGCATTCAAGCCCCCAAAATTAAGAGGTTAAACAAATTTAATTGTACAGCTACCAAAAATTACACTTTTTTATAAGTAATTATATTTTAAATTCAGCAAAGTAGTCCTTGAAATAAAACGATGCTTCTAATTACGGCTAAGGATCACAAACGTGAATGTGCCACGAGCGCATCAGTTGACAAAGAGTATGTGACATTTTAAATTTTAATGTGACTATGGTGCATGCCTTTCCTGATCACTGTACAGTTATGAATTGTGAAGTATTGTTAACCTATAAAATTGTCTGATTACTCTGCGATTGTTTTCCTTTTGTGTCCAGTATACAGACCCACCCCAATTGAAAATAAAGATATTTTTCCCAATTCCCAACAGAAAAATTTCCTATTTTGGTGTCAAAACTGCATCTTTTCCTAATTGGACTGGACCCAGACCCTTTACCAAATTTGTAAAACAAACACTGTCACCTCTATGAGCTAATTTATCTCTGTGATGATACGATGACGAGTCTGACGGACTGTGTACATTGGTACCTGGGCCCAGTTCTTGTGTCCTACACCATATTGTACACAGTCTATCTGGGATGTCCACCGAGGCATTTGTCTGAGGGATAAATTCATTCTTCATAGTAACCCACGGAGTGGCAAGATTTTAACTTGTTATACAAATACAGTTGTTACTTTCATGTGACTTGATGTTAACATTATCTCGATGAGGAAACGATGACGAGTCTGACCGGCTGTGTACATAGGTACCTGAGCACAGTTCTTGTGTTCTACACCATACTGTACATGGTCTATCGGGGATGTCCACCGAGGCATTTGTCTGAGAGATGTTAAGACAATAGTCTTATTGTTACTTGAGCACGTGTTTCGAAAGCTTATGATTAGCAGCTCTTGTAGTACCACGTTGTCATTCATTGTATTGCTTGAAGCAAACAGATCCCTTTTCCAGAAGCTATATTTACATGGCTTTTCGACCATGGGTGAAAAAATGCCATTAATTTCCATGTGTATGCTAAACTTACTAACGCAAGTTGAATAGAGCCCCTGAGGTCAAATGTGAAGGCTAGAAAGTCGCCAAATGACCCCCGCTGTTGGTGCCATGTAAACGCCTGTAAAAATTAACACACAATGAATGTTCCTCTATTTTTACATGTCTGGGCAGGTATATGTTTCTTCTATCAACTTTTATAATTGGTATATAAAACATATTGCAGTTTCTATTAAATCATATTTTTTTTTCTTTCAGTATGATGGAATCATCCTGCCTGGGAAATAAAGACTGTGTTATTTTATGTAATATAGACAATAAAAAACAGGCTTGGAAGAGATGTTGTGTCTTGGTTTTCATTTTTTTAAAAATTCACAAAGGAATTACAACTTGTTAACATGAGGATGTTTCAGAAGGCTTTTAGTAGTAAACTTCTTTTGGTAAGCTTGCTCAGGGCTCAACAAATCCACTCATCCGCTTGTAATTATGAGCAGAAATTCACTAAGTTCAAGTTAAAATTGCTGCAGAACTAGTCAAAATTCTTAGCTTGTTGCTATCTGTGTTATAATCTTATATAGAAATGATTGGTAAACATGGCCGGATGCTGTACAATCTTTGTATAACTTCTGCTAGGGCCCTGTGGTCGAATGGTTATGGTCTGACGCTGGCTATTGGTGCAATGTACAAGTTGTGTGTTATACTTACCTGAAGCTGATAGGACATTTAGAGGTCATCATTGTCGGACACTGAAGAAGTTGATTCTGATTAGAACCTCGACAATGATTTTGTTCAGGTTACATTAGTTAATGCCTTCTTCATAGAACTTCAAAAGCATACAATAATAATCATTAGAAAGATAAATGTCTTCATAAATAATGTGCCATTTATACTGGGTTTCGTGTGAAGTTCTTTTTTCACTGGATTTGACACTGTTCTACAATAATTTTTACGGTTATATATGGCGGCTGGTTCACCATACCTGTCTTCCTGGATGGCATTCTAACCAGTACTAACATACCCTTCCACAAGGGACTGGCAACTTCTCCACATACAGAGAAAAAACATTTTTGTCAAATTTTTATAGAATGGTATGAACTGCTGCGACTGGACCACAGTCACTGTAAATCTACTAGAAAAAAGCATGACTACACAAATGAAAACATATTGAACATGATGCTAATAACTGGCAAGGAGAGGTCCAGGTGTGTCATCATTTTGAGAGTTTGATTACACTGACAAACTTGTCAACATCTGAAACTTAATAGGGAGTCATAATTAATATTGCGTGTAACTTGTTAGGGCTATTGGTCATAATTCAGGGGTTTATCTGATTTCATCTATAATTTAGTGCTATCAGGTGAAAATAGTTCACATGATGTCCTCTTGAATGGATGTCTGTTAATTAATATTATGATAGTATATATAAACAATATGCAAGTGTTTTTAAGTATGTACAATGAAACTGTCTACGTTAATTGGGATATAAGGTGTAAATAATATTTGTTTCTGGTTACCCAACCCAATTTTTCCCCGCAACCCGAGACTTTATTAGGCCTGAGGAACGGTACATCCTCTATTTCATTTTTGTTTACCTTCTGCAAAAAATGATTTCATCTGTTGATTTCAAGAATAAAAAACAAACCTCTACCAACCCACTCTTCATATAACGAAAATGCAACCAGGAACAAACAATTTTATACGCCATATTATCAAAATATAAATCAAAATATCAGGATCAAAATATTATTATTAATAATTTCTGGGACCAATAAACGCAGTGTATATTGGTCCCTGATAATTTGAGCAATACTAATGGGAACTAACTCTGCGTCGAATTGTTCAAGGGACGGATAAGACATTAGAGTTGTCTACCTTGAAAACGGACACTACATCAGTCAATCTCTATCCGGAGTTGTCGTTCGTTATCTCTCCCATACATCTCTGTCAACGTCACGGCGTTTTACAAGATTCTTGTAAAATAAGAAATAAAGCCACAAACGGTACAAAATTTACAACTGAGCGACGCAAATTGTTTTGCATTATACATTCGAGGCAAAAGATATGATAATTTACCTGAAACTCAGAGAAATTATTTTATTTATCTAGTGCACTATTTCTCGACCGAGAGTATTTGTTTACTTTTGGTAATTAGGTCACAAGGTTACACCGCTTGAATAGAAATGAAACGCTGAAGTCGAAGGTAATCGAATAAAATTATGACAAAAAATGTACATTTAGACAAACAAAAGTGTGATTCTGTGTATCAGATGGAAAGTAAAGGAGACCCGGACACGTGCTTTTGAACTACTTTCCAGACGTTGACAGAGATGTATGTGATGGATAACGAACGACAACTCTGGATAGAGATTGTACATCAGTATAAACTGGTCCCCGTTCCATGTTGCAGTGCACCAGAGTCAACGGGTATCAGTGTATACATCAGTACAGCTTTTATATCGTGCATCTTTGCCTTATACACTTATCTTGCCTGTTCATTTACGTCTCCTGTTTTTATTATATATCTTGCAATTCATCGTGTCTACTGTTAATTACATCCTATTACTCGAATGTACGAATTTCAGATTAAAACGATTCCGAAAAAAGTTTTTGGTGACTTTAATGTGTCCTCAAAGTAAAGGCTGGTACAATAATTATATGCTCTTTATAAATCTAAAACATGGGTTAATATTCCTCTGTATACACCACATACCTCCGTGGTCGTGTGGTTTTGGTCTCTGACTTGTAATCACTAGCCCCTCACCGCTGTGAGTTCGAAACCAGGTGTAAGCCTGGGGGTCTCCTTCCACTTTTAATGCAGGAAAAGTCGCCGAATGACCCTGGCAGTTGGTGTGATGTTAAACTCCACTGATAAAAAAGTATTGTGGTTGTGCATTCGATAATAGGCCACTAGAAGACGATAAAGTCATCGTGAAGGACAAGACTTAGGAAATATTAACTCTTTATTTGTTCATTTATATCCCACAGTGTGTTTAGTAATCTTTATGATTTATTATACCTAAATGATTTATTGTCCTTGTTTGTATGAATAAATTTCTATTGCGATCTCCAAACACAATAAATCACGAAGTTCGTTTAGTTCATTGAGTTACAGACCACACAGTATTTATTGTGACCCTATATCACTTTCAAAAGTACCTATAAGTACCACGTGTAGCACACAAAGAGCTTCCTAAAATCATATAGTTTTATTAGCATACATGTATTTTTAATTATGACTTTTGTACAAAGTCTCCAACGTAGGTATGTCTTCGATGGAAAAAATAAACAATATTTTCACGAGTATTTGACTTTAAATGCTACAAATCATTCTTTTTTATGCACTCAACTCAGGTATGTTTGTATATTCACTTGGTTGACTGTAATGCCATACATGCACTCAATTATTATTAGTATAAATATATGGATTTGTGGGGGGGGGTTAAATTTGATAAATTTTTTATTTCAAATACATGTACAATAATATACAAGAGATCATCTATTTGTAGACGAAAAAAAACGTGTACTTCATGAAAACAGAAATCCAAAGCCAATGCATATAAAACACGTCGATGGGATCAATTTCATATTCAAGTTACTATGGCAACCTGAGACAATGACAGACTTTTGACTTGAGACGCCCACTATGGGAAAGGTTGTACCTTGTTCAAACAACCCTTCTTCAACTGTCCTAATCTTATTTCATTTCGGTCTAAAAGTGTTACACTGATAACGTCCACAGTTACAGTGTGTATATGAGTATTATCTGATAAAACGTCCCACTCCTAACAACTAGACAAAGTATGGTTTGATATTTGTGTAAAGGGACGTCGATGATGTGAATGATTTACCGGTGTGTATGTACATTATACCCGTTATCTTTGTTTGCTTGTTATTGATTATGTTCGTGTGTTTCATACCTTCAGTTAGACTTGAACTGACTAGAGAATGAATTCAGTCATATATGTTACAGTTTGATAATTAGTTATTGATATAAAATATCTTCTTAGTGCTTTGTGTTATTCCGGATGCAAGGATATATTATTGGTAAGGTGATATTTATTGTGTTAAGCATCAAAGTGGGTAATAATTTGATAGTTTAATTTCCTTAATGTTGAACTGCGTGCATCGTAGTGAATCGCGACTCGCCGAAAGAACTCCGCTTTTTTCAATTGTTTCATTTCCGCGACATGATATTTTAATATTACTTCCCTTAGATGTTTTAGATGCGTGTAGAAAATGTGCTCTGTTTACTTGGAACTTGTTCAAGTCAAAGTTGACATTTGGTGACATCTAAAATCGCCTATTAAACTGCACATCGCTCAATTGGGAAATTGATGATCGTTTAATTCCGAATTTTGAGAAGTTAGAAAAAAACAATCGCAAATACACTATACATACACAATAACATACACTAAACAAGTACAAAATACACTATTCATACACTAAAACAATCATAGAATACACTATTCATACACTAAAACAATCATAGAATACACTATACATATACTAAAACATACACTAAAACAAGTACAAAATACACTAAAAGTACACTAAAACAAGAACAAAATACCCTGAAAGTACACTAAAACAAGAACAAAATACACTAAAAGTACACTAAAACAAGAACAAAATACACTAAAGGTACACTAAAACAAGAACAAAATACACTGAAGGTACACTAAAACAAGAACAAAATACACTAAAAGTACACTAAAACAAGAACAAAATACACCATACTAAAACATACAGAAGAACAAATGCAGCACAGGGATTTGACATTAATTTCAACTTTTACTTCTAATATGTCTGTGCTATGGTATATATGTGCATCTTGGAATAAAAACAATTGTAATAAACATTTTGATATTGTCGAAAACGCTTGGCTTTGCGGCATGTGTGTTAGTTAACGCTGTGATAGTATTTCGTAGTGTACACCCGCGTTACAAATATGGAAAACATACGTGCATTAGCGCTATATGTGCCTAGGGTTACTATAGTAACAAAATTAACTGTTCACCATCAGTTTTTCAGTATTTGTACAGATAATGTTTTAGTTCTATATTCGTGATAAATATATTTTTCAGATAACATGACAACATCTTAGTGGAGTAGAAGCAGACGTGTTATCAGTAATATAAGATGCGAGTATCACTGTAATATGCAGTATGTTCTTTTATTTATAAAGATATCTTTGCTTGCTGAACCCTGCATTCATTTTTAACAACGAGTTTCTGAACAAAACTTGAAGAAAACTGATGAGACATGAACTACAACATGTTATTGACACACAGTTTTATATTGTTATTTTCTTACGATTTCCAACAATAACGGAGCAAAGTGCATAGTGATTTTCTATACGGAAAAGTGAAACAAAAAAGTGTGAACATAACATCTGTTAAATCTACCGTCATGCATTTAGCGACCTAAATTCTTGTTATTGCGTGAAATTAGTCCTGCAATTTGAGAGAAAAAAACGTATTGAATTTATAAGAACAATATGGTTGAGCATAGAAGATTTCCCGTGCACACAAGGACAGTGATTGTTGCTATAGTCGTGTTATTGTTATGTACACTTCTCTATGTGTCACAGTTCAGTGCACGAACTAGAGGTAGGTGGAATTCATATTGATTTAAATTAAATTCTCCATATAAATACATAAAAAAATGCTATCACTCATTATCATGTACACCAGAAATTCATCAAGTATGCAGAACTTTCATTTTGTTCGCTGGTAGTTTCAACACGGTCCTGAATAATTCAAAACCTATATCACATTTCCGAGTGAAATCAGATATGAATACAGTAATGACCACTTACGGTTTTAAAACGCATTTAAATTACAATCTAACCTGTGTTTGCGGCCACCTCTGAATAAAGATCACCCTGACCTCCTAATAAAGGCCACCTGTCAAGAAAGACCACATTCTGTCTTTCCCAAGGGTGGCCTGTGATGGCAGGTTTAACTATAGTTTTTGTCTTCCTGTCGCGCTAGCAGACGATGACGTAATCGTGGTATCGCGCCACCATACGTACGTATACGACGGATGTTCAAACTGTTTGGAAATCAGTTCTCATTTCTTTTTTGTGTGTCATATCATACTAAAATTTAATGTGATCATACATGAAGGCACATCGTATGTAAAAAATATAAATAAAAATCAGTCTGTCACAAATATTTTCAAAATACATGTAATGTCAATGATTATAAACTACTGCCGGAAATCCGGCCCAATGTCAAAATGGCGTCACTAAAGTCATGCTAACCAGCATTATCCTTACTGTAAAAATTTACGACCAGTCCTTCTCCATGAACTATGATACACTTTTTCCATCTTTTCACACATGTATAGTAAGTGCTAATATAGGAGTTTGTTGGATGGAAGAGTCCGCTGATTGAACTACTCTTAATATGTCACCAATGTCGTCAAATTGTTAACCTCTCAAGAAACTCTGCATCGTTGTTGAAAGAGGAGGAAGTCGCGTGGTGCTTGGTCAGGGATATAGGGGGTGGTGCTCCTAGTATGTCATTTAAGTTATAAAATTGTTGACCTACCAGGAAACTTCATCAATGTGGAAAGAGGAAGACGTCGCGTGGTGCTAGGTCAGGGATATAGGGGAGGGTGATAGGTCAGGGATAGGGTGCTAGGTCAGGGACAGGGCGCTAGGTCAGGGACAGGGCGCTAGGTCAGGGATAGGGTGCTAGGTCAGGGACAGGGTGCTAGGTCAGGGATATAGGGGATGGTCTTAGTATGTCATTAATGTTGTCAAATTATTGACCTCTCAGGAACCTCTTCATCAATGTGGAAAGAGTGGTGCTAGGTCAGGGACAGGGTGCTAGGTCAGGGATAGGGTGCTAGGTCAGGGACAGGGCGCTAGGTCAGGGATAGGGTGCTAGGTCAGGGACAGGGTGCTAGGTCAGGGACAGGGTGCTAGGGAGGATGATCTAGAACTTCTAAGTTGAGTTTGGCTATCATGTTCTAGATAGTAGTTTCACGATGAACTGTAGTATCCACGTGATGCAGAATCATCATAGGAATTTCTGTAACTCGCTTCTTCCGCATTTGCTCTCATGAAATCTCTATTCAAGACCTCAAAATAATTGATTTCTTAATTATAAAATGCTACGGTTTTGCACCCAATTGACATAATGTTTGGTATGGACAACATAACGTTTAACGCTGGGAGACGTTATGTATGAAGCGTAGTACTGTGGAAATCTTTCAAAATTGGACCGGTCTACGCTCGGCGACGTTAACATGAAAACTGTCATTTTCTCATGGACGGACGCATGGTTATATTATGTCTAGCATAAATACAGTTTTTCTTAAACTTTTTTAGGAAAAACTATATTTATGCTGGACATATTTTAACTATACGATGATAAAATTTCACGGCGTTGGGAATAAAAATGGATATTTTATAGAACTTTTCCTCCAACTTTTTGAATATCCCTCGTACACACTGCAGCTTATGAAGACGGTCTTCTATACGCATGTCCTCAATCTGATATATGTACTAGGTCAAACAGTAGGAAGTTCAGCTTTAAAGATTTTAGAATTTAGATAAAAAAACGGTTTGTGTAAGAGCTGTCTAATCTCATGCAGGTCATAAAGAAAAAGACAGCGAAATCTTGCAGTGCACTTACTTCATGTATTCAAATATTTATCTTACATATGTGTGAAGTTACAGGGTCCAACATGAAGGAGAGGTTAAACATCTCATATCCGATAGTTATCTCAAATTCACGTGTAAAGCACCGTGTTTCGAGAAAGTTGTATTTATACACTGGAGGAAAGAAAGGTTAATATAAATATAAAGTGCACGTATATAGTATTAATTTAAAGTATGATATAAATATACAATAAAATAAAAAAAATATAAAGTACATTTATTTTTGTACAATATAAATATTAAGTTTTTTTATTAATCATGTGTATCCTCTAATGCCTATGAAAACGACATTTATTGGACTAATTTTTGGCAAAAACGTCAAGTTTCCTTCATATATGGTCAACCGGCCGCCGTATATAACTGACAAATTGTCGAAGAAAAACGGCGTTAAAACCAATGAAAAAAGTGACTATATTTTAGTATTCCTCATAATCTATATATGTACTATGGTATCATTTTTGTTCGTGCAGAACGAATTTTCGTGTATTTCGCGCTACGATTGTTGCGCGAATTCAAGACCGCGCCAGTAAAAGACCATCCAGAAAGAAGTGACTGTCCGAAATTTTTATTGTCCGAATACTATGTCACTTAAGTTGTGTATCTACTTCCGGCTATGTTACTGCCGATTTTCGAGAAGTAAAGTTTTTTTCGAGAAATAAAAGGGAAACAAGACATACATCTAAGGAAAACCGTTAATGATATTTTATCACAGAGAAAGAATAAACATATTTAATTATTGGTATTCTCTTTTGGAGTTGAAGCATCCGACGGTGAGCGTGTAGAACAGAAGAGAATGAAACAAACTATAAACTGTATGTATTAAAACCATTCCTAATGAAAGGGATTATTCGCATATTTGTTGTTTTTTTAGTAATTGCTCGGGCGCCATAACAATATGTGGACCCGAAAATTGCCTAATTTATATGCTAATCAATGCTTTGATCTCGGACATGCTTCATCTAAATAAAGTGACAATTAACAAGCAATTATGGGTGACAATTGTCATATTGTTTATTGATTATGGTTACAAAGGGCGCCGCCGTAATGAACATGTACGTGGTCCAGTGATGACACGCACTGTAGCGAAAAAAGGCGTGATTCGCTTCAGTGTCTGGATTTTTTAAGAAAAAATCTAAAATTCGAATGCGCGAACTTACGACCGCGCGAATCTTTCATTTTTCGCATTTGTGCGAAATTTCATGCCAGCGAAATTAAATGATACCACAGTATGCTTTTTATTCACTCTGCAAGCACCAGTAAGGGCTGATAAAACAAATATTAAGTATGCATAAACCAATGTGATATCTTAGCCGAGTGCTTGTCACGGGATTGTTTAAATAAGCCGGTCTGAAATTTATTAGTAATTCATTTGTTCAATAAAGATTAAACAAACAATATGCAGCTTTTTAATATCTGATATGTTGTGTCAGTTTTAAATACTTCACTTCATGATCAGGTCTATTCTTTCGCTGGGTTTAACGCCGTTTTTCAACAATTTTCAGTGATATACGGCGACCGGGTTACCCAACCGGTTTTCCTAGACTGTATTCTTACCAGTACTAACTTACCCTTACACTAGGAGCCGGCAACTTCTCTGCATATGGAAGAAAATCAAGATTTTTGTCAAATTTTCATAGAAGGGTATGACCTGCCGCGACCTGAATTTGAACCCGGTTCACCAGGTTACATGTCCAGCGCACAAACCATTGGACCATGGTCGCGGCCCACTTCAAGTCTAACTGAATGTACTTTCATGAACGTTTAATACATACCAAAGGTACTTTGTTTCATAAGTCCAAAAAGGGTTTGTTTCCGGTTACCCCCACCGACCCAATATTTTACCTGCCGACTCATACGGCGACCGAATCGCAGTGCTGTATTGTAATTTTCACAACTCATCAATATTACAGCGCACATATTCTCATACAGTGTTGCTGATATATGTAAAAAAAAACATAAAATAAAAATAAATCCCTACTTACTGACCTATATTTTTTGGGCATGTAACCAGAAACAAACCTTTTTATGTTTAGGCCTAAAGTTTATTTGGCATAAACTCTAGATATTTGTCCTTCGGAGATAAAAGATCAACAATTTTTAGGATACAGCATTCCCCTCATTTTATTCCGTTTTAACGTTATTTAGACTACAAATTTATGACAATATGTTGGAACAAGAGATATTACATGTCTTACCTTGTATGAGTCAATCAGAATATTATATTCTAGCGTCCAGATGTCGCCACATGGATGAACAATAACATTTGGTCGATACCTTTATTATCGTGGTTAAATTTACCGTCAATTAGCTTCAGTTAGAGTAATCTTGTCATGTTCATGTTGACCCGGTTCATTAAGTATATTAGATTGACATTAGTCGAGAAGTCACGGGTTCGAAATCCAATCGTCAAACGAATTTCCCCGTGACAAAATCAGTGAAGATATTACAATGGCGGCCATTTTTCTTTCTTCTGTTAAGTCGTCGCGTTCAGTTGCTTTTAGAAAATGTGACAAGGGTGGCTAGTGCAGACTAACTATACGTCTTCGTATAGTCCATGACAAACCCAGACCTGTTTACTGTTTCCCCCCCATTTCCAGTCTGTCAGTAGTTTTGAAACCATTTATCTGTAGTTTGCATTGTATGTCAGTAGCTTTTTGTACAAATTTGCATGCATTCCTCATAAATCACATAAATAACAAACATTTTCAACGTCACAATCATTTTAGTATCGCATCCGGGTACCGGTAAATACTGCGCTATAATTGCAAAATAATCCGAAGGGAGACAACCCGCATTAATAACGTTTAAGCAGAGTACGCGTTGTCTCCCGTTGCTACGAAAAAACTCATAAACCATTTTACCGATTTCGGCGGAAATTTCTCTACGAAAATTCGTATTTTTTCGTTCTCCCTCCGTATTGCGGAATTTGATACCAAATCCGTAGAAACTACGGCGAAATTTGCAAACCTTAAACATTTATTGCACTGATTGTGGTTATTAGAATTGGGAGCAAATCAACGTTTATTTGCATTTGACGGTTCAAAAAGCTTCATCCTGCACTACTACACGCATGTTAAATATTTAGATCACATTTCCGATTTCCGAAGTTAAAAGTGTATGCCTATTGATGTCAAACATTTCAAAAGTTCGAGTTATATAGTCTATTGTTTGTTTTTATGTGACTTATTGTCACTGGGGGTTAACGCCGTTTTCCAACATTTGTTTCAGTTATATACGGTGACCATTCACCTAACCAGTTTTCCCGGACTGTATACTAACCAGTACTAACTTACTCTTCCACAAGAGACTCTCCAACATCTCCGCATATTGAGGAAAATCAAGATTTTTGTCAAATTTTTATAGAAGGGCAACTGGGATTCGAACCCGGATCTCCGGGTTACACGTACAACGTATTAAACACTGGACCACGGCCGCGGCCTTAGTTATACAGTTATGAGTGTTTGTATATTTCAGATATTACTATACAGAGTGGCTATGGCGATCCACCACTTTGGTCAGTCGAATTTTACAACAGAAGTGGTAAGTTCTATTACATTATAATGAAAATGTCATCTGGTTCTGAGTTACTCCAACTGAATTTAAATTCCGGTTCATGTTTATGATGTATGGGTCCTTTTATATAAAAAACCTTAAAATTAATCAATGGCAAGACTTCATTCTAAGACTGATCCTGGCATCTAGTTTTTTGTCCAGGGTTCGAGGTTATAAAACTTGAGATCGCTCTCTGATCTCAAATCTCACATTTTCTCTTGTAATGTTTCAAAGTGAATTATGACATATTTATACATTAAGTCTGACAGCATGAATGACCTGAACATGTATTTAAACATTATCAGCTCTATCTTTTCAACCATAATACTTTGAAAATGGAATTGAGATTTGAGCTCGGAGAAAGTTTTATAGGGACCAGTTCAGTTGATCCTCATTTATTTACTTGAATTAAATGATCTTACATCAAACATCTGAAATGCGAACTCAAACATTCAGCAGCCAGTTTTGTTCTACTTTAATATAACCAATCTTTTTTCTTCAAATTTACACGGACATCAAAGAACCGAATGCAGCCGCAATACTGTATTTCATCATTATAATTAATGTAGCGTAACTAGCTATTTGGTCATTTTAGATATAACCAATTTATGGTTTTAAAAGCAAAAAATTAATTTTTATAATACACAAATAAACGCTCCATACAGAGTCCATTGTAAGTGATTTGAAACAAATATGATATTTGATTTGTTTTCTATATACCCACATCGCACATAATTTACTTATTTCAGGCAACTATTACTATTCTTCTTATATGTATATATTACCACAATTATCCTTAAAATAACAGTGATTGTACCAGACAGGGAACCCTGTCCCAGACTTTGGAAAACAGCCTTTCGTTCATTAAATATTTAGCTTAAAAGACATTCCGTCATATGAATACTGCTGACAGTCGCGTAATATGCCATAAATTAAAACGATAAGAACTGTCAAAAATCTGAAGCATAATACCGAAAATCGCATTGAAATCCATTTTCAACTAAGCCGGCAATCTTAAATATTGTAAGCAAGCAATCAACTGTAAAATGGTCAAATTATCATCAGTTCGTGGAATCATCGTTTACCCGATAAATTAATGCATTCCATTCAATTTCAATAGACAATAAAAAATCGTTAATCATTTACGGCTCAGTAATTGAAACCACCCCCAGTTTTGATGTTAAGTTAGAGCTTTTATTGCGTGTTATTATCAAAACAGTATCATATCGCACCAACGCAATACCCATTATTATTCCCTATGTTTTACTCTATTGAAAGTGTAATGCACTTTACTCTGTCTAAAACAGGCTGTTTATTAGCTAGAGGTGTATGGCTTTCCCAGTTTCTTATTTTTCTTCCCCTTTTCTACTATTTTCATGGCTCAATCATTAATACCTTCAATAAAACTCGATAATTCGAATTATTGTTGATAATGACTACAATATGACAAGACGTCTAGCTGAACAGTTTCACATCCAAGTTGTGGTGTTGACAATGATAATCGACCCGAACATTACTATGAATGTAAATGCATGAAATAAAGTCGACTTGTCGAGTTTTTGTTGCTATTACCAATTGGCCAAGGTTATTTCTTGATAGTAGCCTGTTGGTGCAAAATGGCACAATACACCATAAACACATAGTATATTGTCCTTTTACACAAACAACACTTTGCTCTCGTTGTTCACATTGCTTATTCATTCGCATTGTATTCGCTTTGAAAACCACATAAGCACCCATAAAATTGAACACGAAATGTGTCTACTGTCTACAAATGATGAGGTTTTAATATTATATACATTATATCCTCACATTGCGATCATCTTAATATTACGACCGCCTTGTTGTAAGGACCACTTATTTTCGGACCAATATTCAGTAACTTCCCTATAATTCAATTTGATAATGAGACCAACTCATTATTTCGACCGATTTAAATAAATGTAAAATGTTTTATACTGTGTACATCTATATTTCCGCCGGTGCAAAATTTGGCTTTTTTAAAGATGTTCTCGAATTTGCGGATTCTAGAATTGGAGGTTTTTTATTATTCCAATATTCTGTCTCCATAAATAAATAATGTAATCTTTAATCACAAGAGTACATTTCTTTGACAAAAATGTTAGTGTTTAATATTGGCGATGTTTTATATTGGCGTGGTTTAGATTTGGCGGTTCCGATGCCGACCGCGAAAATCGCCAAAATAAAACGAGCAACCATATTGAGATGTATACAGTAATCGGCGTAAAATAAGAACGAAGAAAATAAATTTATGTTCGTGTATGAAACCAAGGTTCAAGCCTCTGTCCAATTCAAGTTCCGAAATTTATCAAGAATTCACGACATAGTGAACTTTTTATAAGTTCAGAAAATTGTCACCAGGAGAAAATTGATATTTCAGGATTAAATAGTAAGAACATATCCAGTACAATCATACCACAAGACTTGACTAGTGAAATATACCCAACAAATGGTAAGTCAATGAATCATATGAAATTAATGTACTCAGGAAGAAAAAAAAACGTTGATCAACCAACATTAATTTCACGCTTAAATTTGCAACATAGGGCTGCACGGCACTATAACGGCTAATGGTGATAGTTGTCATATTAATATATTAGCCGATAGATACCCGCTCACCTTAATAGTTGACCATCTCTGGTATTAGCAGTATTCCTTGCTTGCTTCTCTGATTTTTTAGTATATAAATTGATATTTTCCTACCTGTTTATCGAAGTACATGATCTTACATTGTAATTATAACAAACTGATAACTTTCTTCGTTCTGGTAGTATCATTTTGAATTCCATTTACTGGTGAAGGGAAACTTTGGTGCCATGAATGGATATTGATGACTGTATGAAATAGATTGCGGATACACATAGAACTATCCTTTCCTTTTATGTCTGCAATAGAAACTTGAGATAATCCGGATTGTGAATGATTCCTATCTATTTTCTGGTTAACGACTAAGTACAGTGGTTACAATGACCTCTCGCCATCAGGTTAAGCATACGCGTACAGCAATGTCTTGGAAACAAACGCGACCGCATTACCAAACAGACATATCTGTTGATAAATAATGTTGTTCATGAAGCGCACCATCAAATATGGCGTTACCATTATTTCCGGTTAACACAAGAATGCATTTCCGGTCCCGACTAAATGAAATTTACTCACCTTACCAAGCTTTATGAAACATTTTTTTCGTTTAACTCTTACCGAATACCATACCCGCAGTTTTACTTTTCAATTTCAGAATCGGCTGCTATGCATAAGAAAAGACTCGCTGAATCTGTAATGAAAGTTCGACTGCTGTGTGTAATACTCACGATGGAAAAAGATCTATACACGAAAGTTGATGCCGTCAACAAAACATGGGCAGCTCGCTGTGATAAGCATCTATATGTAATTACTTCAAAACAAAAACGCCATGATTTCTTAAACGTTGACATTCCGGACACCAGAAAAAACTTAGCTCATAAAATGCGGAAAGTGTTTTCCACCATATATAAACAGTACATGGATGACTTTGATTATTTACTGAAGTGTGACGATGATACTTATGTTATTGTCGAGAATTTAAAATTTCTCGTGTGGCACTATGATTCAAATAAACCGTCATACTTTGGTTTCCATTTTAACAAATTTATACATAATGGGTACATGAGCGGGGGAGCTGGTTACGTCATAAGTAATCGCGGAATACGTCAACTTGTGGAGCGTGGATTACAAGATGGCGAGTGTGAACTAAAAGTTCACAAGGAAGATCCGGATAATTCTGAAGATATAGAGACGGGTAGATGCTTAGAAACTGTTGGTGTTCCCGTTTTAAGTTCTTTAGATGCTCATGGACGGGAAACATTTCATCCATTTCCATTGGAACGGCATCTGTTCGGACAATTACCAGCTTATGTTTATAGCTGGGCGAAATATCCAGTACGAAAGGTATACTGTTTCTCAAGTACATTTATATTTTAGATTCATATTTGCTCACTAATAGTTACATGAATCATGTCGACTATGGTGTGTTTCTTGCTCAGTCTGTGCCAGATTATGTCTAGATTGAGAGTTATTCGGGCGTTTGTACCCATCACCGAGGAATGTCAGTGGTTGGTACTTTGTAAATGATTTGACAGTATATGCAATATGACGTTCCAAGGGAAGTAACTGCGTAAATTTAAAATCTAGATCTTTATCGTATCTTCATGAAATTGGTTTCTTGTAACAAATGCACGATTGTTTGTTATGAAGTTGTCTGAATGATTAGTAATGACAATGGGTTATGTACGACAGAATAACATATATTGAGTTCGTTATTTGTGTTCCAGGTGCAGTAAAACTTAATTATCTTGAGAAGTCATCGGAACAGACTGAATACTCGAGATAAATGTAAAGCTCGTGATAACGAGGTATTTGTTTGATGGTTGAAAATCATACACAACTAAGGACAAATATTTATGGGATTTTAAAAACTCCTCGAGATAATTCAGGCGCTTGTTACATCCGTTGTATCGATACTCGTAATAACGAAATTTTTATTGTATTTTTCTTTTGGAAATAATGAGCAGAAGGTTACACGTACTTACCACTCTTGTTAATTTGCTATTTCAGGGTGAAGACTGTTGTTCCCGATATTCCATCAGTTTTCATTACGTCACTCCGGACGCCATCTTTTATTTACATCACGTATTGTACAAAACAACAGTGTTCGGACTGGATCGAGATTACGATTATGATAGACCGGTGTTCAATTCTGAAAATGTTTTATTTGAAACGTGATAATTAATATAACAATTATGACAGGTTTTCTGTTATATGCAAAACTTCAATGCGACAATTAGCTAAATGTAACTGAAATTTATAAGGTGTGTATATGTTTGTGGATGTTTGTGGGAATAAACAACTGGACCAGTTGATATAAACCCGTCAACTTTAGTGAACTGGAAATGAACTCTGGTCATGGAAAGCCTATTAAGAGAGCATAAATACGTATTTTAATGTGAACAAAAGATTATAATGATCTAATTGCATGTTTAGGCCTAAAAAATAAAAGGTTTGTTTCCGGTTACATGCCCCAACAAATATGGGTCGGTAAGTAGGAATTTTTATTTTATTTTACTTATATCGGCAACATTGTATGGGAATATGTGCGCCGTTATATTAGTGAATTGTGAAAATTACTATATAGCACTACGGTTTGGACGCCGTAAAAACTTATGAGTCGGCAAGTAAAATATTGGGTTGGTCAGGTAACTAGAAACAAACCTTTTTAGGCCTTATCAATTAGGTGCCTTGATTTAGTGCCTTGAATACGGTGTCTTACACATTGCTGCCATACACAAACGTTTTACGGAAATACACGACGGTTTACGAATAAACAAATACTGCAACATGTATTATGCCATATATATTGAGGTATTTTTGTGTGTTCTGATATTTTGTAGTTTTTTTTATATTTATAGGAAATTGATTATAAAAGTTAATTCCATGAAAAGTAGGACCTTAATTAATGAAAATTTTTGTTGTATATTTTGTTAAAACTATGTTTACTGTATCATTATGTCAGTCTATTGTTCAGTACAATGTTGATGTAATGTTTGATTCATTTTTACCTTTCTAGTGATAGATATCCAAGCCATACAATTGCTTTGCTGCTGATAATCTAACAAGTAAATACTAAACTCAATTCTGTACATTTAGGCCATTCTTGTGTTACATAAAATACCTATGAAAATGAAGTTTTTTAGTATGTATGAAGTGTTAAAGTTTTTCAACATTTAGATATTGGTAAGAAATTAATAAGATATGTTATGTTAAAGAAATAAGCTACACCTTACACAGGAAGGTTCTATAAATATTAGGTAGCTTAAGTTTAAAATAGAATATTGTCTTTGTGATACACAGAAATACTTATTGTCTTTGTGACGTTAATATATTATATACTACTCAACTTTAGCTAAGCACCAAAAGTTCCTCACTATATTATGAAAATACCTGTACTGGACGTAAACGTGTACTTAGTGTATTTAAATTTAAACTTTGGGAATTGGAAACATTTCCTGTTATTGAGTAAATAAATAATATCAAAAAAAACCCATAGACCTTTGTGTTCAACAATCAACACAAAGATCAATAACCTCTAGCAACTGCAGAACTGAGCTAGCACACTGCTCCAATTTAACCCATTAAAGTAGAATATTTCAAACATATTTGTTGACATTATACCTACTATTCGAATCCTCAATATAAATTCTGAACACACGAAGGCTGCACTTAAAGGTTGTTCCACTTTGTTCTCTACAAAATAGTGATATATTTGAACAAGATCCTAGCAGGGTAAGTTTGTTTTTATGTGACTTATTGTCAATGGGGTTTAAAGCCGTTTTTTCAACAATTTTTCAGTTATATATGGCGATCGGTTCACATAATTAGTTTTCCTGGACTGCATACTAACCAGTACTAACTTATCCTTCCTCAAGGAGCCGGCAACTTTTCCACATATGGAGGAAAATCGAGATTTTTGTCAAAGTTTCATAGAAAGGTATAAACTGCCGATACCGAGATTCGAACCCGGATCTCCGGGTTACAAGTCTAGGACCATGGCCGCGGCCTTAACTAAAAAAGGCGATCCTGTAGGAGAGCAAATACAGTGAAACCTCACATAACAACCACTTCAATATTACGCCCACCGTGTTATAACCATCACTTATTCTCAGACCGGCTTTCAATAACTCCTACTGCCCCAGACCTCTCTGACGTATCTCTGAGCTGTCAGAGTGCCGTTTTCAATGATATGCAGGTCGGTCTTTCCCTACATGCTGACCCTTGCCCAAACCATTACTGAGCCCCCACCATAACGATCATGGTTTGCGATACATGCGGGTGCAAAACGCTCATTTGTTGTTTTCCACAACCCGGGCACGCCTATCTGTAAAGTCAACACAGAATCTGGACTCGTCCGTGAAAAGTACCGGTGTCCAGTCGTTCAAAGTCCATGTAACGTGACCTTGGACCCATTGCATCATAAACATATACTTCATGCATTTATCCTGAATTAGGCTGCGCCTGTGGTCCAGTGGTTAGTGCACTGGACTTGTGACCCGGCGATCTGGGTTCAAATCCCGGTCGTGACAGGTCGCACTCAAAAAAAGAATGTCGTTTTCCCCCCTTTTTAATCATTGATACTTAACACTCATTATACGGTTAAATACATGTATATGCATGATTGTTTATACATTGTATGACATTACGTTCCACAGATAAATGCATTTGTTGAAAAAAAAAACAAACTGAAACTTAAATACTGTGACCATCTTTTGGACTAAAATTGTATTAACATCGAGTTATTCTCATGATCAAGTTGAGATATCGAGAAAATATGGAAAACCAGTCCGAAAAAGTGGTCGTTATGTGAAGAAATATGGAAAACCAGTCCTAAAAGTGGTCGTTATGTGAAGAAATATGGAAAACCAGTCCTAAAAGTGGTTGTTATGTTACCGGGTTTACCAACTGTTGTTTCATTAAATAATAATTACAACACAAGCCTTGGGTAACATGACAGTTTAATGTGCATTTTAAAGAAATAGATTAGTATACTCAAAAATGATACTAACAACCTCTTAGGGTAACTACATGACAATAAATTCATATGATTTACAATACGACCTCGTATTTATATATACGTGTTATTCAACATTTCATATAAATCTTGCTGCTATTACAGTATAACAACCCTAATAACGTAATTATAATACATGACAAAACGTCTGTATATATCAGTACATTAGACAAAACACAACATTTAATTTAGTCTTCCATGGGATAAATCTTTCTGTCCTTCCGTCACTATCATACTAGTAAAATGTTAACACCTTTTAGGACCAATAAGACAGGTATATCCGTCTGCACAAAGCTATACGTACTTGCTTATACGTGATGGGTATACTCGTTTGTACCCATTTGTCGCCTGGTTAATGCCGCCATTTCTTTAAAAAACTCACTGGCAACGCAGATCACACTGTAGGCAATAAGTGCCTGGCACTGTCAAGGTTGGTTTCAGTGAACAGTAAGCTTTCGATATGATAAATTAACATGTGAATATTACAATATATACAGAATGAAAGACCATGTGCCATGCGAGTAGAAACAATAGAATGTGAATAAAATACGGTCCCAAAATCGCAAGTCACTAAGAATTCACACAATGCATGAATGAAGGTTAAACTAAATTAGCGAACTTATGGATCAGAAGCTTACAAATACAGTAAATAGACAATATAATCAGCTTAAACTTAATCCAAGAGGTACCCATGGAAACCGAAGCTTTCCAGGTAACAACAACAACAACAACAACTCAAAATCGGGCCTTCCTTGACCAAGTCTAGAACCTCTGAATGTAGTTGTGCCAGGTTTTCATATAAACTTGAACCCTTCAATGGCTTCCCACTTTGAATGATTTAGTACTTAATAATTCTACAATGAATCTGGCCGCGACAGTGGTCCAGTGGTTTGTGGGCTGGTCTTCTAACCCGGCCGGTCAAATCACGGTCGAGGCAGGTCATACTCTTCTATAAAACCTCGATAAAACACGATTTTTTTCTCCATATGTGGAGAAGTTGCCGGCTCCTTGTGGAAGTGTAAGCTAGTACTGCTTAGAATTCCGTCCATGAAAATGGTAAGGTGAACCGGCCGCCGTATATAACTGAACAATTGTTTAAAAATTTCGTTAAACCCAGTGAGAAAAGAAGAAATGAATCTTACAATCACTATTCTATCTTTACCATCTCGGTAGTTTCCTGAAGGTAGGTGATGTCTAGATTATTTATGTCAAGTTTTAAATCGTTTATGCGCCGATTTAACACACATAACACACATATCGCGTGTGGTGTTAGTTCAGTATTTTTTCTTTGCGTATCTCAGAGACTGACATAAGATGGTTATTTCTTTGCTTACATTGAGCCGTTTGCTTGATGCGCTTGTGTGACTTTTTAAGGCTTAAAAACTGTATTTATTTCTTTCGTTCATTATTGTCGATGTCTTTATTTTATTACATTTTCCAGAATATCTATTTGGTATGACAAAGACTTAAGTTTATTGTCTTATATCTTTCTTATTGTTACGATAATTATTCTTTTTTTGATGTGCCATCGTTTGTGATTACATTACAGTTAATATTAAGCAGAAGTTTATAAATTGGATGTCCGATATAGCCTACAGAATAACCTCGATAATGAAACCACCTACAGAACTAGAAAAAATAGTCGTAATAATCAGGTGATCTCATTATCAAGTTGAATTACTGGGGAGTTATTGAATTTCGGGTCCAAAAATAAATGGTTGTTATAACAAGGTGGTCGTAATATTGAGGTGGTCGTTAAGTGAGGTTTTACTGTTATACGAACCTCATAAAATAATCGCTGATAAAGTTAGTAATGTCAATCAACCTAACCATGACCGAGAAAAACCAGATAATCTACTAGCACTTATTCATATAAAACACAGTTAGTTCCCTTAGACCAACACAGAATTATTAAAATGTCCTGTTATAGACATAATGGAAGTGGACGTTAATATTGTAGTGGTCACTCAGTTAGATACTACTGTGCAATGGAAGCCAACTACTTTGATACAATATCTACACACCTTTAAATGCCTTTCATATACTTGTGACTTATTGAATTATTCAATGTATCCCTGTCAAATAAAAAAGCTGGTTTATCGTCATATGAAAACAACAAACAATCCGTCATCACAAATTCTCTCAGACGTAACATCAGTTTTAAAGGAACACTCCTGTACGCTTGTATCAAAGCTTCTTGTCGCTGTGAACGTAGTTCATCTCTATAATCTTTACTCTTATTTACAGCATCAATCAGAGCTTGTTCATACTGACGAGGAGACACTGTACTGACGGTTGATTCAGGGAATGGCATTTCGTAACGGTTAAGAATGTTACCTCCTATCTGGAAAGTGGCCCAGAGTCGAAGGAATAACTGGTAAGCTGAAATGTCCGGGTATGTTTTAATGGCGTCAAACAAACGGCCAACTTTTCCAACAATCAGTCTTTCGTTGTATTTTATCGCTCCTTCTATATTAAAGACGTTTACTCCATCACCGACTATACTTGTATTCTTCAATACTTCAAACATGTGAACAAGATCATCTGACATAGTGCTTATTTTACTAATAAAGTCGAAACGTGTTGTGCATGGATTGCAAATTTTGTGAATCGGTTCTAAATGTTGATTTAATGCATTTCCACTTTCATGATGCTTAACAACATATTGAACAGTTTCTCTGAAAGTAACGTCAAACCCCGAATAGCTCTCACTGGTATTAATTCTTATAGTTTTTACTATATCGTCTCCTATTCTGTTCCAAAATTTCACATCAGGCGTGTAAAGTTTATCCTTATAAGCCGAAAACAAGCGACTGTATGGATCCCCAACATTTAGAAAGGAAAACACGTGTTTAGATAAATAGAGTGCCGGAATACGTGATTTGTAAACACCATCACACCCAAAGGCCTTCGGTAAAAATGCTTTCAGGAATGTGGAGCCGAGTTTAGGTACATCACAATAAAAAAAGGGAGCGTTTATGTAATAGAAACCTCGTTTATCCGTATTTATCGTTTGCATATCTGGATGTGACTCACAAAAAGAGTTCACTTGTTCTAGTCTTGACTTCTGAACTGGATCCAATGGCTGAAAAGTATAACATAATACATCATCTTTCAAATTACAAATCCTAATATCACATCATCGTCCATCGCTTCGTACCAAACAATGTCAATGTTCGTCGCAACAGGAAGTGCAACGACGACTTTATCTTTTGTTTAAGTTGAAAACATCGTATTTGTTTCCATTTATTTGACCCATAGTCCAAATTTTAGTCTTTTCTGTCGTCATTTAATTTTTTTAATTACAATTGATAGAATCTAAGCTAATATGCTGTCATTAATAGGTATATAAACATACTTCAGTAAAACCTGTGAACAAAGGCCATCCTTAGGAAAGACAAAATGTGGCCTTTACTGACTGATGGCCTTTATTGGGACGTCAGTTTGTTCTAAATAATCAGTGTCGATGTTATAAAGAATGGCATTTATCCACATCGTGGTCTATATTCAAAGATAGCCGTAAACACAAGTTTGACTGTAGTTACATAGAAACACAAAGCAATGAATTAGCTAGAAATCTACTGAGGAAAGATTCTAATTGATATCTTTAATTGAGGAAAAATTCAGCAGAGCCGGATTCAGCACACTAGCATTGAAAATCTATCTACAAAAATGGCGAACTTCTTGACATTGTCGAAAAGCAGCAGTCCTATCACTTAGTAGTACGGTAAAACCTCGACAATGAGACCAGCTTCGGGACTGACAAAAATCAGTCATAGTATAGAGGTGGTCTTATTATTCGTATCAAGTTGAATTATCGGGAAGTTACTGACAGCCGGAGAGAAAATTAGTGGTCGTTGTAGCAAGGTGGTCGTAATATTGAGGTGGTCGCTATTTGAGGTTTTATTGTATTCAAAATACAGTAGTATTAAATCAATATTACCTTGTTTTAATTACAATTATCATATAAAAAGAAGGTCTCGTTTTTGAGGTTTTGCTATAGAAGAATACGGTCTTGTAATGATTAAGGAAGTGTTTTGTGACGTTTGTATAAAACGCAACCTACCCATTTCGAGGGAATATCCTGCCTTATGTGATTCTGGAGGACAAATTCTGAAAGTAGAAATAATGCATTTACTATGTACATAATAATCAGTCATTCTTCGTCGTTTTGGACTTCATCAAATTCCAACATTAAGCAATTTATCTATAACTATTTAACAATTTGTTAGCGTTCGATTGCATCATAAGCATATACTTAATGCATTTATCCTGAATTAGCCTGCGCCCGTGATCCCGTGGTTAGTGCGCTAGACATGTAACCCGGCGATCCGGGTTCAAATCCCGATCGCGACAGGCCATACCCTTCAATGAAATTTGACAAAAATGTTGATTTTTCTCCATATGTGGAGAAGTTGCCAGCTCCTTGTGAAAGGGTAAGTTTGTACTGGTTAGTGTACAGTCCATGAAAACTGATTAGGCCAATCGGTCACCGTATATAACTGAAAAATTGTTGAAAAACGGCGTTAAACCCCAGTGACAATTAGTCACATAAAAACATTCAAACAAGCCCGAATTATTCCTTGCTAGTCATGTAAACATGACGTTACTGAAAATAGCATTCGAGGAATCTCGCCTGATGAACTCATTTAGGGGAATCAGAATTTTTTAATTATCAGATTGTTTATTTATTTCGAAAAGTTTGTAAAAGTCATTTAGTTTTCTGAGTGTTGTAGAATAAACACTAACTCACATGTTTTTATAATGATGGAAGAAATTGTAAAGTATAACTGAGTTAAAACAAGATTTTGTAATACCACGCGAAAAGAGATTTTGAGTTTGTAAAATGCGTCATAGTTACGGTATAATACTTCAATGTTTTTATAGAAGATTATAACAAGATTGATCTCCTTGAAACTTTTGTATACATATCAAGTTATTTTAATCAACGAAGTCACTAATTGTTTCCTTAAACCACCCGTTCATGCGTCTAGTTTTACAAAGCATTGTCATATAAACACTATCAGAAAAAGTACCATTAACCCTTGTCCTGGCTTTTGGTCATCTGACCGGAAATGAAAACCCTGCGTCTCTCTCCATTCTTATTCTCCATGTTTCTCTGTGATCGAAAATCACTTCAGCACGATTAATTTCGAAGGAATCGATTTAAACATAACGAAGCCATTTTTATTATTGATATCGTTATTGTGACAGTGTCACCAGTAGCGCTACAGATGGGCTTAAATTCATTATATGATTACTGCGAAAAATGGACACATAAAGTCATTGCCAACAAAACCAAAATAGTTGTATTCAGAAATGCGAGCGCTTACCACGTGATTTGATTTTTTTGTACAATAATAATTCTATTGAAATCGTAAAGTCATTTTCAATTTCATACTTAGGCATTATTTTTACTAGCATGTTGAAATTAAAACAAATATTCCAGACTCAAAATTAAGAAATTGGATGTGTACAATTTAAAGCGTTTGAAGTAAGAAGCAATATTCTATTATAAGTCTATATATATATATATATATATATATATATATATATATATATATATATATATATATATATATATATATATATATATATATATATATATATACACATATATATATATAGAGAGAGAGAGAGAGACTTATAATTGAATATATATAAGTCTCTCTTTCTCTATATATAGACTTATAAGATGTAACTGTTTCATATGTCAATACGTTAAAAACAATAGCTATAAACATGACCACAGATATTTAGATATATGAATCCTGTCACTACTGTGTAATATATGTCACATTGTTGTAAACAATAATACCTAAATTTATTCCTTTATTTACGTACTTTCACAGCTTACTTGACAAAATTTCACTACATTATTCACGATAAATTCTGTTTAATTGGTACTCTGTCGAATCAATAAGGAAATACCTCATATATGTCTAATTACATGTGCGTACATTCTTCTACTATTTAAGCATTTTTTCAGTTACCCTGGTATTTAATTATTGTTTGAATATTATCGTTTTTATCACACTTTCATAGTGGATACTATTCACAACCAATCTTTTTCTCTTTTTTGTACCATTTACGTGAATCTATCATAAAAACATGTATGAATGTAAACACATATAATTTTCAATTTTATTTTATTTACTATTATTATTACTATTTCCCACCTTCTCCGCTTATACTTTAAGCATATAACTAGTAATTAACACTAAGGTAAGATTGTATCATTTCTCAGTCAACTTGTTACGTCTGTATATTTCTATGCATGTGTGTTTATATGAGTATTAATGTGCTGTTTTCATGGGCCTTAGTGCCTATTGAATCAAATGATAAACTTGTCACTTGTCACATTTAAACCGTGCATTTATTCCTCACTGTGACCTCCCACCGCGTGAAATTTGATAAAACGACAATCATAGACAAGCGAATACAAATAAAGTCCATATAGTTACATCACCTTTGGGACCACCATAGTGGACCACCTTGTTATAACGACCACTTATTTTCAGACCGGCTTTCAATAACTTCTCTGTGATTTATCTCGATAATGAGACCACTTCGTTGTTACCACCAACTTTTCGGGTCCATATGGAGGTCTGATTATTATCGAAGTTTTACTGTATTTTCATAAAACTGTTCAAAGAAATTGTCAGCCCTGCTAAAGCGATTCAAAGAATGTTTAGTTCTTTAAAAGCGGCATTCAAATACAAAGTAATTCTCTATCCCGTTTTTATGAATCCAGCATTGATCGAAAGTAGGAGTTCCCAGTTCTAGTTTACTTATCCGTTATTTAGTTAAAGACAAGGTCATTAACATAAATGATAATATTGATGTGATTTTTTACAACAGATGTATTAAAACTGTTTGTTCTGTTATCAATATTCGAAACATTATTTGAAAAAGAGTTTATGAATTAATTATCAACAGTCTGTGGAATATTATTACAATGGATTTGTAAACTTGCTCCATTGTGATAAGAAAAGTTGGTAATATTATTAATAATAAAGTCAAATAGTATTGTAAACATTTATATGTAGCCTAAATGGTTAAGATAAACACCCTTGACTCGTAAGCACTTCTAATATTGACGTCCCTTTGTGATATAAAGTGTGATTTTATTTTACAGAATTCTATATAGCACCTACCTTGATTTATAACAAATTCCTATTTAGACACACGTGAATGAATTTGAATATCATATGACAGTCTATTCCAGGGATCAATATAATTATCATATGATAAAAATCTGATTGAGGGTATAAAGTTTAGATCTACAAAAACGAGACATTTTCTTAGCAACCGATATTTTTTCTCAACCAGATTCTACATCATAATAAAACCCACAATATTATCGATGTAAATTACCGTGGAACTATTTGGTGTTATAAAAGTACAACACCAATAAACGTCTTCATTAAAACCAAATAATTGTTCATTTTTCTTCTTTAATATATAGTTTTCAATTTTGAATAGTTGAGACAATTTTTATAAGTTCATCCAATAACATCTTTGTTATATGAACAAATAGAGCCGCCAAAACGACCCTTGGTGGTGTTTAACGACATATTTCCAAACAGATGAAAACTTGTATATCCATTAATATCTACATTAAAATGTTTGTTTTTTTTCTGTTTTATATCTACGTCTTTTGTAAAAATATATACAGTAAACCCTAAATAATAAATATTGAGATGGTCGCTATATTGAGATGGTCGTTATAATGAGATGGTCGTTATATCAAAATGGTCGTTATATCGAGATGGTCGTTATATTGAGATGGTCGCTATATTGAGACGGTCGCTATATTGAGATGGTCGTTATATCGAGATGGTCGTTATATTGAGATGTTCGCTATATTGAGACGGTCGCTATATTGAGATGGTCGTTATAATGAGATGGTCGTTATAATGAGATGGTCGCTATAATGAGATGGTCGTTATTATGAGATGGTCGTTATGATGAGATGGTCGTTATTATGAGATGGTCGTTATGATGAGATGGTCGCTATATGAGGTTTTATTGTATATCATATCCGTTAATAACATTAGGAACTAAAAATCTAGATGAAATCTGGGTCTGTAATTTCCCATGCTAATCCATGTATATTCTACAACAGTTTTATTTAATTCTCATAATTAACTTATTCGTTCTTGACTCTAGGTTTTGCACTCTCGTGTTAATGATGTTCTGGTATTATTTATGGTACAGTAAAAGTTTATTTCCAAATATTTTTTATTGTGTAGCCATTTTTTTGTTTTTCAGCGTCCTCCAAAAGAATTTTTCGCAAATCTCTATACGTACATTTTGGGTGATTGTATACCCATCTTTTGTTTCAGTTCCTTGGTTATTTATTACCTCACCAAACGATATGTGCTTGACACTTTCTTTGTTTGTGTAGTTGTGAAATTTTACGACAATCGGTCGTGGATTTTTGCTGCGCTTCCTCCAAGCCTATGTGCTCTTCTTAATCTCATATCTTCTGTACTTATTTCAAGAATATGCCTTCATCTTTCCTACCTATTCCTCCATTTTTTCCTTTGGAGGTTCAAGCAGGCCGTAGAATATATGGTTGAATGTTATATAGTTACATAATTATATTGTTGAGTGTTCTTTCTATGGCATAAAATTGACAAATTAAACTGCTAGAAATAAAGCAAAACGTAAATGAAGCAATATCAGTAAAAATATCGTCGCTTGTTACTTCTTTAAATTTGTGTTTGCAATTTTGTCTATGACATTGACCGCTCAATGACAACAATAATACGGAGTTTAAACAATAGATGCATGTTACAACATCATTCTCCTGTCTTTGTTTAAGAACGGTCTTATTCAACGTTTACATTTTAACAACAGTCAAACCTGTGAACAAAGGCCACCCTAGGGAAAGGCAAAATGTTACCTTTATTGACAGATGGCCTTTATTGGGAGGTCAGTTTGTTCTAAATAATCAGTAATAATTTTTCAAATAATGGCCTTCATTCGCAGGGTGGTCTTTATTAAGAGGTGGTCACAAATACAGGTTTGTATGAAATAGTTTTGATAACCGGTGTGAACAGAAGACTAAAAAACTTACCTTGAAAAGCTAACAGAAACGAAATAACGCAGGTTGAAATCACTAATATTCCGAACAATCTCAAATGTTTCCGAAGCATAATTTATATTTTATTAGATTTGTTGTACAAATTCAATTTTTCAATGCTTACAATGTTTCAGCGCGTATATCTTCATAACATTAAACACAATAGGCCTACGACTACATGAAACAGATATACCGATACAGCCTACTTTAACCCCGCCTACCAAAATCTTACAACTGAAAATATTCCTTACGTCTTCCGTGATTATTGTATGAAAAAGTTAACTCTGTATGTGGGTCAGCGAATTTATGTTTAAAGAGATAAACATTTAAGGATTTTATTCTCAATGCTTAATTTTATAAATTAAGAGTTATGCATACCATATCATATATAAAGAACAACGATTGAAAATTCTATTTTATTCTATAAAGAGTATGCTTGTTTTTGTAAAACTATTGAAAAAATTCAACTTCATGTGATCAGATGTCGCTAGGTGAAATCGCTGCGCACATTTCTAGTGATAATGATTCAACTGATACCTTGTCAATGTAGATTATAGGTGAACTTATATTCAATATCATAAATTATCCTATTTGAACACAATACAGAACGGGTGGCTAATTATTTCAATTTTGTTTTCAAAGAACAGTTCAATCAATCGCCGTTTCGCGCATTTCCAAAATTATCATAATTTCGCATAATAACATACGTTAAAAGGCCTCCTGCGTGTAAATTATGTAACCCTTACTGCGCTATCTTTTGATAACTGCTAAAGATAAACCAAATGAGTATCAAGTGCATACACATGAGCCAATGATTGAGCAATTAAATACAACAATCCGCCTATATATTCGTCCTTTCGTTCTGGTCTCATTTCCCTTATCATTCCTTTCTCTCAATTTGCACCTAAAATCTAAAATACATGTAGCTAAAAATGCAGTAAACACTCGTTAATACGAACTCGCCTAACACGAATATTACGTTACCTCGAAGTCTTCGTCGTTCCTGAATTATCCCTTTTTGTCAATATGAAATTCTGTCAGATAACACGAATTTTCTCCAAGTTTTCGTTACGTCGAAGTTTTTTCTAAAAAAGGTTTCGCTTCTAATAACTTTCGTTTTATTCGATATTCGGTGGGGGACGGATGATTTTCTTACCTCGCTTTGAAGAAAATTTCGAGTTGCACACATTTTAGCCAACGATCATCGTTACAATTTAATGCTTTATATACGTTCGTATATCGCTGTATGCTCAGATATCTTAGTGTGTGTAATCAGTAATATGAATTGTTGAGCGTCATATTTCATTTGAATGCAGGACTACTATTATTTAAAGTATGAATCATGCAGAGAAAAGACATTTAAAATCTAAGAGGATAAAATTTTGGTATGCAAACAAAAAATGAATTTAAATTTGTTCAAAATGAATAAACTTGTTATCTGAAACTTGTGTTATTGCAATATAATGTGTATAGCTGCATATTATACAATGTTCAAATGAATGCAAATACGTTGCATGAACACAGAGTTGAAAGTATTAAACTGGAGAGAAGTAGAAAAGAAGGCCAAAGATCGAGTAGCGTGGAGAAATCTTGGTCGGGCTTAAGCTCCACTAGGAGTGAGTGAGTGAGTGAGTGAGTGAGTGAGTGAGTGAGTGAGTGAGTGAGTGAGTGAGTGAGTGAGTGAGTGAGTGAGTGATATCCTTGCAAAAATGCCGTTAACCTAAAAGTACTGTCATCTTTTGTTTACTCATGCCCAGAAGTTTTATTCTCACGAAACACACGGAAAATCTCACAAATTTGTAATTTTCCCGAATTACATTTTGTATCGCAAAATTTTTCTCCCGACTTTACACAGAATTTTCATTTACACGGAGTATTTCAACGGTCCCGAAATCTTCGTACTAATGAGGGTCAGCTGTATTAGTAGATAGCAGTAATACTGTATTCTATGATTCATTTATAATCTACATGTTCTTTAAAACTTAATTCTTCTATTGAGTAATTCCCGATATTCCTTCATTGTGTGTTATGGACAACAGGAAGTATATGCACAAACCGAGAACTTGGAATCCAAGTAAGCAACCGCTGGACCTCGGTGAGTTGAGAGGATCCACTCTGGGTCCCATGGATTAGGTCCGAGTCAATGTCCCCAACTTGTGTTTTTAAATCTAGGGGACAATAAAGCCAGCTACCCAAGCTCATTAGTATAAAAGTGCCACTGGTCCTGCGGGAGACCCCGTTGTCATCAGGATCAATGATGTTGGGATTTTCGGGAGTCGAACCCCTAGCAACTGTAATAAATGACCACAATCTGTGGCTCGGGGATTGCACTATTTAAGCTCTAGTCACAGATATGGTCATGCATGGGGTGGATTCAGACATTAACATGCTCTATCCAGTTTTAATTCTCGAACCAGCAAATGGAATGAAGTACAGAACTGAACATTTTTTCTGTGCCATTGTGAGATGGTTGAGATACATCGTGCTAAATCTTGTAAACTCAACAAACCCTGTGCTAGATGCACGGGGTCCCACAAGCACGAATACTCCAGCGAGTCCAGCTTTCTCTGCCCAAACTGCAAAGATGATCATCCGGGCTGGTACCCAGGATGTCCACAAAATAAGACAGCCGGGTGTGTAACCATGCTGGTGAAAAAAGAGGATATCACATGGTCTACGACGGTTGGTTTAATTGAACAGGCGCAACAAGAATATGATAATCCGCTTACGGAAGAACACTACATGCTTACATTACTGATTTTGCTAAATTCTTACAATAAGGTGTGGAGTGAACGGGTATATCGAATAAACTATACTAGTATTAATCTATAATACTCTATTCCCCACTTCTTTGTTTTACTTTTTATACCAGCTTAGTACCTGCGGTTACACATTTAACCCTTTGCCTCATAAGCATACTTCGGACCTTCCAAAATTCAAAGCAAATGTAAAAAAAACACATCAAACTATTTAAGAAAAGTGGGTTATTTCTCTCTGAGTGGACAACGTTGTGGCAAAAAAATCTGTTACTCATAACAACCAATGGCTTCTTTTGTCACAATGTATTAAAAAGTCCGTCTGCTTCAGGTACGGGGAAATGCAGTATTATGCCGGTAAAAGGTTAATTTATGTAAGTACTACGTCTGGTTTCTATGTTCGTAACAACAATAGTCACTAGTTAATTAATGTAATACAACCTCACGGCTAAATTAATCCGTTTTTATCCGTTTATGTTATTGGTGTTTTGTTTCCCCTGGGATAAGTGTGAGATTGGGTCCACAAAACAAGATTAACCTCGCCGAAACTTTGCCACTGACCATTTCAAGGCGACCCTCTCCGGAAGACTGTGTTTCGACCTTCATTTTTTGTATGGTCTTAACGTGCTGGTAAGTTTTTTGGTTGAGGGGAAATATTTTTAGGCAGTTGTGACTTTTTTTGGATGGATCGGATGCTAATAATGCACGAACATTATGTTAATTAATTTATTGTTCGTGTACAAATGTTACTGAAATCATGATTTGCTAATATAACATGTAATAATAAACTATACACTGGTTAGACTATAATAGTATAAAAGACATACGTGTGTATATAATACTACAAAACAGTGTAAGTGCAGATCTACATGTATTAATGTATTAATAGACACCGAACAGGGCGTTTATTTAATGTTGGATGAATACTACAAAACCATTGTAACTGCAATTTTAACGACTCAGTTTTGAAATTATGCGGTATTTATATTCAATGTACAAATAGACGGCGTGTTCTAAAATTTCACAAAATTGTCTTATTTATACAGATTTATTGATCTGGAATGAGAAGGCAATAAGGAGTGATAATTGGTCGGGTTAGCAATATTTCATGCAAAGATAAAGCTGCGTTTTTTTGTAGTATCTAAAAATGAATACACCTATACTAGTATGTTGATATGTGTTAAGATGTCACATTTATCATTTTAATTTGATTTATAATCTCCATCCAGTAGATAAAAAAAAATATTCATATGATGGAATAACAACGTTTTTGAAAAGATCAATAGTCAATTTATTGGTATCTCTCACGTTATGTGTACCGTATACCATTAATATCAGTGTCCTAATTTGATTAAGTTTAGTTTAGCTTCATCGTAATATTGAATCAATACTCATCCAAAGCTGTATTATATTCTATGTCATATTTCATCGACAGATTGTATGAGACTGTCTGCCTGAGGTAATATTGCATGATTAATGTAATGTCTACTTTGGGTAATATGCTCGCATGATTTATGATCATAAATTCCTAACAGCTGAAACAAGCCTAACGGATCACAAACTCGTGTAAATTTATTGTTAAACGTAGCGTCGATTATCTCCCTTGCATGGACGCTTTCATGACAGTGTTCAATATTTCATACCAACATCCAAACTTTGTGCATCAAGTTAATCTTTTAATCATTCATTGTAAATAAAAACGTTCACTGACTAAGACAGATCTAAAAAAAGTTTCTCGGATTTTTTTCTGAAGCAGAACCACTGGAAGACGGAAATTAAAACAATACGTTCGCTGACTTTAAGCCAGAATTTTTTAAAAAAGGACTCCCAAATTTTTTTTCTGAAAGATCCCACTTGAAGAAGGAAATTAAAAATAATCCCAAAACCGCATATCGGAAGTCATGCACAACACCCAAATACGTATCTATATGGGACATTAAATGCGTCAATTTCTGTTATTTTTATTTTTCAATGTCGCCAAAAATATCTTATGCCTCCGTGGTCGAGTGGTTATGGTGTCTGACTTGCAATCACTAGCCCCTCACCGCTGTGAGTTCGAAACCAACCTGGGACCAAAATTCACATGTGAGGAAGCTGTCCAGCTAGCTGACGAGAGGTCGATGGTTCTACCCAGATGAAAGCCTGAGGTCTTCCTCCAATGATAAAGCTGGGAAGCCGCCAAATGACAATTATCATTGTCGGATAAGACATGATATTCGTCTAACACAATTCGGATAATCGAGGTTAATTTACATTAAAATATATAGAAAAATCTGGACAGAAATTTCATTTCGGATAATACGCCATCAAAAAATCGGGGTTCTACTGTATTTAAAGTTATTTTCCATATCTAGTCATGCTTGTCTGTGTATCTAGTTTTGCACATGAATAACATAAATAGACGAGTGCATGTTACTTTGTACTTAGTAAGCATGATAGATGTGTAATATATAAACTTAGGATATTTTATGTACTATGGGTCCATTTTGATGCGATCTGTTGTGGTATTGCGAAACACCAGACAGTTGCACATTTGCTTTTCACATTTATTAAGCTGGTTAATTATCCTAAAACAGTTTAGAAAATAATAGAAAAATTTATGATAAAGAAGGAAATTGTAAAAAGTTCTCATCTTTCTTATATTTTTTCATTAAGAAAATCCTTTGCATTGGTAATGTGACGATTTGTAAAAACACAATGTATCCACTCAACCCTAAATAAATGAAATCGCCGCACGCTGTTTTTGATTTATGTTATGGTATATATAAATATGTATGTAAAAATGTACATGTACGACGTTACCTGACGATTTAGCGCCATAAAACGAACTAAATACAAGTAATTTGAAAGAATACGCATTTAGAAAATGTATAATCGTCTGGTTGCAATGATAAAATTATTTACTGGTAAATTGTTCATATTTTCGGATCTCTTTAAATTTATACATCAGTAATGTCTATTTTAATACAAAATATTAATAGGACGTCTGTATACTAACCATGTAGAATACTAGACGGAAATTGATGTGTTTTCATGTAAGTGCTTTTATATAATCCTAGGATTGAACTCTGATAAAAATAGTGAGAGAGTTTATACATAATTCAGTGACAACTGTACATCAAAACATACACCAGGGTGCCGAACTTCGTGCTATGTTCAACGTAATCTAGGCCGCGACGGTGGTCCAGTGGTAAGTGCACTGGTCTTGTAACCCGGTGATCGGAGTTCAAAGTCCGGTGGTAGCAGGTCATACTATGAAAATTTCTATGACAATTTGACAAACAGTGTCGATTTTCTTCCATATGTGGAGAAATTGCCAATTGCTGGTTAGTATACAGTCCAAGAAAACTGAGTAGGTGAACCAACCGCCGTATATACCTGATAAATTGTTGAAAACGGCGTTAAACGCCAGAAATAATGTCATATAAATATACAGTCATGTAATCTATTTGTTGATATTACAAAGTATCGTACTAATTTCACATCTGTTCAAGCTGACTGACGCTAGCATTGATCCGTGCATTTTTCTGTTTTGATTTTGATAGATAATGATTGATTTCCTCATAAAATACACAAACCACGTGATTTTACCCACAGGGACTCGACTTACCGCTTCGATTGCTATACTTCTAATTTAACTGTATGTACACATCAAAGCTTCCTTTCAACCCCCGAGGTTTATTTTATCTGGTAGCATTTATCAGAAGTGTTTTCTACAACATATATTTTCTGCTTAACGTAAAATATAAATGGATACAGTACTTTATAACGAGCTTCTGTGCATAATACAGTGTCAATAACAAAGAGGACGTAATCCGGACTTAAAACACGCCACCCACATGAAGGACATAAATCAATATTATTCTAATCTACTTTTTCGTACGTGAAATAACAAAATAGTCAAACAGAACCCGCTGGATATTCGTTCATTTGATAGAATTGAGTGCATAGTTTCTTAAGTATTTTTAGGTTAGGAAGTATTAAAACTGAAAAGAAACAAGTCGGATTACTCTCCAGGGACGTGACTTTGGACATATAATTGTTTTCTTGGATTTCAAAATGGGTGAGATAATCAATTTTCTATAGATTAAGTTGGGTCACGACCGTGGTACAGTGGTTAGTGCGCTGGACTTGTAACCCGGAGATCCGAAATCGAATCCCGGTCGCGGCATGTCATACCATCCAATGAAAATTTGACAAAAGTCTCGGTTTTCATCTATACGTGGAGAAGTTGCGGGCACCTTGTGGAAGGGTTAGTACTGGTTAGTATACAGTCCAGGAAAACTGGTGAGGTGATCGGTGGCCGTATGTAACTGAAAAATTGTTGAAAAACAGCTCTGAACCCCAGTTACAATGTCATATAAAAACAAAACTATAAATTAAATTCTTGAATTTGAAATAGGACATTTTACTCGACTTACATAACTCTAACCTATTTATAGAAAGCACAGTTTGTGCGTATCAATATCAACAAGCATTCTTATAAACTAATACTGCACAAAGATGTACCTGGATTTTTGTCAAAACGCAATGCAAACGAAACTAGGTTTATTTTAACTCGCGGTGTTTGTGATCCTAAGAGAATTATTTCAAATTTGATAAAGTAATTGATAATAAAAGTAATATTACCTTGAACAAGTGCATGCGTTTGTTGAATCTTTAAGTACAAGCGCTGTTTAAATATGTTTATGCAAAACAGACATGTAATACTTCGGTTGGATATTTTTGCAAAGCTTTTAGTAAGCAAGCAAGCATACAATAAAAACAAGCAAACAAAAAAGAAATTCAAACAAACAAGTAAGCAAGCAAAACAAAACAATCAATCGAACAAAATAAGTAATTGAGCAAGTAAGCAAGTAAGTAATTAAACAAACCAGCATACAAGTAAGCGAGTTAGGAAGTAAACAAAACAAAACAAAACCATTGTTATCAAAGTGACAAGCTCAATGATCACGTTACAAATAGTTTACAGTAGAAAAAATATATAAATGCCCCCCGGCCCAACCAGTCACTATAAAAAAGACGAAATATGAGCATATTTACACAAAATAACTTCTATTACACACAAACTGCCTGCCTGCCTGCCTGCCTGCCTGCCAGCTGCCTGCCTGCCCTGATATGCATATTTCTCTTTTGTCATACCCACATGCACTTATCATCATTTTCTTTGTGTTTTTTTGTATATTCCTATGTTAAGGTCATCCTCTATGTTATATGAGTAAACTCTATGTTATATGAGTAAACTCTATGTTATATGAGTAAACTCTATGTTATATGAGTAAACTCTATGTTATATGAGTAAACCCTATGTTATATGAGTAAGCTCTATGTTAACATATGATTGTCCGCCTTAGGAGAAGAATTCTATAAGACTTTGTCTTTCGGTCTCATCCTATCCGTATAAATGCATTGTTTTACAATGTATATGTGAATGTTTGATTATTAGGAATATATATATATTTAAACTAAACTAACAACTTGTAAATACCATTGTTGGATCATAACATCTGACAAATTCGATTACCTTAACTTATACTTCTATGCTATTGCAACAGCAAAGTTAATTAATTAGGGACTCCAAAATAGATACAAATTCTGAACACCTACTTTCATGAACCAAAATTAACTTGCCACAACGTGACAAAAAGTATAGATGGTTGGGGACACATTCATGCGTGGTTGATTGTCATTTGGACACGGAAAGCTTATTAGAAGACATGTTTTATTATCCATTCAACGTCATATTTATATAATGATAAATTTCCTGTTTAAGGAAGATATTTGAAAATATAATACAGCACCGCCACTAAGCCTATTGTTAGGACGTAAAGTTATTATTTTGAGTTTCGCATATACAGCGGAACCCCTCTAAACCGGCCGAGCCCGGGACAAGGTCATTTGGCCGCTTTAGTGGGGGTGTCAGATTACAGGGGCTTTGTGTTGGTCTTCAGCACATGAGTGCTCATGTACTCGTAATGTCCATCCTGTGGCTACTTTTAGCATTTTAGCATGTAAATAGCTGTTTGTTCTGATTAATATGTAAATATGATTTGATGTATCACTGTGTACTACCGTACAGTGTTATGTAAATATGATTTTATGTATCACTGTGTACCACTGTACAGTGTTATGTAAATATGATTTGATGTATCACTGTGTATTACCGTACAGTGTTATGCATATATAATTTGATGTATCACTGTGTATTACCGTACAGTGTTATGTATATATAATTTGATGTATCTCTGTGTACTACCGTACAGTGATATGTAAATATGATTTGATGTATCACTGTGTACTACCGTACAGTGTTATGTAAATATGATTTGATGTATCACTGTGTACTACCGTACAGTGTTATGTATATATAATTTGTATGTAGTATAATGTTATCATCTGTTGCTGGTGACTTAGACATGATTACTTATGACTAAATTTGAGAAATGATGCTTGTTTGTAATTATACAGGATTATGTTTCAAAACTGAAGGTTAAATGAAGAAATTTCCTACTAGGAACCATCACTAATTTAAGTAATTATAGAAAGACCAATCATAAAATGAGTGATAAAGCAATAGTTTGTTATAATATTACAAAACTGTGACTTCTCATTTGATTGTTTATGAAAGAACCGGTTTAGAGGGTGTCCAATGTATTCGGAACACAAATAAAGATACTTGTATTAAACATTTCGTAATCATAAATTTTCCCCCATTTTAATGTTTACTTGTACTTCAAATCCAATATGGGTTCAAATATGGATAAATAGTGCAATAATGATGTAAAGTGATGTATAAATACAGTGTAAAAAGTGATTTTTTGGAATATGCTGCATAAATCTAAGAGAATGTGTGTATTTCTCGTAATCTCAAATCTCTGATGTTGTCATTAATCCATGTATCAGTTGATTCCCCTCAATAAACATTTATTTATCGTTAGTCTGCACTCAATAAATGTTAAAAACTTTAAATTATTACGTTACCCTTAAGAAATGCATATATCTATCAGTAATTAGGTTAGCCTCAATAATTGAATATATCTATTATTTGTTTGTCAGTCCTCAATATATGTATATATCTATTATTTGTTTGTCAGTCCTCAATATATGTATATATCTATCATTTGTTAGTCAGTCCTCAATATATGCATATATCTATCATTTGTTAGTCAGTCCTCAATATTTGTATATATCTATCATTTGTTAGTCAGTCCTCAATATATGTATATATATATCATTTGTTAGTCAGTCCTCAATTCATGTATATATCTATTATTTGTTTGTCAGCCCTCAATATATGTATATTTCTGTCAATTGTTCAACATGTAGTTTGATGTCATACTATGAACATATACATCGCGTTCTTTGTTTCATAATTTAGATATGTGTAAAGAGTTTGTGGTACTAAATCAGAGTAACAATTTACGAAGAATAGAGATGAAAAAATAATTGAGTGTCTAACTATATAATTATCGTTAACAACATGTTTACGCAGCGTAACATTTATCAGACGCACAGATGACTCTCTGGTTAAAAATTTGAATTATTAATGAAAATCGTTTTGCCTCAGGCGAATCTGAAATCCGTGACCTTATAAATTATTTGCTATCACGCATGAAATGAACGTTTTTAGGTCAACCATAAGCAACTGTCAACTGTCATTTAGTGTTGATACAAGTTAGATATTTTTCGAATAAAAAAGAAACTCCTACCTTTCAAAAAAAAAACTTTCTGAAAATGCATAAAAAATTCAATCAAACTAAATAAGCTTTATTTACTTCTTTGAATTCTTTTATTGCCATGGAAACATAGTCAATGTTGTCTGGCTGTATTAAGAATATAAATAAGAAAATGATTCCTAAAAAATACACACAAAAACATCCCACATTCCCCCCAAAACGACCATCGGCCAAACCACCAACCCGAAACCCACACAATACACAGGACCATACAAAAAATGGAAGACAAAGATCAGCCTCCTGGAGGGTAGCACGGTCTGTAGCAAAGCTACGTGGAAGGGGGAGGGGCTAAACTAATGTTAAAAAACCTAATCTCAGATTTACCCCCAGGGAAAACTGAAATATTATCATAAAAGTATGAAATGGTTCCAAGTATGTTTAAGATCAGATTTAACCTCTATCACGCTCAGGATTAGGTGGGTGAGGGTGTAATGATCTCTGTAATTTTCGTAACCGGCAGACGGTTTTTGTCCGTAAACCAGTATAATTTTTAATTATATGCTATAGTTGAACCCTCGGGAAAAAAGTTAAATAAATCATAGATGCATACAAAAATACAACACACAAGTAGTAGGCCTACATGTATCACAGGGAACGTGTGTTTCTGGTATATTTAAAAGCTTTAGAAGTTTTTTCTTCATGCTTAATTATATTCACGCTAGAAACAAGAAAAAAAATGTCTGTATGTCGTAAGAGAAACCACGCTCGCAAAAAATCCATTTTTAGCAAAGGTATACGAGTTTTACCTAGTTATAGAGAAACATATTTTTGTCTAAAGTCACCGAGAATGAAGAGTTATGTTGTTACTTATGTGACATGTGACTTACATGTATATTTCTATAAAGTGATCTACTTTTGCATTGAAATGTGGCTAGTTTCAATGTCTCCATCACCGACAATGTGTTCCGGGTTCCGTTTACATAAATTTACATAATCATGTTTTCATGTGCTTTTTGGTAACATTTTATCATGCATCTTTATATCATGTAAACATATTTTGTGACATTAAGCACACATTATAAATTAGTCACAATAGAAGTAAAGGTAGCTTTAATAGAAAAAAATATGTTACAATAAACAAATAAAATATAAATACAGTCAAACTCTAAACAAAGACCACCCTTGGGAAAGACAATATGTGGCCTTTACTGACATGTGGCTTTTTTCGGAGGTTAGTCTGTTCTAAATAATCGATGATTTTTTTTTCAAAGAGTGGACTTCATTCACAGGGTGGCCTTTATTCGGATATGGCCGAAACACACGTTTGACTGTATACAACATAAATATAGTATGATTATATGATTGTTTAAATGGTTGTAAATAATAATTTATGTATGATTACAATGTATAATTTATTTTGATTGTATTATTTATCACGGCTATGTACTATTATGTATAGGCCAATAAAATATTTTTTAAATTTTAATTTTTTTTTGATAACCAACTTACTAATTTAATTCCTCTATAGGCCCAGTATTCAACGTTATCATACCTTTTGTGTTTAATGGAACAATTACCCCTTCATCTGTTTATCTGAAAAAAATAACCCGAATCTAACATAGAGTTAAAATGTCACAAATATGTGCTGATAAAATATCAAAAGTATCAGCACTATATTCATTAAGTATAAAATCACTTTCAGTTGCTTCATTTTTCTTAAGACATTACAGTTTTCAACTCCGCGATACTCATTTTTTAATCTAGTTCTTTTAAGCGGCAATCCAACTTATCCGAAATTAGTATTTTCACAAAATGACTCGACTTCAAAATTATCACCCTGAAAAAGTCCATTACTAAGACTAGAGAAATGATTTTTAAATTCTTCCAAATTTGTGTCATTCGTATGTTTTCTTTTCTTTTTGAGGTATTTCCAAAACTATGGAGTCTCAAAATTTCAGTTACAGTAATTTTATGGTTCAACGGATTGTCGTTCACCTTTGCATGCTATTTTATAAGCTTTTTGTGTGTTTTATATTTTCCCGTCGGATTGATTGAATACATGTAATGAGTTTAAGATACTTATTTCATGCTCCAATACAGTCTTCATAAAAACCCTGAGATGAACGGCCTTAACATTTTCTTCTGAACACATAATCCGAACAGAACATTACATAGAAGATTAGAGTAAAGTCATATTTTGCCCCCTTCAATCGATTTTATGCGAAATTTTGGTACACGTATAATGAAGCGTTGATTAAAATACTTTTGGTCTTAAAGTGTAAAGGTGTTAGCGGAGAGAAGTGTGACACTGTACGCTTTGAACTTATAGTAGTTTAATGTGCTGTTTGAAGGATCCATCATGGTTCAGTTCAGTTTAATCACAAACCGGTATATATATATACCTAAAGTGAAATTTACAAACATATATAGTAGAAGTGGAAATATATCATTAAATAATTACATTACATAGCAAAATGCTAAGATAAAATACTTATATAATTACGTATTGGCGTTAGACAAGTCAGTACAATACAAACACAAGAACTATCTGAATATTGAGATTAAAATTAACAGACAGCACATCAAATTAAATACTAGTATATCATATCTGCTAACCTGTAATGATCGGGGGGTGGGGGGGGGGTGGAAATAAAATATTTTTACGATATACATCATCAATGTGAAAAACCATGTGCAAAATCTGCATAATTCTGTAATCTTCAAAGTGTATGTTCAGTACTTCTTTAGGTTACTTTAAAGTCACAGATAACAATTTGCTGATGCGTCAAATGATACTGAAAATATAACAAATGCATGTGTGGTTTGAATTGAGATAAACATTTATGATAACCCAGGTACTTGTTTAACGAATTGTTCATTCGCATTTTGGAACAATTAGTCACAAAACTACACACTTAGCTGGAAACGAGTTTTTAAGTTGTAGTGTAAAATCTAGACCATGAGATGAATATCTTGAGTTCGGTTATTTTTCTAACAATGATCAAGTTTCTAGATCACTAACTGATGTATACTGTTACTGACACAATGCATACTTTACACTAAAGTCGATACTGTTTGCACTGTAGATGAAATTGTCGAGAATTTAGATGAAGCGACAAAGAAAAAAGCGAAAAAAGAGCTAAATGAGGATGAGAAGAACAGAGACGGAGCCATACAAACATTAGTGGAGTGGATAAAACAACAGAACTGGTTAAAAACACCAACAGGTCTGTATATCAAGGTTTTAACATATTGTTGAGTGAATCTCTAACAGGACAATAGTAGAGTTGTCTTTGGACGTTTTAAGAAACGGGACTGAGTCTATATAAAGTCAAATTATGATGTTTTATATTATAAAATTCTTATTTCGTGATTTTTGAAAAATCCTGCTTTTATACCGAGATACATTTTATGAACCTCACTACAAGTTAACTTTAGTTTATAAAAAACAAAAACATCGCTATTGATCACCGTTTGAAGTTATCGTTTTGTTAATATAATTTACCCACAACCGATTTCACAATGGTCATACACTAATTGTTGTATTTTAATAGACAAAAACTTTATACTACGTTTCTTGCGGGCGAAGAAGTTTAGTCAATTAGAAGCCCGTAAGACTTTAGAACAATATTGGAGAGCTCGTTCAGCAGCGCCAGAATGGTTCGAAAACAGAGACCCTAGGGATGAGAACATTCAAAAAGTTATAAGCAAAGGGTGAGCATGCGCATTAGTGTCCACGCTATATCCAGCCTGGCTGTGTCCCGCCAGGATCAAGCATGATCATAATGATTTTGTGTAATCAAATGATTTATACGTTAATTTGTTTTATAAAGAAATACATGTACATGTATACGTAGAAGTGAATAAGCTTTTAGTCTGTTCTACAGTATCTATAATATGAGGACAATATTACTTAAACTTTAGATGCTATTTAATAACTATATGTAGTTTTCAACGACCCAACATCTAATGCTATTCAGAAAGTAAGAATCACTGACGCAGTTGACAAAAATATTAAATCAATTACAATTATGAATCATGTTTTAGGGCACTTTTGATTTTACCTAAGACTGACAAGGAGGGGAGGAGATGGCTTATTTTAAGATTTGGTAAGTATTGTGGTTAGCTACACATATACTGGCCGTCATAAGAAAGTATTCAGAAAGTGATGTTGGTATAAAATAGACAAAGCGCAAGTAGTCGAGATGAATTTAATTCTGGAAATAACTGAAACATTTCATGATATGGTTTATTGTTGTCCATTATTGACCATAAAATTGCTGCATACCATTAAAATTTCAAGGTCAGTGTATTAGGCCAAAATAGAATAATTTGTTTATGGTTACTTTCTTATGACGGTCAGTATATATAGGTATATTAAGAACAATGACAATTAACGACAAAGTACTACGTGTATCTGACCGAAGAGTAGAATCGTATGTTGAATACATACCACTTGTCTTTCTACGTAAAGTTTCCATTACTGACGCGATGAAAATTCGTATAAACATTTATTACCCAATACCACTACTGTAAAACCTATGTTTGCGACCATCTCTGAATAAAGAACACCTTGCAAATAAATGCAATTTTTGAAAAATAAGTCATTGATTATTTAGAATGAACTGACCTCCGAAACAAAGGCCATCTGCCAATAAAGGCCCCGTTTGTCTTTCCCAAAGGTTGCCTTTGTTCAAAAGATTGATTGTACATTGTTTTATAGGAGCCCTGGAACCGTCCAGTATCAAGAATGAATTAGGTGGCGCTGAGGGCATCTACCGAGCGATTCTTACAATCATTGATTGGGTGACAATGGACCCTAGAGTTCAAATTAACGGAATAGTTGGTATAATGGATCTAACTGGGTACAGCTTACAGCATAAAATGATACTGCATACGTCGGAAAACATGAAAAAGTACCTTGCTTTTATACAAGTGAGTAATTCAGTCCTGAGAAGTACGGGTTATCATGGATTTTAAAGTGAGGTAGTTTGCGGCTGATACTGCATAGAATATAAGTAATTATGTTAATCACTGTTAGTTTTTAAGATTTTAAGTTTTACAGTGCAGCCTCTCCAAAGCAACACCCTCCACGAGAAGCAAAATTATGTTGTTAAATTAATAGTTAAATCCCAGTGACAATAAGTCACATAAAAAACAAACAAACAAACTGGTTCAACTACTTAAACAATATGAAATCTCCAAGCAGACGTTAAGGATTATACATAATGTAACAATGGTGCATCTTGTTACACAAAATTAAATACCAGTACACTGTAAAACCTCGATAACATGACCACCTTCGGGACCAAAAAATCGGTCGTAATAATGAGGCGGTCTCCTTATCAAGTTGAATTATAGGGGAGTTATTGAAAACCGGTCAGAAAATAAGTGACCGTTATAACAAGATGGTCGTAATAAGGAGGCAATTGCTATGTGACGATTTACTGTATTTCCAAATAAAATTGAAAAATAACCTAACTGTTAAAATAAATTTGGATGAAAAAACATTAAGACGATTGTTAGTGCTCCATCTATTACTTATATTTAAATCATTTAACCACTTTTTCATAGATGGATGGATAGAAGGATTAAATTTACATTTCCAGTTATAAAACTGTACAAATACTTTATAAAACTTTACAAATACTTTATAAAACTATATCAAATACTTTATAAAACTATATCAAATACTTTACAAATACATGCAATTTATACTATATAAGTAGTGACTAATATTTTTACGCTGGGCAACACTAAAATTGCCCATGGTTTGTTTAACACTGTAAATACTTCAGACAAATATATAATCTTCTATTATTGACTGATTTCATTTCAGTCAAACACAATGCGTGTGAAAGGAATGAATATATACAACATGCCACCCGTGTTTGAAGCCGTGCTCGTTGTGGTAAAAACCGTCTTGAAATCTAAACTGAAGGACAGGGTAGGTAACTCCAGCTTGTTTACAAGTAAAATAAAAGTTAAAACTTTGTGCTATCTTACATTCTCCGAGCATCATGTTTTTATCATTATGTTCCTCTTTCTTAGTTTTATCAACAAATCTTGTTGCAATACGCCATAGATCAAATTTGTCCTTTTTTCTACAGCACACGCATGTATAAATTATTTAACTATTTAGAGATCAGCACTCCTACGCTTTATAAATCTGTGTTATCATTATTATTATTTTATGTTGTTTTTTTTTGTTTTTTTTACGATAAAAAAGATGATATAGTTTATACCTCTAGCACTTAACTTGCTTTTCAAATTGAAGAGTTTGGTTGATAGCGTCTAAAGATTTACGTTCTTCTAATATATAAAGTGTTAAGATATTTATGATTAGACATGCTGAGTAAAACATTCTATAAGTACCTACAAAGTCGGGGCTGCTATTGCTTATATGTTAACATGTTTAGAAAAAGTCTAGCTAGTTTTAGAAGTTCATCTCATCTCATCCACTTATGATTGAGAAATGTAGGTATTTTGGAATTTCAAGAAATTTTAGAGATTGTCCATATTGTGAATGTTTTATTGAGGATGAGTATCATTTCGTACTGATTTGTCCATTATATGCAAATTTAAGTAGTCAATATATTCCTGAATTATCAAAACAATCCATATGTCCAAAACTTTTATAATCTTATGTCAGGGAACAATTATCGTGTTATCTCTCTCTCTCTCTCTCTCATCATCATCATCATCATCATCATCTTCATCATCATATATTGCGTATATTATGTATATGGGCCGGTGGCCATTTAACATAATAAAGGATTGAATAGACCAATTGAATTGTTTATTAATGAATCAGATTAATTGTAAAAATACAGATAAAGACGCACGGACGAACACTAGTATCACTGTACGACAGCATGGACATCAGTGTCCTACCTAAGGAATATCTTCCTGATGACTACACTGGAGAATGCAGCGGTAGCATTGATGAGATCGTGGGTAAGTGGCTTCATCGTAAAACTGGATATACATGTATATACGTAGTAAAATACAGTAAAACCTCACGTAAGCACCGTCTCAGTATTACGACCATCTTGTTATAACGACCGCTTATTTTTTGGACCGGCTTTCAATAACTCCCCTTTAATTCAACTTGATAATGAGACCGCCTCATTATTTCGACCAATTTTTCGGGTCTCTAAGGTGGTCCCATTAACGAGGTTTTACTATATATCCGAAGTCAAATCATGCATTTCCGTTTTCTCATATCAACAGGTATGCACAGAAATCAGTGGACCTAACTTCATTCTGAACAATCATATGACAACGTTCTCACGTGATGGGAGCCAATTACATTTTTTTCACTGTGTTTAACGCCATTTTTCAACAATTTTTCAGTTATATACGGCGGCCGGTTAACCTAACCAGCTTTCCAGGGCTGTATTCTAACCACTACTTGCTTACCCTTCCACAAGGAGCCGGCAGCTTCTCCACACATGGAGGAAAATTGACAGTTTTTGTAAAATTTTTACAGAGGTGTATGACCTGCCGCGACCGAGATTGAACCTCGATCGCTGGATTACAAGTCCAGCGCACTAACCACTGGACCTCGGTCGTGGTTGGAACCAATCACAACGAACAATGTTGCAATTGCTTTAATAAAATCATCACTGATAAACAAGTCCGAGTTTTCAAACTATATCAAATTTGTCCGACACTCCAATGTTTGAATTCTATGGACAAAATAAGTTCAATAAAGACAAATACATGTAAATCTGAATACAGTAAAACCTCAAAGAGCGACCATCTTATTATAACAACCACTTATTTTCAGACTGGCTTTCGATAACTCCCTTGTAATTCAACTTGTTAATGAGACCACCTCATTATTACCACGGATTTTTTCGGGTCTTAGTTTTGTTCATTGTAGGCTAATCTACAAAAAATGTTCAAAAAAATTCGTTTTATTTATCACAGTACATACGTTATTTACAGCAATGACTCTAATTCTGATGATGTACCTACTTTAGGAATTAACTTGTATTAAAATGTATGGTTGTATGTTTGCAGCTAAAATGAAGGAGGACATTGTTAAACCGGAAGTTGTTGATTACATTAGGAGTATATCAACGGACAAGTATGGTGTGGACTTAAAACTTAAACCCTCGGAATCTGATGTGCCATCTGAATCATTTAGAAAACTCAATGTTGACTAAATCATGTACCATAATAGTGGTGCATTTTATATGCTTTTTTTAAATAGTCATACTGTTGATACATATGTATGCTTTTATTGCTCTATATATCCAAAGAGATAAACCACTATCTATATTATAACCAATGTCATAGTTAAAGGTACTTAATTGTTTGAAGCTTACAACGTACAGAAGAATTAATTTAACAATAAAAAGTAAACCAGCATATTGTGATAGAAATACCATTGTTGTATTTGTGTGTTTAAATATTTCTGTATTCTAGATGGGGAAAAGATCTGTCATGAGCCTAATAAAGTCCTTCTGACATCTACAACAGACCAAACAATAGCCTGCTGACATCTGTTACAGACCTAACAGTGTCCTTCTGTTATATATCACAGACCTTACAATGTCCTGCTATTATATACCATAGAACTGCTGTTATCTATCACGGACCTTACGATGTCCTGCTGTCATCTATCACAGACCTTACAATGTCCTGCTATTATCTATCATAGACCTTACAATGTCCTGCTATTATCTATCATAGACCTTACAATGTCCTGCTATTATCTATCATAGACCTTACAATGTCCTGCTATTATATATCACAGACCTTACATGTCGTGCTGTTATATATCACAGACCTTACATGTCGTGCTGTTATATATCACATACCTTACAATGTCCTGCTATTATCTATCACATACCTTACAATGTCCTGCTATTATCTATCACATACCTTACAATGTCCCGCTGTTATCTATCACAGACCTTACAATGCCCTGCTATTATCTATCACGGACCTTACAATGTCCTGCTGTTATCTATCACAAACCTTACAATGTCCCGCTGTCATCTATCACAGACCTTACGGATAACAACTTTTTTATTATACATATTATATAGCCACGTAACATTACCTCTGAACATAGAACATATTGGTACAGGTTTTTTTGGTGTTGTCTTATATTCTATGATGAAGTCTTATGTAATTATTTCGTTCAAAGATCGGTCTGCATATTGTCAGTACATTTGTTAGTTATAACCTTTATCATTGTTATTGTGAGTTACACTTTTACATATCAAATGTTGTACAATAAAACAGAAAATCTCATGCCTTGGTTTATCTTAAACAATGTTGCTCTGTAATGTAAGATATAATGTAACTAAAGATAATATAGAAAGAGTACTGTTTAATGTATGGCTTCTGCCTAAGAAACAACCTGTTGGCGTGAATGAATAGTTTTTTTTCAGCTTTCGTACCAAATATTATTTGGGCTATGCCTTGATCAGGTTTTTAATTCGTCATGAGTTTGGCGTGTTTGGTTTTATGTCCATTGAAAGAAGAAAACAGTCACGTGATTGCTTCGGTTACCCTTGGTGATATTCTTCACGTAAAATATGATTAACAGTAATTACATGTACAAGCTGCAGTGACGGACTGCTAACAAAACTTGATCGAGTATATTTTCAAAATGTTGTGTAATACATTCTAAATCGAATCTGATTGTTGAATTCAGTCTTTTAAGCGGTATATTTATCAGAAACATTACCTTCATCAGACTGTATGTATATTTTATGTACCTTTTGTTCAGTTATAAAATCAGACTGTTGGAGACCCTCACCGATCTCCCGATCTCAAAAACTTGCATTTATTCATCGGCAAAAAGTTAGCCTAGGTTTATGTACATTCTCAACAAACTCCTCGCAAAATTTAAACTATATGTTTAAATACCAACACGTACATTCAATTTATAAAGATAACAAATCTCAAATTTCTATTATCCATCATTTTACTGGTAGCCTCTACAATATACACGAAGAATACAAAACGAATCATCGAAAATTTCGTCTTGTTTAACAGTAAGATTGTCAAGTCCTTTATAAGTTGTAAAGCCGTTAAGTTTTACTTTAAGTTTAGCGCCGCCGATCTCATCAATAATTTTATCAACAAACATAAGATTACATTTCATATCTGTGTTTATCAGTTCGGGTTCTCTTTTGCAAGCACGAAGACTTTCTTCTTTCGAATCTTTATCCATATTTTTATCACTGACTTCAACTCTCTTAGGGTCGTCAACGGGTTCTTGTGAAATGCAATTTTTTATGCTAGTGTCCTCTTCAACGCAATCTAGAACATTTTCTGTGAATAAATTTGCAATAGCGTCATCATCACTATCACATTCAGCGTCATACGTATCGTCTGTTTCTTCTTCTGAAGTTTCTTCATCAGTAAGAACATTATGAGTTATATCCCTTATGTTGCAATTATCTTCCCGATCTACACACAAAATAATTTCTTCACGAGCGGCATTATACTGATCTATGTCCCCTTGCTCATCAACGGCGGTATCAGTGATGCCCGCATAAAAATCGTCAACATCATTGGATTTTCTATTCGCTTTAAACAAACCAATTAAATCCTTAACTCCTTGGACATAGAGTTTGTCGTTAACAAGCGTGTCAGTAAGTTCTATATTAGTAGTGATACATTTGTGTATTGATTTCATCGTTGAAATTGTTATTTTTACTTTCTCGTCGGGACATGCTGCAACACAGAACCAGATTAAACATAGTACTTGTATATTCATTAATGACAGTGAGTCTTCACGTAAAAATGTAAAGTAAAAGTTACAATGAATACAATGTACAAGTAAGTGGAAAGTGCAAGAAACAATGTATGAAAAGTGTTAATAATGACTTTAAATTGGAAGTCACATTGGATGTAAAGAACAAGTAACAATGAATGAACAGCACAAGAAACATTGAACGTAAGTACAAATTACAATGAAGAAAAGTGCAAGCCACAGTGAATGTAAAAATCAAATACATGTAACAATTAATGTAAAGTACAGTCAACACTGAATGTTAAGCGCAAGTAGCAATGAATGTAAAGAACGAGTCACTATGAATGAAAAATACTAGTCACAATGAGTGGAAAGTGCAAGTAACAATTCATGTATATATTATATAATATATTACTATATTCTTTATGTTGACGATATTTTGTACATCAAAAGGATAATCTTTAGTACTGGTGCATTAAGTCTACGGATTCTTTCTTGGTAGGTGTTTTTCCAAAAACAAAATGCTCTATTGATAAAAGCTGTCAATTAAAGCGTTTGATATGGATCCGTAGACATAAACCGACACGTAGTGAGCTAATTATAATATATAGATTATTAGGCGAAATACAATTTTACACACACACTAACACACTATTTACCTGCATAGATTTTATTAAGTTTTCGAAGCTTCTCGAATTCGTCGGTAAATTTGATGACTTCTGCATCCATTCTGTACTGAAGGTTTGGAGAATTGTCGTGACATGTGCATCTACTTGGATGGAATCGTTTAATAACAACTGCTGTTGTAGAGAAATCGTCCAAATCATGTCTGCACGGTGATCCTGAGTATGCAAAATGATGACTGACAAGAGAGTTACATTTTGTCCTGCTTCAAACATTACAAACGGGCATCCTGTTTCTAAATATACAGTGAAACCTCAATTTACGACCACCTAAATATAACGACCACCACATCAAAATGACCTCACAATCTTTGAACATTTTTCTATATTTCTTCAATATTTGAACTTGAGTATCAGATCAACTCAATTTACAATTTGCTAGACGGGCATACAAACTACTACAAACACACATATATACAGCCCTGTTACAACAGAATAAAAGATTGAAGCAACACAATTAAAAGACCTTCGCTAGATTCTAAATGATATTTATTAAGTTATCTAATTATCACAGGAGTGGCTTAAAATTATTTTTATCATTTTATTTTTTATCGTTATGTTGTTATCATAGACAATTAAACATGCATTATTAGAATAAAACAGTGGCTTACTCCAATGTATGTTGTAAAGTAAATTTGGCTGGTACCAGTCGTCCCTCAAAGACATATTGTTTTCACTCGTTCTTCCTCTCTAGATAGCGTTATCGTACATGAACATCTTGTTTATTTGAATTGCCATAGCGCTGACGTCTCACTACGTCATTTGACGTCAACCTAAAAATAAATTATTAATGCTTTGGAATTTACACGGTCACCCGTCGATGCACAACATTTTTTACTGTCATTTTTATTTATGTGATACATTTTTACGTAGTCATGACCAGCGCCCAGAATTGTTCCAAATAATGAGTTAATTGGCAGCTGGGACCTATATAATGGTCCCAGGTGTCAGCCCGCTGAGGAACGTACTGTATTCGGTTTTAAACTAAATCATAACTTCCGGTGCGGTTTATTTAATTCGCCAGTTGGTTTTATTTTCGTATTTTTTGCATAATTGCGTGCTACTTATGTATACCATGCCTCGAAAGATTGACATCACGTATTGTATTGGCTATTGAATTGTTTTGTAATGAATTATTTTCACAGTTTTTGTTTTTATTTCTAATTTTCACATATTTACGCGACATTGCAACCTCAAAATAGTCTCATCCATTATCATAAAATAAGATACTCCGATCAGTTAATGTTTTTTGGGCCTGTTTGCTTAAATCATTGTCTACATTCATTGATAGGGTCCTTTGTTCGATCACACATGCATTTTGGTTCCAGATTGTATTATTATTAATAAGTTGTCTTACGTAGTAGAACTAGAAATTACGATCGGTCAAATATATTTGTCCAGCCTAATTGGTATGCTTTTTTTCATTTTTCGCATAAAATGTTGCAAAGTTTGAGTCACTTTACAGGCTTGGTGTCGATCATGAATGTTTGTTTACACTACAAGGAAGTCCACATATACTCATAATTTTACTGCATGACTATTAATTATTATTATTTCTATGTCTAGACACTATCATCAGTTCCTAATGAAATGTTAATTTTGAAATTAAGTACAAACACTAATTCCTAGAAGTTGATGCATATGGAAAGCACATTTGCTATTAATGTTGCTGTCAAATTTTAGTAATTTCTAGTTTTGAGCAAAAGATCTGGATGTGAGTCTTTTTTACTGTATCTTGAAGTCTGAAACAAGTTTTATGAAAATCATCAATTGCCAAACTCTTATCATAGAAATACTTACACTTTAAATAAAATAGAGAGTAAACTACACTGGCTACACTGGCCAACAATGTCTGATTTTCAGGCTACAATTTCTGAATTTGTATTCTTAAAATGTCACTATAAAAAATTATAATACCTATTCCTGGCATTTTCATCCTCAGATTTGATGTTTGTGAGTTAAAAGTGCAAGACCATCCATAACATCCTTTTTTTCAATCAGCAACTGTTTAATTACCTGTGATTCATGAGCAACTATTTCTTAAACATTTTGTTGATTTTTGTAGAGATGGATTTTCTTGTTGAACTTGGTGAGAAAAAAGCTTCAGAAGAAAAAGTTGAATGGTTGAAACAAAGAAAACAAGACCTATTGAACAAACTAGACACATTGAAGAATGAAATGGTGACTCTTTTAATAAAAAAATTGGAATTACTTATTTTAGGAAAATAAGTTGAGTTCCTAAGTACTGATTCCAGTGCGGCTGTTCTTATTTATATTCCAGATAAGCGGAAATATTATCAAATTTAATTTTTAAGTATAATTTACTAAATATGACATTCTTGAATATGTAAAAGGCTTCTACCGAATGTTTTGTTTCAAAATTATAATTTGAATTGGTTTATTTTGCAGATGAATGAAGAGCTTAAAAGCCGAACAAAACAGGATCATATTGTACAGAAATATGGAGATATTATACAGTCATATAGTTTGTTAGGTAAGAATAATCTTACAGGTGCAGAAATGAGCCTAAAAATTGGAAGGCTGTTTGAGCATTTCCCCGACTTTTCCGAGGCAACGGACACAATACTTAATTGAACCCACAGACTCCCTTCTACTTTTTAGTAGCTTACCGGCTTCATGAAAACATTTCTACACCCCTTCTGTTTGGCCTAGGTATGTAACTGATCAAAATTTTATGGCTGGTATTGTATTACTACCGAGAGTACCAGTCAATGATTCCGTGTTGATAGTCTCGTTAAGTAGGTTGAGCTATTGTGATAATTCTATCACTTTTCTGCGGTCAGTTGTCAACAGTAATTTTTGCTTCCTGAATTTTTGCCAGTCCTCCTTATCAGGTCTTTGTACAAAGCTCGAGTCTTTCGTGGAATCCTGCTGCTCAGACTCAAAGCCGTGTCATGATTGAACCAAAATTGGGTCAGAACAGATTTAAGGCAAGAATCATTCATTCAAGAATGTGGCTTAAGTTCTATAATTAATGAGTACATATGACAATAAGGCATCTGCTTAAACGTTTTATAAATTGAATTCAGAGGTGATTTAGTTGGATTGTAGAGGTACATAATTTTTTCCAATGGATTTAAATAATATGGCAATTTTCAGGTGTGACGCTACAGTCTACAGATCCAGTCCTAGTTCTACAATTAGATCCACTGTATCGCAATCAGCATCCTGGTACTGAATACTACAACATACACCTGAAGGCTTCAGGGGGCAACTTTACACTAGGACAACATAACTTACCTCCCTTTATTCCTGCCAAAGAATTGTCAGATACTCATCTAGGTAAGGCATTGGTACCATTTTGATTCTAGTATGTAACTGACTTTTAAATTGTGGTTTAATTAGCTGATTAATGTTGTTCATAAAAAATCATCATTTACTTGACTGGATGATATTGAGGACTTGAGCAGTTGGAATTGCTTCTAAATTTCAGCTTCAAGTATACCCGAGTTTGTCAAGCATGTTCAGCAGTACCTGTATGCTTACATACAACGGAGAGAGAGTGTTAAACATGCCCAGGTAGAAATTCATACATTCTATATTTTATCAGCGCATGAAGAGTATTGGCTTCTCATTTTACTTTGCTTTATCTATCTGAGCCGCGGCTGTGGTCCAGTAGTTAGTGCGCTGGACTTGTAACCCAGAGGTCTGGGTTCGCATCCTGGTTGCGGCAGGTCATACCCCTCTATGAAAATTTGACAAAAATGTTGATTTTCCTCCGTATGTTGAAATGAGAAGTTGCCGGCACCTTGTGGAAGGGTAAGTTAATACTGGTTAGTATACAGTCCAGGAAAACTGGTTAGGTGAACCGGTCGCCATATGTAACTGAAAAATTGTTAAAAATGGCGTTAAACCTCAGTGACTATAAGTCACATTAAAACAAAACTATCTCCTAATACTATCAACCTCTCTCTTTATGAGTGTTCTAGACTGGGGATTCTGTCATATGAGAATTTAGGCATTTTATGATATGAAATAAATATTTTATGAGATGATCATAAACCAGCCATGTATTCTATAAATGATAGAAACAAACTGTTGACATGACTATAAAGTAACCAATAGTGATGGCTTGTTTATGAGAAAACTTACATATTCATTTCAATTGAATTGATTCTGATTATGTGAGTATAACTGTTTACATAATTTCAGGAAGGATTAGGTAAATATATTGTACATGACATAGAAGTAGATTTACCTGTTACATATGTGAGACTACATTTACAACTCGGAGAACAGATTCCTCAGTTGGACCTGTCATTAACGTATGACATGTTGAAGTGTGTTCCTGATAGAGTTTGTATTGAATCTGGTAGGTATCTCAAATTGACCAATCAATGTGATAATCTTGTTGAGTCTGCTTGGGCAGGTAGACACAAGTTAACCTCAATATTTAGTCCATCTTGTTATAATGACTACTTATTTTTGGACCTGCTTCCTATAACACCTTTATAATTCAACTTGATAATGAGACCACCTCATATTTACAATCGATTTTTAGTTCCGAAAGTGGTCTCATTATTGAGGTTTTACTGTGATTACAATAGATATAACAGTATGTGATAAAATGTAAAAATAAACCCCACAAATCTAGCATTTGACGTTTGAGGCAACCAGATTCAGAATGCCAGAAAATGCACTCTCAGCTTACTAGGTAAGAAATGTAACAACAAAGATATTCATGTCAGTCCATGCTTAACAACATTCCTTGGTTTGATGGTATAAAAGCATGCTTTGCGTGTTTCCACTGACTACACACAGGTTTCAACACTAAGCTCGCATACATGCGAAATGTGAGTAAAAATTACATTTAGTGAGTGAAAATTCTATCAACTTGCAAATTTTGCACTTTTACAGATGCAGTAAGAAACAGGTCCATTATGAGTGGCCTTTTCTCAAATTGTCAATAAATTGTTGATGAAAGTGTTTCATTCTGGCATTGTTCTCGATAAAAAGGTGTCAACAAGAACTGCAAGTAGGATTTCTATTTGCAAGTAGTAAAAACATAAACTCGCAATAATGTGCAAGTTGAAAATTCTCCCAAGTGTTAAACCCTACGATGTATCCATGCTGTACTTGTATTTGAGATTATAATGTTACACAATTTTATATCTCATCAATAAATTCATAAGTCATGAAGTAAGCGTCATTTTAACCGAATTCTTGTCTTTTACTGAGTAATACAAACTGTATTTTTTTATATGTTTAAAGAAACTTTGATCGCAGATACAGTACATAGTGGTTTCAAGTAAGGTTTGATATTTGTTGTATTTGTTCTGTGTGACCCAGGTAATGTATCAAGGCTTAAAAAAAGGTTTGTTTCCGGTTACCCGACAGACCCATCTTTTACCTGCCGACTCATAAGTTTTTACGACATCCAAATCTTAGTGCTATATTGTAATTTTCACAACAGTGTTGCTGATATATGTAAAAAAAACATAAAAGAAAAAAATCCCTACCCACCAACCCATATATATCCACCAACATGTATACATGATACACAATTATTTAATTTCAGGTGAAGAAGATGCTGGAAAAATGTCAAAAAAACGGTGGGATCAAACTGTGGAAAATTGTGAAGACATTTTATTATCCAATGATCTACATACTGCCTTGACAAAGATTTTACTGAAGTATATCGTGAAGCAATCATGATAATTAGGCTTCTTTAATGTGTTGTTGTTTTATCTTTTATTTTGCAATAATGAGTTATATTCTTGATTTATTGTTTTCCTTAAAATCCTTACAGTATGGATCATCAAACTTTTGTTTGTGATGTTGATTGTTGTCCCGTTCTTTAACTTGTATACGTGTATGATGTACCATTATTATAACTGCTTTGTTTTGAGTTTTAAGTTACACAATGCCTGTACTCTGTTGCCTGACACAGTTCAGAGCTCGACAATTTTTTTCTGGCTACTTGTCCTGCAGGACAACCAGCTATGAATTTTAACTAGCTCTTCAGTAATTGCACCTTGTCCTGAGTCAATTTCAACTCCTTAATATGAGCTGATGGATGTATTCGTCAATCCCTGCAATTCACATCGATATTGTTCATCCTTTAATGAAAAATAAAACTTATATCGCATACTGTTCTTCGTTATTGCTTTGGAAGATTCTAAAGGCTCTTGTCATATTAGGGGCCTCCATGGTTGTATGGTTATGGCCTCTCACTTGTAGTCGCTAGCCACCCACTGCTGTGAGTTCAAATCCTCCCTCAGACGAAGTTTCTCTTATGAGGAAGCTGTCCAGCTAGCTTACGAATGGTCGGTGGTTATACCCAGGTATATGCCTAGAATCTCCCTCCACTGTTAAAGCTCGAAAGTCGCCATATGACCCTGGCTGTTTGTGCAACATCAAATCCCAATGAAAAAAATCTATTACTTAGTCAAATTTGTAATACGTTAGTCAAACCTCAGCAGGCACTCAAATTACTGACATATGAACTGCTCTTTGTAGTTATTCAATTAGTCAACTGATCAATATATATTCTATCAGATACCTGTATCAACCATTATGTTGAACTATTTTTTGCCTTGAATTCTGTATTGTACTTTACATTATGCTGACAATTAGCTGGAAACAATAAAGCTATTTTTGAAGAAGCAAATTGATTCATGTTTTTAAGACCTTTAATTTGGTTCTTGACTTGTCAGGGTATAAATAATATAGCAAATCAACAGCTATGCCTTGTAAAATTACATTTAGATACGTACACGTGTTAAGCACTGTGTTTTACGCTATGTAAAATACATAGAGGATCTTGAATGAGTGCTCATTCCTTACCATTTTTATTAAACGAGTTGACTAAATAATATGACACGAGGCTCTGCCGAGTGTCATATTGTTTTTGTCAACGAGTTTAATAAAAAATGGTAAAGGATGAGCACGAGCGTAAGATTTTATTTATCACATAACCGTACAATCGACCACAGAAAATGAAACAGTCTGTAGGATGACGTCAAGATGACGTCAGTACAAGACGTCTAGTGTAGACTGTTCACTACTGTGCGCAAAAAATAGCGCATGTTTCTATTAATCGTTTGACGATAAAATGTAAGATAAAAGACATAAAATCGTTATTTTATTCACACGAACATAATTTTTTTCGTTAATAAAATCATTACGAATCGAAAGTCGACCATGTTTACAAATATCGTAGTAACGTAGTAATACAAAATATGCAAATATAGTGATTTGGCTAATTTGAATATTTATTGCACGGTTTGGCAGTGCCGAACGATATTTCCGGCACGGGTTTACGGCACTCCTGGACCGCAGGTTATGTGATAAATATATGTTCACAGTTCCAGTAAATTTTATGTTATGTTCACTGTATCACTAATCTACACCTATAAGCTTACACCTGATGTTTCCATTCACTAATCTACACCTATAAGCTCACATCTGATGTTTCCATTCACTGTATCACTAATCTACACCTATAAGCTCACACTTGATGTTTTCATTCACTGTATCACTAATCTACACCTATAAGCTTACACTTGATGTTTTCATTCACTGTATCACTAATCTACACCTATAAGCTTACACTTGATGTTTTCATTCACTGTATCACTAATCTACACCTATAAGCTTACACTTGATGTTTTCATTCACTGTATCACTAATCTACACCTATAAGCTTACACCTGATGTTTCCATTCACTAATCTACAACTATAAGCTCACATCTGATGCTTTCACATAGAATGTTATTAATCTACACCTGTTCCCACACACTGTGTCACTAATCCACAACTATAGGCTCACACCTGATGTTTCCACATACTGTGTCACTAATCCACACCTACAGACTCGCATTCGATGTGTCCCCCATATTGAGTGCCTAATCTACATCTTTAGGCTCAAGGAGAACCCTAGGCAGTATGTTAACACAAGTTTTCATAAACTCGTGTTATTATATATACACTTTTTACCTTTAATTAGTTTATGGACAAAACCCCTCGGGTAAATTATTATTTTTATTTTAACTTATGGTTAATTGATAATGGATGCTATACAACTATCAGTCAGTGTATGCAGTGAAGTGAATTAAAATACCCGTGATAATTAATAATGAAGGTGTTTGTTCTTATTTCTACATGCAATTTATTATAATGGATAGACAGCTTTGTATGGCTCTTATTATGGTGACAGCAGTTTTTACACTAAATTTTACTGTAAATTATTATACCGTTGATAAAATTAGTAAACGGTTGAATACACAATCCTCTCGAAATATTGGTGACTATAGCAGAGTTGACAATTCAGCCTGGGATACCATTTTAAACACACAAAATGGATCTGTGGATACATCACATTTGATAAGGCCTCCAACTTTGGACAAGTCAACTACTTTCGAAATAAGATCATCTAATGTCAGTGTACGGAAAGTGAATGAAACTTACAACAAACCACAGACTGACCATAACGACAAAGCTTTTGTGGATAGTGCTAAGACAGAACAAAATGAACAATTGAAAACTGACATTGACAACGGAGTGCACGGCGAAGATGTCAAGTCAGAAGTAGAACAAAATGGAAAAATACAGACAGTCCTGGTTGACAACGTCATTGGAGAACGTGGAAAATTAGAAACAAAACAACATGAAAAACTGGAAATGTTCGAGGCATCTTCAGAGCTTCAAGCGAAAGAGGCTCAAGGTGCAGAAGCTTACAACAAACCACAGACTAACCATAACGACAAAGCTTTTGTGGAAAGTGTCATGACAGAAAAACATGAACAATTGAAAACTAACATTGATGACAAAGCGCACAGAGAAGATGTCAAGTTAGGAGTAGAACAAAATGGAAAAATGAAGACATCCCTAGATGACAACGTCCGTGGAGAACGTGGAGAAACAAAACAACATGAAAAAGTGGAAGTGTTTAAGGCACCTGTAATGCCTCAAACGAAAGAGGCACAAGATGCAGAAGCTAACAAGCCTGTATCACACTTCAGACTAGTTTGGGACTACGCACGTTTCAATGAGGAGATTCAAAAATGTTCTGGCAATTGTAAGTTTGTATCTTTGCCTGTACGTCGGGGTAGAATGGGCAACAATATGTTTCAGATAGCCTCACTGATTGGGGCAGCCAAAGGCATGGATAATATACCCGTGATAAGACCAGCGTTTCCGTTGAAACGATATTTTGTTTTCCCTAATGTCATGGATTTAAAAGTAAAAAATGAAAAACATTGTGAGGAGATGGGAGTCGGAGTGTTCACTAGATGTAGCGTGCCTGGAAAGAATGTTTCATTACCTGGATTTCGACAATCATGGAAATATTTTCACCATGCGAATGACGAAGTTAAAAATATATTTCATTTCAAAGAAAGGTTTTTAGATCGAGCCAAAACATACAAGAACGAGATATCTAAAGGTGGTTACAAAATAGTCGGAATTCATGTTCGAAGAGGCGATATTACCCCACAAAAACGAATCCAGAAAGGGAATGCTGTGGTAGGTATGGGGTTCTTTAAGAAAGCGATGAATTACTTCAAGGAAAAGTATGGTCGTGTTGTTTTCATAATCATTAGTAATGACATGGGCTGGTGTAGACAACACTTGCGTGGAAAGAATATAGTATACAGTCGTTTTAAAGATCCAGGTAATGACATGGCATTAATGACATTGTGTGATAATATGATTCTTACATATGGTACATTTGGGTGGTGGGGTGCCTGGTTGTCAGGTAATCCGGCAGTGTATTTCTGGGAAGATCCAAAGCCAAATAGCAAAGCGGATAAAAATCGTCGCCGTGAGGATTTCTATCCTCCTCAGTGGAAACCTATGACTAACTGACTTGTATCAACAACTCAAATAAACTTCACAAAAATTCTTACTCAACCTTTTGAATACAGTAAAACTTCGTTAATACGAGCATCGATATCATGAGCACACGACTTATCTAGAGGAGTGTTTAAAGTCCCGTCATTTTTTGTGGTTACTTGCGTATAATTTTCAACCAACAAACAAGTACCTCGTTAATACGAGCACCACGTTTATCTCGAGGATTTAGTCAGTTTCGATGACCCCCTCAACGTAACGAGGCTTTACTGTATTTCCATTTCATAAATAAAATTGTAAATTTGAAAATAATAATGGGTCGAGCTTTGTGCGAAGACATGTTATTACAATGTTTAGTTGATACATTGTTATACACAAACGCTTTTTAGCGAAATGTAGACTACTGCTTCCTCCAAAAAGCGTATGTAATTTTGGTACTTGTATGTTTATAATATAAAATATGTAATTAGCAAACTCAATTCGATATGTTTCAATATATAATTAAACCTCTTTTTTAAACAACATACGTCTTCATTTCTTAATGGTGATTTCAAACAGAAATGCAAAATCTTTCTCATGCTTGACATCATGAGTTCTCAATACTCGCCCTTTTCAGAGCAAACACAAAAATGTATTTCTGTAATGTGATTCTACTCCACTTGACGAATTGACCATAATACATACACAGTTCAACCTCTCCAAAGCAATACCCTTTGGGTGAAGAAAATTAAAGGGAGGTTAAATTTATAGTTAAATCGTTCAGTGGAGAAAATCATGTTGTTGTTAAAGGGATGTTGTTGCTCAAGAGAGTGCCGCTCAGGAGAGGTTGCACTGTATAAGCAAAGTTGTGCAGGTACATAATTATGTAGTCTTATGTTGTTTGATTGTTCTGTGATATTTTATGTTCTATAGAAAGTCGATGTGCAAGGCAAATGACAAACATTTATTAGTTAATTGTTGTTTTGTAACAGCCTAAGGGCGTTTATCAATTATGTACATAATTGATTTTATTATCGTAATGGGGTTGTGAGAATATGCTACGATTGCGTGCGGTGAGATTTAATAAAATAATTCAAGCCTCTGGTGTCACTAGAGAAGAAATACCATGTTTTTTATTGTCAGAATTCTACTTAAATGTTTGCAATAAAAATAAAAATAAATTATCCTAGTTTCCTTTTTTGTCTATCTTATTTCAGTCATTGTAAAACAGTGCAACGACATTGTTAACAATTGAAGGCAAAATGATGAAAATGTCGATAAGATAAAATGTTTGACCCTGCGGCAGAGCTAAAAGATAAAATACACGACCGTAAGGAAAACATGTACAGTAAAACCTCATATAGCGACAACCTCAATATTACGACCACCCTGTTATAACGATCACATATTTTAGGACCGGTTTTCAATAACTCTTCTATAATTTAATTTAATGATTAGACCACCTCATTTTTATGCCCGATATTTCTTCATTATCGAAGTTTTACTGTAGTTTAATTAGCTTATTCAGAGTCCAATTAGTATTCCGTCATTATGGTACAAGTTAGCATAACATATTTGTATCACATCTAGATACAGTAAAACCCCTGAAAACCGGACCACTCCTGGACTGGGTCAAAAGTCCGGTTTTCTGAGAATTCCGGTTTTCAAAGAACTATTGATTATCGAAGAGAACCAATGGGACTTGAGAAATCGTCTGATTTTCAGAGACTTCTAGTTTTCAGATTCGGGTTTTCAGGAGTTATACTGTATTTACTTCATTTCTTTACGCATGTTACATTCTTTTAATAATCGCCAGCTTCGACGAATTCATGAATATAATTTTAACACGCTCGATTTGTAGAATTCATTACTGCTGACCGAGAAGACGATTGTTCGAGACACGAATCTGAGGTTTTAAAATACTGAACGTGAGAACCTGGGAAGATAACTTTTTGTTATTGTCACGGGGTTTAACGCCGTTTTTCAACAATTTTTCAGTTATTTACGGCGACCGTTTCACCTAACCAGTTTTCCTGGACTATATACTAACCAGTCCTAACAGCGACATTAAGGCAAAGGTTTAACATCGACAGAATATCACTTGAATGTAATCCGGTTAATAGAAACCTTAACTTTCGTTAAAATAGCAAAACTGACAAATTTTAGATTAATATATATGCCACGGTTCGCTTGTTAATATTTCAGTCTGTCTGTTGTTCCTTTGTGTAACTGACATCGAAATATGGCGAATAATTCTAACGTATGAAAATTTTCATGCTCCTGAAGCGACATCGAGACAGTTTATTACTTATAAGATTGAATAGAAATTGTCATAATGAGGCAAAGGAATTCGCTTATTTGATTAGAACATTCTTGTATCATACCACAAAGTATTTCTAACCCAAGTCAATGGATTCATGCTTTTTTTCAAATAGTTACAAAATATCACCGCAAAATATGACGCGAATGTAAGGGTAACAAAATGCCTAGACATTTTTTCGTTACCATGTTATTTGAACATAAAAATTCACTAATCAAATGTTTTATCTTTATGTTCATGACGTGTCTGGTGTCTTGTTATCTCCCTTGTAATCTGTCTTCATGTTACAGAACGGACCACTGCATCCTGAGGTTGCTTTGTCGCTGCTTGCAGCGATACCAAATGGACTAAATGCTGTAAATATGACAAAACTTATGAAGAATATCACTGGCATGATTCCATTGGTCTGTAAATATTTCATAGATTTTGGTTTGCCAAATGCAAACAAAGCAAAAACAACATCTACATGCATTCATGTCATTTATATATGTCTACAATTTCCTGTTTTATCTGAATTAAATATTATAAAGTTAATGCATGTTTGCGGTGATTTTTTAAATCAAATTTAATCATACATAAATTCGTTGCAACTCTATTATGCTGTTGTGTAATTATTAATGACACAAACGTATGTAAAACATGGGTCATGATTTTCAATTTTCAGTACGTTATAGGGTATTTGCAGCAATGTATATAATTTGTTTCCAACTTACCACCAACTCCGCCCGGACCTCCCATTAATCCACTTCCTGCACTACCTCCCATTCCACTTCCGGAAAAACCACTGATGCAGAATGGCCCAGAACAACCAGATCCGTTACTTCCATCACCTCTTGTGCCAGTTCCGCCACCTCCCATCAGACTAGCACCGCCTCCTCCCATAAGACTGGCACCGCCTCCACCCATCATACTAGCACCGCCTCCTCCCATGCTACTTACACAAAACGGTCCCGAACAAGAGGCTGATTCAGCACTTCCTTTATATCCACCAGGATTCATGGGATTTATTCCTTCTGTAAGATTTCGAAAACCTTAAAAATCATAATCTAGTAATCTACACACAATCTGTATTTTGTCTTAACGCGCTTTTATTGTAGGCCAGTACAGGTCATTATTATACGATATCGATGTAAAAGAGACACGATACATGACGATACACCGGGTTTACTCACGTGAATTTTCCAAAATTATAAAGACGAAAACGCACATATCGATAAAATAACTTTTATATAATTAACAATCATTCATTTGAATTTGGTAACTGTGATAACATTTCACACAAACAGTTTGTGTTACTAAAGTAATGTATTCGTTAGCCACAATGACACAAAAAAACCCTAAAACTACAATTTTCTCCAAACTTTCAAAAAAAAATGATATTACTAACACATTGTTTATCTAGACTATTTTGTCTGTCCCTGTCAGTTCCTGTGCTGTTATTTATTTCAAGTGAGAGAATTCTTCACAAAACTAAGAGAAAAACTATGAGAATCTTACCTCCCTCTCCCGGACACATTGGCCCGGAACAACCTGTTGACGATGAGCCTACGCCATTGTTAGAGTCCCAAACACCTAATTTTCCCATTCCAGGAGTACTAACTGAACTTCCGGTTTCACTTTCCCAATTGTTACCATGAGTGCTCGGTGTTGATACATTTTGACCATGAGTGCTATCTGTTGGCCATAAATGGAGAACCTTCCCATTTGTCTCGCGGTTTTTGTTGATGCAATAACATGTCTGGCAGCCATGACTGTCAGTGACGTCACTGAGTTTGTACCCTTCCTTACACGAGAGCATACACATTATCATCGAATAACAAGTTTTGTACACTGTACCAAGAACCTTTGATTCTGTAATTCAACACGGTTATCAATCTCTTGAATAAAAGTAAAACATTACTAATAAACCACTTCAATGTAAATATCATATCATTATAAAATAACTTACTTTGGATTGGCTCTTTTATATGTTTCTTTTGTATATCAAGACATATCTTAATACCAAAACATCCCCAAGATGGTCTTTATATCAAGTTTGTATTGTATAATGCATACGCATGCATATATTCCTTTTCTAAGACAAAATTATTATATACATCCCACAAGCAAAGAGGTGTATACCGTATTAAAATCATAACCGACAGTGATTTTATTGCATTTGCGTATTGTTCGACTATGCTGGTGAAAATAAAATAATAAATTCAGTTTTAAATCGTTGTTTTTCTTTAATGAAAAAACGGACATTTATAGAAAAATTTTGCGGTTTTCAACAATAGTTTCTAGTGTACCATTTTGATTATTGTATGATATATATTAAACAATATATGCAAAACTCGACTTTGTCAACATAAGCCGCTACTTTCTATACAGAGCCTGCTCATGTCGCGTACATTATGATACGTTGCATACATTATGACACGTTACGTACATTATGACACATTACATGCATTGTGACACATTACATACATTATGACACGTTATATATATTATGACGCGTTGCATACATTATGACACGTTACGTACAATATGACACGTTTCATACATTGTGACACATTACATACATTATGACACGTTGCATATATTATGACGAGAAATATTTCGAATATTGATCTGTGTTTAATGTTACCTACACAACTACATACATGTATATGAATGTCGAGTATTTCCCTTTATACACAAATATATAAATATTGGTATCTTTTCTATTGAAGACAGACCTTTCGCCGACATTAGAAACGTTCTAATAACCTTTGAAAACAATAAACAAAAGTTTTGAAATTTAACATATTTCATAATTCTTAAAACTCGCTAATTTTACACTTAGCTTGTGATAAATAATTGTTTCACATATACAGACAGAATATCAATATATGTTTAGTCTGGTATTAAATGACCTTTCACAAAAGGCGAGATAACACTGGCCAATATCTAAATGCCACAAATCTATCAAAGGTAAATAACGATAGCAATTTGAAATAAGAGACTACCACCTGTTGTATTATCTTCACAAGAACATATTTTACAGCCATTATGGTCACGTTTTCTACAAGATTGTGGACATGTCAGTGAAGGTTCGCGACATTCTCCAGGCTCTCTAACTTCATTGGCAGCCCTGCAGTCACATATGCGACACCTTTGGTTGTCTGTTTTCCGACAATATCTAGGACAATCTGTGTTTATTTCTGGACACGTTTTACGTTGATTTGTGTTGTCTTCATACGCCAAGTTCATTGTTAAAAATTCAGGGAGTGCCATTGAGTCCCCCACTGGTCTAAGACCCGGAACACGTGATATCAATGGCGATGATCGCCATGGTGATTGAGCTACATTAAAATTTGATAATAAATCATATAATTGTGGTGAATGCTACCATTAATAAGGTACATGCGTGCAGTCAAACCTGTATTTGCGACCTGCCTGGGAATAAAGACCATTCTTTGAAAAACTGTTACTGATTGTTTATAACCTCAGAATAAAGGCCATCTATCAATAAAGACCACATTTTATCTTTCCCAAGGGTAGCCTTTGTTCACAGGTTTGACTGTAAAGCGTCCACATTGTTTTAAATTTAGATGGGGGTAATCGCATATATTTAAGAAAAAAATCATTATGTTTATTTTAGTGTTTCCAAAAACAGTGACTCAGATAAGCAAGAGTGTAAAGATTTTTTTGATTCAACAACAGTGTATAAAAAATAAACTAGACTATAATTAAAGTCATGTGGTTCCGATGATAATTAGTTATCATTTCTACGCCGTTAACACGTTACAATTCTTTTGCGAAATGATTTGAGCCAAATTCATTCTTCAATTATTTATTATTCGCATACACAAGCAATGCTTAACCCTCTGCCCAATAATACCACATTTCCCCACATCTGAAGCAGACGACTTTGGAAAACAGTGCGACAAAAGAAGCTATTACTTGTAATAAATAATGGCTTCTTTTGCCACGATGTTTTCCACACTGTCGGAGAGAAAAAAAACATTTTTAAAATGGATTGATGTTTTGTGTATTTGCTTTGCATTTGGAAGAGTCCAAAATATGCGTATGAGGCACAGGGTTAAGGCAACAATAAACATTAATTTGTTCTTCGTATACGTTAGAATTACTCCAGGCTACTACAAAATATAAAAATATTGTTCGTACCTGACACGCACACAGCTATAATTGACAGACAAAACAATTTTGTCACCATCTTGTAGATTTTCTGATATCTTCTGGAATTGGAAATTTAGCTCCCGATTTTTTAGAACTTTAAAGACTCACTCGGATGATCATCAACACCAGACGTCCCAGGTCTGGAGAAAACTGTCAGCCCGGAGATGAGTGATATACGTATCACTAGAATATAGATAAAACTATTCTCATAGTGAGATAGGCGAAACTGAATTCATTGAATGAAAATGATAATGATGATTATTTCTTGCAGTACATGAATTCTACTGGATAGTTCTCATTCGTAATTAATAGATTTAATTTGACTATTTGTACCATACTATTGATTCTAGAAAAAAACACGCTCGACATCGATGCCGATCTTCTACATATTGCGAAGATTTAATCCGACATTCCATAGATGTGTGAAAACTTGAACTTTAATCATATTTGGCTATTTTAAAGTGAATTTCCGACCTATGTGCAATTAGAATTTTCGTAGACCGTATTCGCCAACCAAGTAGGAATCAAACACCACACCATGTTATTTATCTTCAACCTTTGTTCCATATCTCACGATGACCGCCAGGACATGAAGCCGACACTATTAGTTGTATGGCTTCTTACTGACCCTATACGATGTAATGCAGGGTCAGTAAATGAATAATGGACGAGAACGATACCTAGAACCCAATCTTAATTTACTGACCCTGTATCACACCGTATCGGGTCAGTAAGAAGCCGTGTAACGAATTTATCTTACCGAATACCATTCGATCAATAGATCAATTTACAAAACTTTTATGCCATCTCAGCCATTTTTATCTTGAAATTTTGATTACTGACTGGATCTGAATTGGTACTGACCTAATATGGAAAATATTAGGTCAGCACGTGACCCGGCTCAACCAATCAAGCAAGAGTTCTGTACGAAGTAAGATAAAGATTTGTACGGGTAGGTAGCCATAGTGTTGTCTATAAAACATATATTGACGGTACATCTGTTTTCCTTCGGGACAATGATAAGCGGGCCGCATACAATTCTTTATTTGTTTCATACACGGCCACATCGTGTATGGTGCATGCCGATTAAGTTGATAAAAATCAAATATCTGTCGGTAGACAAATAAAAGACAAAGTCCATTTTATTTGATATTTTTTTATCTATTATCCTAACTACATAACATGTATCACCAACTTGTCAACATTATTAGGCTTATAAATAAATAAAACATACAGCAGAAAAACAGCAACAGTGAAAGTTCACGATAATTAGAAAAATAAAAACAGTAAAGTCATTTACACCTAAAGTAATTTCTTCGATTTAAAATATCAGAGAAAAATTTGGCTCATACGCGCATTTAATTTTGATGTTATTGATATTAATTTTCCAAAACAATTTAGGTTTAAAAAAATTCGAATTGAAATAAAAGTTTGTATATAACTAGAATGCATTTTTAAGTATTTACGTGGTCATCAATATTTACCACTATAATGTTACTTCTCTATTTAAAAATATAAACAACGTGACAGAAACTGTCATAAAACCAGGTCTTCATGGGAAGTCGCACGCAGAATATTACATGTGCATAATATAAACAAAGGGCCACAATTCCGCAAAAAAATCAAATCACAAAACGCCGACACTATGATGGCCTACTTGGTGTTGTTAATTATGTAAAAATTTCATCGTAATCCTTAAATGAGTTGTGTGCAGAAGAAATTGTGGACGCCCGCTCGCCTGCCTACATTCGCCAACTTAATAACTAAGATTTTTTCCCGCAGAAAAAATGGGGTTAACCCTATTTAGGATAGATCTACAAGCAGGTAAGTATGATTATTGAAAAGAGCTCATTGAGACGAAAACAAAACGAAATTACTCAATACAAGCGATGGCTTCTTTTGCCACAATGTTTTCAAAACTCGTCTGCTTCAGAGACGGGGATATGCGATGTTATGAGGTAAAGGGTAAAATAAAATACATGTATGTTAAAACTAAACAACAATCATACAAAACTGTTTACAACATGCATAACACTTTACAGACACACCATTCACGCGTGTTTAGAATCCTAATTCTGATAAGTCAAATTACATTGATGGAAATTGTCGTCAGAGATTTTTCGATAATGACTGTGATAAATCAAATTGACCGTTGGTTATTGAACCACTTTGGTGAGCACATTTCACATCTTTATTTTTATTTTATTTATTAATTTAAAAAAAGAATCTAAAGCCGAATTTTTAGACTTTTGCACACATTTACTGACTTCAAGCTGTAACAATCTTCAGCAATTAGGCAGAAGGCCGCGGCTGTAGTCTAATGGTTAGTATGCTGGACTTGTAACCCGGAGATCCGGGTTCGAATCCCGGTCGCGGTAGGTCATACAATTCTATTAAAATTTGACAAGGATTTCCATTTTACTCCTTATGTAGAGAAGTTGCCGGCTCTTTGTGGAAGGGTAAGTTAGTACTGGTTAGTATACAGTCCAGGAAAACTAGTCAGGTGAACCGGTCGCCGGATATAACTGAAAAATTGTTGAAAAACGGCGTAAAACCCCTGTGACAATAAGTCACATAAAAACAAAAAAAAACTAAGAGATAAATAGTTATGAATCAGCCATACGTGAAGATGGCCAATCACAGAACAGGAAGTAAGCAGTTATTGACATAAACACGATAAATCTCACATAACATTAAAACATATCCACATATTTAGAGTGTTTATTTAAATACAATATACATGTAAACATAATGTAGGCATAAATAAATGAATTCACCAAAAGCCTAACATCACGTGACAGAAAAAATACTAACACTGCTAGAAAGCAAAAAAAGGTATCATGTTATCTATATTTGATTGAGGAATACAATCGCCGCAATATTCCTTGTAATACTGCCGTAAAACGTCGATAATGAGACCACCTTTTGGACCCGAAAAATTAATTGTAATAATGAGGTGGCCTCGTTACCAAGTTGAATTAAAAGGGAGTTATTGATAGCCCCTCAATATTACGACCATCTTACAAACTTCCGATTACTCCCATATAACTTAATTTGATATCACTACCACCTCATTATTACGACCGTTTTGGGTCGCATTACTGAGGTTTTACTGCGAAACTGGGTAATTATGATACATATACTATAAAGAAAATTAAACACAAATAAAAAAGTGGTCAAAGTATGTATACGCAACAATGAACATGTATGATATATCGGTACTATATAATACTATATTATGCAAGGTTTATGTTCACGAAATTTACCCATATAACAGTTTTAATACTAGTACACATGTACTACACCGGTATTCTGCACAAATACACATTTATATACAGTCAAACCTGTGGACAAGGGCCACCCTTGGGGAAGACAAAATGAGGCCTTTATTGACGGATTGCCTTTAATCGGAGGTCTGTTTGTTCTAAATAATCAATGACAGTTTTTCGAAGAATGGCCTTAATTCACAAATGGCCTTTATTTGGAGGTGGCTGCAAACATATGTTTGACTGTATTATATAACATATGTAAACAAAATAATTTCCTCATCGTTCAAATGAGACAATACAAAACAACATTTAAAACAAAACGAAACTATTACTATTAACATAACAAATTTGTCAATGGAGATTCAGTTCAATGTAATACAATCTGTTAATTGTAATTAAAAGAATCACCCAACAATTTCACCAATTTTTCATTAAAAGGTCTGTAAAAGTCCTCAAGTAGTTTTCTGGTTTCTGGGAGCATGTCGCCGACACGTTTGTCCTTCTTTTTACGGGTATTAGCCTTGTTATTAGGGTTTGCTATTTTCTGTAACAAAGTATTGTTTACCGGCTCTGAAAAAATCGATTCAAACAGGAAATAACAACCTGTAACAACATATTGTTTACCGGCTCTGAAAAAATCAATTCAAACAGGAAGTAACAATCTTGGAATTTCTTTCAGTTGGCATCACACGATCTGCAAGATTTTTGTTTGACAAAAGTCCATGTATGTATTTCATTCTGAATCGATCAATTTACAACTTCTTTTTTATTCTCGGTATCTGCTTTATTTGAACCGAAATTATTCTATCATAAGTGACGTTAAAGATGACACACATAAGAAAAAATGAAGACAGACAACTCAAATAAAGATACAGTAATCTCGAGTTATTTCCCTTTATAACACAAAAAATACAGTACATGATGAGTACTCGATTGAAAGTCTGACCTTGTATCCGAGCACCAGGTTTTACACGTAATATGAACCAATATTTCGTAAAATATTATCGAAATACATTTTGATTTGTGTTTATATATTTGTGCTACTTTCGTTCAAATTAAAGTGATTCATCTTCGAATTGTTTATAATATACAGTCGTGGTTTATCGTTCAAATATGTATGTAGAACCACATTCGTAACGGGGTCACATTTGTAAGAAGTGAAATAAGAAAAATGGCATAGATCACATTCATCCAAAAATATGTTACCTATGTGCTTGATTTTTGCTACATATGTGATGCGCAATACCCGCTTAAAATATGATCTGTTACATACATGGACTTAAATACTTATATAGGTTGCTTTATGAGTACAAAGTCAACTATTGTTAAATAATTACAAACAGGCTACTTACCGAGACCTAAAAATGTGAACAACGCTTTCATATATACCATCGTGTTGTTGGAAAAATCTTCCAGTTTAATCACCATTACTTGGTCACGTGGGAAAACACGGAAGTACTCCTCTAAATGTATGTAATATATTCCGATTTGCATTCTTATCTTAAATTATAAATTAGAATGCATGAGAATGCTATATTGTAAACATGAGACCTTAAAATTGAGCAAAAATGAGCAGGGTTTTCACTTGATGATAATTTGAAAAGTCAACAATATTTCTTTCTAATTTTATTGTAAATTGGCTCTCTGTGTACACATTCTAAAAATCAAAAGTAGTATTTTACTGATTTCAAGATTCAAAATGCTGTTTAAGGGTCATATGGAAGCCTGGATTAGGTTTCATTCAGAGACTGTTCAGCAAATTTGTTTTGGTATTTTAAGAATACTGTAGCAAGGACTTTGACAGATAACTTCAAAAACAACGTTAATTCTAAAATAATGTCACACGTATAGTATCACACAAAATGTCTGAAGAATTTTAGCACTGAATAATTATGCTGTTGTAACTATAATAGTTCTGAGTTATGATAACTAGCCCATCACTGCTGTGAGTTCGAATCCCACCGGTGACCAAATTTCATGTGAGGAAGCTGTCCAGCTTGCTAACAGAAGGTCGATGGTTCGATCCAGGTGTTAACCTGGGTGGGTTCCCCACTGGAAGCTGGAGCTGGAAGTTGCCAAATGATCCTGACTATTGGTTAAATTCCAATGAAAAAAATGCAGTTACCCTTTTGAATGCTGTTATCCCACCCTTTAAAGTCTTATATACACAAAGTCGCGTACTATAGTGTTTGAAACAAGCCTTTGCGAATCGGAGAACTTGAGTGACGTTATCATGAAAGTCACGAGGGGTTCCATGTTGAAAATATAAAAAGTCTGAATACAGCCTGTAATATATAGACAACTGGTTCATTAAAATCATGACACACATTCAGATTGTCGTATTATATAGGCAACTGGTTCATTAAAATCATGACACACATTCAGTATGTCGTAATATACACTGAACCAAAAAAGAAACTTTCGAAAAGTAGGTCTTAAACTTATAAGGTTAAACACATAATGTAGAAAAATGAGTATAATTATGTAGTAGTTAACACTGACATCCTAGTTTGGGAAACCGGTCAGATAATCACCTCATGTCGCCTTAAACGATATCATGTGATATCATGCGATATCCATTTCCACGTGCATGCACAGGATGGACGGACATATGTGGTTTACATGTGTAAACTTTTTTAAATGCAAATTATTGCACTTGACGACTAGTTATAAAAATACCTACACAATTTTAGATCGATACAATTTGGGCAAAATTTCAATACCTCGAATTGCGACACATTTAAGAGAGAGAGAGAGAGAGAGAGAGAGAGAGAGAGAGAGAGAGAGAGAGAGACGTTGGGATGCTGGAGGCATGAGCTTCAACGGAAGACGTTTCTGCGCACGTTGGATCATCTGTGCAGTCAGTTAGAAGTATGAGACGGCGATTTGTGCAGACCGGTAGCACGGGAGATCTTCCGCGTATCATTAGACCACGTGTGACCACGCCGGCGCAAGACCGCTATATTTTAAACTAACATTTACGAAATCGTTTTATTACTGCGACAGCTACAGCGTCTGTCACCCCAGGTACACATAACCCGAGTATTTCCACTCAAACAGTACGATATCGTTTGGTTGAGAACAATTAACGTGCACGTCGTCCCTATGTCGGAACAGTATTAACGGATCGTCATCGCCGTGACGGGCTTCAATGGGCTGATAGGCACATCAACCGGACAAGGTAAGACTGGCGGACGTTTCTTTTTTCGGATGAATTCAGGTTTGCATTGCCCAATAGTGATGGTCGGATCAAGGTCTACCGACGTAGGAATGAACGTTACGCTGACTGTTGCGTTATTTAGCGGGACCGTTTTGGTGGTGGGGGTTCCGTGATGGTCTGGGCTTCAATTGGGTATGAGTATCGTACTCAATTAGTGGTCATTGAATTTGAGCAATTTGAACGCTCAAAAGTATAAAGACCATGTCCTTGCCCCACTCGTTGTTCCCCTCTTACAAAATCACGGCGTTATTTCTGTGTTTCAGCAAGACAACGCCAGACCTCACGTCGCCCGTTACAATATCCAGTTCTTGCGAAACAACAACATTGCCCGCATCTAAATCCCATCGAGCACCTTTGGGATAATCTTGACACACGTGTACCGCAACATCAAAATCCCCCAGGTAATGTCAATGAGCTCAGTGAAGCTTTGCTAGAAGAGTGGAATAATATATCCCAGGCTCAAATTAATAATCTCATCCACTCAATGCGTCGTCGCTGCCAAGCTGTTAGCAATGTTCGCTGTGGGCATACTCGTTACTAAAGCAAACAAATTGAATCGACACCTGCCTTAAACGGAATTGAAAAATCCAATGAAATTGATAATTTTCAGAATATAAATGAACTTTCATGTGGAATAACAAATACGAACAAAAACTGTTAATATACACATATGTGGAAACAGTCCCATTAAAGTCTTGCGAAAGTTTCTTTTTGGTTCAGTATATATTATGTATTCAGTGTTATATGCACATTATGCTAGTAAGTAGTCAATGTTCAAAACATATTTTATTCTTGCTCGTAAATTATCATTTATGAATTACTTAAAAGAAGAAGCCACACTGAAAGGTCTATAGCTTTATACAATGTCTATACAGTAAAACCTCGATAATGAGACCACTTTCTTGACCCGAAAAATCAGTCGTTGTAATGAGGTTGTCTCATTATCAAGCTGAATTATAGGGGGTTATTGAACGCTGGTCCAAAATCTCTGGTCTTTATAACAAGGTGGTCGTAATACTGAGGTGGTCTCAAAGTGAGGTTTCACTGTATTTGGCGAAGATTTCTTCATGTCAGTTACTGACATGTTCGAATTTTGATCAACGACGCGATTAAAACAAACATATTTCAAGTAGAAGGTCAAAGGTCAAATTTATCTTGAAAGAACCCAGTCATTATTTTATTATGTTTCCGTCTGATCCAGTAATATTGGAGTAGCCACCACTGTGGTCCAGTAGTAAGGTGCGCTGGACTCATGACCCGGCAATCAGGGTTCTAATCCCGCCCACTGCAGGTCATACCCTTCTATATGACTATATGACACTTCTATACTTAAAACATCGATTTTCCACCATATGTGGAGTAGTTGCCGGTTCCTTGTGGAAGAGTAAAAGTTAGTATTGGTTAGTGTACAGTCCAGGAAATCTGGTTAGATGAACCGGCCGCCGTATATAATTGAAAAAAAAATGTAGAAAAACGGCGTTTAACCCAATGAAAAAAAATATTGGAGAATAAATGAGAACTAAGCAGTTTTACCTGTCAACAGGATTTCTAAGCATTACAATGAATTTAGTGTTTGGGTTCAAGTGGTGAAGTATATCAGCATTTGTGTATGGCAGTCCCGTGAGATTTTGGAGCGCTGCTATTCTGTTCAAGTGGTAATTATCCCACAGAGTTGAAGCGCTACAGTCTCCTGAAAAAGAAAAAAAAACAATATACAGTAAAACCTCAATAATAAGACCACTTTAAGGACCGTAAAATTCGGTTGTAATAATGAGGTGGTCTCATTATCAAGTTGAATTATAGTAGTAATGGTCATTATAATACGATGGTCGTGATATTTAGGTGGTCGCTGTTTGAGGTTTTAACGTACATATTGATGTACAGTGTAACCTTTCCAAAGCACCACCCGCTGGGAGGCGCAAAATTATGTCGTTGTTGAGAGGTTGCCGCTCTAGAGAGGTTAAATAAATAGTCAAATCGTTCAGTGGGGAAAAAGCATGCTGTTGTTGAAGGCGGTTGTCGCTCAAGAGAGGGCCGCCCTGGAGAGGTTGCACTGTATAACAACATACACAAAATGACACGGACATCTCAAAGAAGGATATTCTGACATTTGGCTTCTATCAACTGTATAGTGGTAATGTATCTTTGTAAACAAAGAGAGAAGAGTTTGTGTTCCACAAGTTTGGTGTATGCAAGTATGATTATAAGTATATGGTGTTTCTTTGAAGAATGTAGTAAAGTTGGTCATTCGGACTATTGTTTAAAAAATGAACAGGTAGTTTCAGGTATTTAATGATTAAATATGAAGGTTTGTAATGTAAGGAAAAGTTACCTACCAAACACCATATTGTGGTAGCCTTCCTTATCAATATGTTGCGTTATTTCTCGTGTTGCTGAAGTAAGAAATACTCTCTGGTAGTCTCTTAATGTCCGCAAGGAGGCTGCATAAGAAAAAATGTTCAATGAAAAGGTTTCTACCAGTCTCTGAATATTCATATTTGTTTATTGAAAACAAAAAATACAGCATCAAGTTAAGGACCATCTTACCAGCGCTTTTCAGCTAGATTTCTTATTGACGGTACATAAATCAGAACAAATACAGTATAAACCCTCTAAACCGGTTCCTCTATAATCCGGTTACCCTCTAAATCAGCCAAATGGTCTAGTCCCGAATTCATTAATCCAAAAATCCAAAAATTAATTCAAAAATCTCCTCTAAACCGGCCAAATGACCTGGTCCCGGGCTCGACTGGTTTAGAGGGTTTCCACTGCATGATACAATTTGAAAATCGGTATGTGCCAGTATTGTTATATTTGTAATATGTTTGTTTGTTTGTTTGTTTTTATGTGACTTAATATCACTGGGGTTTAACGCCGTTTTTCAACGAAAAGCTAGGAGCCGGCAACTTCTCCACATATGGAGTAAAATCGACATTTTTGTCAAATTTTCATGGAAGGGTATGACCTGCCGTGATCTGGATTCGAACCCGGATCTCCCGTTTACAAGTCCAGCACACTAACCTCTAGACCACGGCCGCGGCTATATATTTATAATATAACAACTGGTATTACGAAGACTTATATTACATGCAAAGATCGGAAAATGAAATCTGAAGCAAGTGGTTAGGTTATTGAATCTATTGAATACGTTTGCATCATACCGAACATGATTCACGGAACAGTTGACAGCATTGTTTGTACAATTATGGTAAAACCTGTGTTTGAAACCACTTGCAGAAAAAGACCACCCTGTGAATAAAGTCCATTCTTTGAAAAACCGTCACCTATTATTTAGATCAAACCGATCTCTGAATAAAGGCCACAATTTGTTTTTCACAAAGGTGGCCTTTGTTCATAGGTTTGACTGTATACAGAGTCTGCATTTATTACGTACTAAAACGACTCCTTGTTAACCAATGTGGTTCTTTTGGTACATGTGACGATATTTGTGGATGTTGAATCAGTCTGCGGTTCATGTCGGTTGTACCAGCCTTTGGGGCACCAATCATATAAAAGTATGGAAGACAACGTACAGGTAATGCTTTCTGATTTTTAACACGATCGGGGTTCAGCCAACATGGGTTTTTATAATTTGATAAAAATTTGAAAGGACCCTGAAAAGAAGAGAACACCTTTGATAGCATGTGTATATTTTGAAAAGAGTTAAAACTAAGTACATCCATTTATTTATTTGGACTATTATAATATAATTATATCGTATATAATAGGTACAGTGCAACCTCTCCAGAGCGGCTCTCTCTTGAGCAACAGCCTCCTTTAAAATAAAACATGCTTTCCCCACACCATAGTACGATTTAACTATTAATTTAACCTCTTTGGAGCAACAACCTCTCAACTATAAAATTGTTCTGCTATGGAGAGGTTGCACTGTACATCGTTTATCAGCGCGTTTCCTGTTGAATTTACTGACCTGGATTCTGAAATATCGTTACCTAAGTTTCACTATGTCCTAAGTGTTTTTTATTAAAGAAAACTGGCAGTTTATATATCGTTGATAAGCTCTCATTTATATTCAATCATAACTATTCATGTTTAACCATAACTATAACATTTAGACATTTTTCTACCTGAACTACCTGAACAAACAAATTATCATCCAGTTATGTTCTATTTTAGACGTATACATGTATTCAATTTGGGATCCTTAAGTGATGTATGGATACATTATATAATACAAAAAAGCTTCAACATTGTTTATTTATCTTATTTATGTTCCAATCGTTGAGTCTTTGATTTATTGCTCTTTTTAATATTAAACGATCATACAAAGAAAAAAAATCTTACAGCCTTCATTAAATCCTCGGGTAGACGAAAAGAACCATTCTTTTCCATCACTCTTAAACGTCGTGCATTCATTGAATGCATTTGTTTTAACCTTGACTTGCTGACATTAGTGTTGGTCGTAGTGCGGCTTTTGTTAAACGTTGTATCTTCATGAAATGTTTTATTCCGATTCTCTATATTTGTAGCGGAAGATTCCATCGCATTTCTAAAATCCTGAAATGAAATTTCTTTAGTTTAAATATCAACACCGACGTTTGTTTTAATACAGCATCATTGCAATCAAGCCCCGAGGATATAAAGCTTGAGAACAGTCTCCGAGCTCAAATCTCAATGCCATTCTCAAAGTATTATGTTTGAAAAGATAGAGATGATTAATGTTAATACATATACATGTCAATAATGCTGTCACAATAATGTATCATTAGTATCATCATTATATAATCATAAATTAACTTAAAATAAAAGACAAGATATGAGATATGAGCTCGGAGAAGATCTCAAGTTTTATAACCTTGAACCCTGGACTACACTCTAAATTGTTCCCTTAATATCCAAACATTATAGAGAAGTCCAGCAATATGTGTTCTATGCTTTCTCTCAAAGATTTTTATTCGCTTAAATTTTGAGCAGTACATTTTAAAAAAAATCAACTCTTCGTGTTGTGGCATTGACAGCAATTGAGTATTTGGGTGGCCATGGGGTTTCAGGGCTATACCTAAGATTTGTAAACACACTACTTATTGGATACCTGTTTAATTCGTCCCAGGAATTCAGTCGAATACGTGGTATTGAACATGTGGGGGTATTTGTATAGTTTGGAACTAAGCAGGGACCCCAAACACAGAATGATCAACAGTACAAATGATCTATGCTTCATCTGAAATATAAAAAATAGCAAAACGTTATGATAATGAAGATTTACCTCATTGATCACAAACCACTTGTGTGAGACTACTGTATAAGTACTTATTTTGGCGGGGTTTTATTTTGGCTATATTGGCGGTTAGGGTCAGTTGCGCCAAATTCAAAACACAGCCAATTCAAATGGATCATTATTATATGATATATTTCTTTATTTGTTATCGCCAATTCATGACCCTATATTATGTCAACGAGAGTTTAAATTTGGCGGTCTGAGAGCGTTTGCGCCAATTTATGACCCCGTCAATTCAAAACACGTTAAAAAAACGCAAACATTTGACACCGCAGATATATTGCGCTATACAGTATTTCGCTATTATTTTTAGAGGGAGTTTCATGTAAACACATTGGCTGTTTTCTGAAATTTAGAAAGTGCTTTTATTTGCACAATGATTTATAATTTCCATTAGAAGTCTGAAGCTGAATCGAATGTACCATAAAATACCCTATGTCTTTTTAATGAATATCATTTCGCATTGAGAACATTATATAAAATACAATAGGCTTGAATCTCACAACCAATATTGGAAAATATTGATATTTACAGTCTTATTCATCAGATAATGAAAAAAAAGCAACCACCTTTTCGTAAAGCTCGTGCATGGTAAACAGTGCAATAAAATCTTTCTATATGGCTACGGTAACTGTAAACGCTACGGGTACATGTGTACTTGGTGGCAGATCTGAAACAAAAAGAAACAAGAAGAACCTTGAAAAAATAAGTGCCGAATGCATTACTTTATACTTTTTAATCTGTTATGAAATTTTTATTAAACTTAGCAGGCTTTATAGTAAGTGAAAATGTCTGAAAGATTACATTAATATTAAAACTTTCAAAAGTAGATGAAAGATCGGGTTCCGATATGGAGCAAGTGAAATAAAGTAAAATAAGTAATGTCAGCTATACGTGTACTATCAAATACAGTAGGATTAGTCGACAATTTCGTGTATTTGTTCAGACTATGTGGAACATTGTATAGTGTTGTTTGGCTTTACGCATTGGAGACCTAAAAATGGTGACAAGTCTATGACTGTCCATTTTTCCTATGAGCACGTAATTGTACATTGGTAATACCATTATAAGTTTTATGCAGCCACTGATCACAACGATTACGGTCAAACCTGTGTTTGCGGCCACCTCCGCAAAAAATATAAAGACCATCCTGCGAATAAAGGTCATTCTGTGAAAAACCGTCACTTATTGTTTAGAACACACTGACCTCTGAATAAATGCCACCTGTCAATAAAGGCCATATTTTGTCTTTCCCGAGGCTGGCCTTTGTTCACAGGTATGACAGTTATTTCTATTGTGTCGTGTGCGTGTTGCTCTCTGAATACCAATGTAGCAATAAAATCAAGGTGGGTGGGGAATAGTATAAATACTATTTGAAGCGCATTGACTTTCTTTGTCTATTAGTAAGCATAAAATGTACCTGGCTCAACTATGCAATGTTTTCATGTTTTCTTGTCACAATATCGGTATATTACAGACTGTAAAAGATATACACTCTAAGAGAGCAGCCATTACTGGCCTTGTATTGAATTCATATGACAGGCTATGACAGATAATCATTCAATGTCAATTAACTGGGCATTTTGACATTTTTGCTGTCTTTGGTCTTCAGTTTTTTCAGAAAAATGGACTATAGATATTCATTTTGCCGGTCAATCTTTAAAGTGGTACATTTGATGCATTATTCTCTTAAAAATGTCGAATTTTTCGGGCCCGAAAAAATACTTCGTCTTAACGAAAATTCGACATAAACGTCGGACGAATATTGTATTAACCATTTTGGCTAATGTTAGGATCACTAGTTCATAATTGGTGTTTGTTGTATGGATTACTTATTTGTGATATTTCATTTTTATTTACAAGAAAATAAATAAATAAATTCACCAACAGAATTTTATAAACTTTATGAAAGAAAAAAATCGGGCCTTAAAATACTTCAACTTAACGGAAAAGTCGTATTAATTGACTTCGCCATAACGAGAGTCGACTGTACAGTAAAACCTCGTTATCTCGAGGTGTCGTCAGAACAGACTTAATGTTCAAGATAAACGTTGTGCTCGAAACAACGAGGTATATGTTTGTTGGGTGTAAATTATTCACAACTAATAACATAATTATAATCTGCTACCATCATGCAAGGTATTAAGAAAATGGTTAGGAATACAATGATAATATTTAAGAAATATTCAAATTGACGCGAGAAATTATAAAACGACAGACTGCTTCAACACGTACAACAATCGCAAAAATCACGTTACAATATGAACACGTGAATCAATCTCTAAATCAAATGTAATCAATAAACAATCTGATAAAACAATCGATCATCTCAAGAATAACTTAAAACTACCAATAACCATTATTCTCAGCTTCCTGAAAATTCATCATCAAAACATCCCATATATATATGCAAATATATAACATCTCATCAATATATATATATGTTGTCTTAGCAGTTTGGTTCTTTGTTGGAATAGCTACTGAGAATTTTGTGAAGTGATCTGTAATGACAAATGTATTGGAAATATTTCCTTTTGAAGCTTCTAATGCTAGGAAATCCATGCAAATAAGTTCAAGTGGATATGTTGTTACTATATAAACCAATGGTGCTCTGGTGTTGATATGTGACTTCCTTTTTATACATCTATCACAGTTCCTGATCCAGTTTTCACAGTCTGTTGTTATTCCTGGCCAAAAAAATCTGTCTCGTATAAGCGATGTTCTGTCTCTTCCGGGATGTCCTATCTCGTTGTGCAATCCTCTTAATGCCGTTTCTCTATATATCTTTGGCAACACCAACTGTTTCACTTTCTCTTCGTTCTAAGTGATTTCTCTGTAAAATACTCCTCTAATAAGTTTAAAGTTCTTGAAATTTTTTCTCATAATCTGGTCTTCTTTACCATAAAACTTCAAATCAGGTAGTCTTTTATCCATAACTGCTTTCATCTATTTTCCAATTACCGTGTCTTCTCCTTGATTCTTTCTGATTTCTCGAACTTCAATGGTAGCTAATCTTTATCCTGGTGTTTCAGTGGCATCAATAATGTTGATGTTAGACGTACATGTAGTTTCAATGTATGCTATTTCTTGTACTCTTGAACATATTGCTTTCACTGTTTCATCTGTAATCTTTATAGTATCTTTGACTCTTTCATGAGGATATCTACTCATTGCATCTGCGTCTGTATTCTTATTTCCTGGTTTATAAACAATGGCAAATTCGTATGCTGCTAACGATGATACCCATCTTTGACCTGTTACGTCTAACTTAGCTGATGTCAAGATATATGTAAGTGGGTTGTTGTCCGTGTACACTGTAAAATGTTTTCCAGTCAAGCAATCTCTGAATTTGTCGTTGACAGCCCATTTAAGTGCTAAATATTCTAATTTGAATGTTGGATAGTTCTTTTCTGAAGGTGATTGACTTTTACTGGCATATGATATGACTTCATGTCCTGTTGGTTTTTTTTGCTAGAGTATTGCTCCAATGCCTGTGTTGCACGCATCAGAATGTAATTCAAAAGGTAATGAAAAGTCTGGATATCCAACTGGTGCAGTAGTAAGTACTTCTTTCAAATAATCAAAAGCTTCTTGTTCTTGTAGAGTCCATTTCCATTCTTTCTGATTCTTCTTTTGTCTTTGATGGAGAACTAGGTGGTTATAGAGAGTTTAAAGGATGTGTTATCTTTGAAAAATCTTTGACAAATCTTCTATAATATCCAGCAAAGACTAAAAATGATCTAAGTTGTTTTGCGTTTGTTGGCACTGGCCATTCTTTAACTTTGTTGATTTTATCAGGATCTGTTTCAATACCATCTTCTGTAACAATGTGTCCTTAGAATGTAACACTTTTATGAGAAAGTAACATTTTTCTGGTGAATTTTTCAATTTACATTCACTTAATCTGGTTAAAACTAATTCCAATCTTTTCAACTGTTGTTCAAAGTTATCTGAGAAAATAATTAAATCATCTAAATATATGACACATATAGACATGTCGTAGTCTCCTAAACAATCTTCCATTAAACGTTGATATGTGACTGGACTATTGTAGAGTCTAAACGGCAGTTTGTTGAATTCGTAGAAACCTAGTGGTCCAACAGTAAATGCTGTTCTTTCTTTATGTTTTTCTAAGATGTCAACTTGATGGTATCCACTTTTCATATCAATCACACCGAAATCTTTGGCATTATTCAGACAATTAAATACTTCCTCCATCCTTCCTTGGTAATGCGTACGAGTCTTTCAATGTTCTTTTGTTCAGAGTGCGATAATCAATACACATTCTAAGTTAGCCATTGTCCTTCCTGACTAATACTATATTTGATGCCCATGGACTTCTTGATCTTCTTATTACTCCTGCTGATAATAATTGTTCTAAATGTTTTCTTACTTCATCAATCATTGATGGTAGTATTCGCCTATGCCTTTACTTAAATGGTCTTTCATCTTCTAAGTCAATCCTGTACTGAACTCTATCACATTTTCCAATAGCTGTGTCTCCAGTTGAAAATACTTCTTGAGATAATATGGGTACTCATGATATCGATGTTCCTAATAACGGAGTTTCACTGTATATCACTATTCAGTTTCTGTGCAATTTGTCATAGTGCTGTGAAGAATTGGTTTTTATTGAAATTTGCGTTTCTATAACTTTAGTAATGAATGTATCAGAATTATACCGACTACTTTATTCAATACTAGTGAGATCATGGATGAACATTTCTACCGAGCGTTTTTGAGGTGTATGAAGTTAATTAACTCCAATCTGTTACCTACTGAATTGCCTTTTTTGTAGTCTTGATTATGAAAAATTGTTTCCTTCATTGCGACATGTTTTTTAACATTTTGTACTAATAACTACATGTGTAAGTGATATGAATATTGACTGCCACAATGTCAAAACATCAGCCGGGCAATATATACATGTATTAGTGACAAATAGATTTTTTGTTTACTTATTGAAGCATAAATAAATCATGTTCTACAGGATATTTAGTCCATCGGTACTGGTATTAAATATTACCTCATGCATTCTTGTCCTTTAGTTCGTTTAACACTTTAAAATTATAAAGTAAAACCTAGCCAATTAGACCACTTAAACATCGGACGTAGTAATGACGTGGTCTAATTATCAAATTATATATTGAGGAGTTATTGAATTCGGTCCGAAGATAATTGGTCGTTATAATAAGGTAGTCCCTTTTTATTGTGTTGACATGAATTATTTAGTGTATTTCTTTTTCGTTTATAATTAATGACAAAATGCTAGTAAAAAAATGAAAAAAGAGTTTAAAAAATCTTCATAAAATGTTGCCAATAACTGACAACTGGTTTAAGACAGTAAAAGTATCTAGGATTTTGCGGCATATCATAACTAGGAGCTTTTATTTCAACATAACAGACCCTGGTAATGCGGTACAGAACCTGATAATATGAAAGTGACCCTGGTAATACGATACAGACCCTGACAGTGTGACACAGATCCTGATAATGTGACACAGACCCTGATAAAGTGACACAGACCCTGATAAAGTGACACAGACCCTGATAAAGTAACACAGACCCTGATAAAGTGACACAGACCCTGATAAAGTGACACAGACCCTGATAATGTGACACAGACCCTGATAAAGTGACACAGACCCTGATAAAGTGACACAGACCCTGATAAAGTGACACAGACCCTGATAAAGTGACACAAACCCTGATAATGTGACACACACCCTGATAATGTGACACACACCCTGATAATGTGACACAGACCCTGTTAAATGATACTTACCCTGGTAATACGTTACTGGTCGTGGTAGTTCATCCAGCATTTGGAACGTACTGCAAAATACCGAAATACCTCTACGGCACCTGTGAAATATACATTTTACCTCCAACATTCCTTGCTAAACTATGACTCTATACATTTAAGCTGGTAAATTTGATATTATTAGGAAGAATCAGCTATCAACTATTCATAATTTATCATAACTCAAACAAACATGAATATTTAACTAGATTAAACTCGCGACCGTGACTTACAAAGCTTCGATATTTCTGCTGGTTTTCATAAAACACCAATATACTTACAGGAATTATTCACGTTATAATATGATCTATTCCGTCATCAAAAGCTCTCTGTCACACGCGCCGTACATTTATTATTAAAATATCACACCAGATGTATGTTAAGCAGGCGTAACGCACAATACAATACTTTCCATGTCCTCTAGAAACATCCATTCATTTTAAAATGTTTCTGATTTGTTTTTAACTCATTCTCATTAAATCCAGAAACGTGTATGATATTTTGTTGCGTTGGTTCCTATCATGTTGACAATTGTGAAATCAGACGACGAATCATCAATACTGCAGTCAAGATAAATCAGTGACAACATGTAAACACGATGTTCAGATGACATTGTTATACCCTCCGTAAAAAGTTTGAGGTCAAAAACAGACATTTTTTGCTAAAAGTCAAACCATACGCAGCGGATCGGGTTATGTGAAAAACGTCAATTTCTAAATAACATTAAGCCATAAAAGATAAGACAGACACGAGCAGTTCATAAAAATATGCCATGAAAATAGTTGGGCAGTTCCAGAGTGCCCGTATATGTATATCACAATACGTTCATGCAGTGTGACGTATATCGCCCGGGTCTGTACCGGCTTTCAGCCATATCGGATTTATTTTCTGTCGAAGGTGAAACATAGCGCTGCCTTTTGGTGAGAGCGCAAACAACAAAAATATTAATTATAGATAATGTTTGACTAATGTTTGAATTAAAGATATGCTCCAAAATCAATCATTTATATAAAATATGCGAATTCGTAGCTCGTGAATAAATTTGTAAGCAGTCATTTAAATATGATTCTATTGAAACAATAAACTGTAGTGTGAATTGCATATCGGCTGACCCGTATCGTATTTTGCAAGAGCCCTGGCGAGTCACTGAGAGCCCTGGCGAGTCACAAACCTGGTAAAAATTAGTAAAGTAATGAATCACACACAGACGAATGTGTCTCTTCATTCATGATTGTATCATTGTTTAATTGTATTTTAACTTATAGAATGAATTTTACGAATGATTGTCTCCGTTCTAGTGTCTTGCGGGCCTGGATCAAATCAACGTACAACAGACTACATTCTCTTTACGTTCCAAACGCATTTGGATTATTTTCAAATGAAGCAGAATTGTAACAGTATGGTATATAAGACTACATATGAAGTCACTACTCATACTGTATCGCATAGTTTCGTATTACAGTATAGGTTTACAGCGTAAGTATCATCGTTTTTAGCATTCTCTCAACAGCGCTTGTCAATGTGGCGACATTTATGTACAAATAGTTATTCTCTCATCAGAGATACACTAACGCAAAAATGTCCTCAGGTGAAATACGTCATACATGAAATTGTTTGTCGCTATGTATTGTTTATAGTTTGCCTAAAATGTTCCTCACGGACATTTTATTGTTTCTATTATTGCTTTACTTCTTCGACGTGACATATCATTCTTTTCTATTTGTATTACCCGAATTCTTCATTACAACGTCTTTTTTTATTTGTTTTACCGTCATTCTTCATTACAACGTTTATTTTTATTTGTATTTCCCGAATTCTTCATTACAACGTTTATTTTTATTTGTATTACCGGAATTCTTCATTTCAACATTCATTTTTATTTGTATTACTGGAATTCTTCATTTCAATATTCATTTTTATTTGTATTATCGGAATTCTTCATTACAACATTCATTTTTATTTGTATTACCGGAATTCTTCATTTCAACATTCATTTTTATTTGTATTACCGGAATTCTTCATTTCAACATTCATTTTTATTTGTTTTACCAGAATTCTTCATTTCAACATTTATTCTTATTTGTTTGTTCTTATTTGTATCAATGTACAATCAATGTATTTTAACAGAGCACATCGGTATTGTTTTAGTAAAACAAAGTTGGAATTATTAATTGATTTCAAGAACTAAAGGGGCTCAGGAGTTCATGTTTTATGGATTAATTATTTATTGTGTGAATGTGATACATGTGTGAGTCATGTGATATATTCACCGTTTTAGTAACGCCTAACAATAATACTGCGTTATTTCAACTTGATCATTTTGTAATATAGGTGTGTGGACTTGCACAAAAAACAACACGGAACTGAAGTGACGAGGAACATAATTATATACAGTCTAACCTGTGTTTGCGATCACCTCTGAATAAAGGTCATTCTTTAAAAAAATATCATTGATTATTTAGAACAAATTCACGCCCGAATAAAGACCTATTGTCAATAAAGACCACATTTTGTATTTCCCACGGGTGGCCTTTGTTCACAGGTCTGACTGTAGGTTCTAATTAAAAAATAATATTTACGGTGTAAAGTAAGTAACAAGAATAATAATACTAATATGGTCTACGTCATTTGCATATTTCACAGTTTTTCGCTTGTCTGATTTTTGCGCTAACATCCTGGTTTTTGTAGACATGGTGATATTGTACGCTGTTGTCTTCTTGATTTACGTGTGAACAGTATCGTTAATTAGATGACTAAATGTGTATAGTAAAACCTCGATAATAAGACCACCTTTGGGACCAAATAAAAGGTTTTCATGTTGAGGTGGTCTCCTTATCAAGAAAAAGAGTTTGTTTTGTTTGCTTTTACGTGAATTAATGTCACTTGGGCTTACCGCCGTTTTTCAACATTTTTTTAGTTATATACGGCGACCAGTTCACCTAACCAGTTTTCCTGGACTGTATACTAACCAGTACTAACTTACCCTTCTACAAGGAGCCGGCAACTTCTCCACATATGGAGTAAAATCGACATTTTTTGTCACATTTTCATGGAAGGGTATGACCTGCCGCGCACGGGATTCGAACCCCGATCTCCGAGTTACAAGTCCAGTTCACTAACCACTGGACCACGGCCGCGCCTAGAAAAAAAGTAGAGGAAATAACACATATTGTTTTAAATGTTGAGCATCATAATAATATTTCTCCACAAATAATGGTTATAATGGTACAAGTCATAAATCATTTTGAAACATTTATTGTAAATAATAGGCTTGTGGTGAATAAAATCATTTACCATATTAACATCATATTAAACATAACCCATGATTTAGTCATATGGTCTATGTGCATGACAAACACATTGATGAAAGTTTCATGTTTTGTATCACTAGAGGACCTGCCCGGCTAATTCAATCAGTAGAACCATGGACTCGAGTGCCGAGGGTCACTTGTTAAATCTTATTTCACCACTGAATGTTGTTTCGAGTGAAACAGTTGTCCGTTACGAACCGGGAGATTGCGTGTTCTGGTCGGAAACCTATGAAATTGAAGGGACGCGTTAGGCCGGACCCCCCGAATATGGGCGAACGGATCTACCTTTGTATCTAATGCGATAAAAACGTTCACATTTTTTTCTAACATCCTTAACATCTGACCGGCTAATCCAATGGTCAATTGGTTTAATTCGATTCTAGCAAAACGAAAAGTCTACAATAAAAAAAATATCACTACCAAATGATATTTAGAAAAGTAGCCGCTAATTTTCGATGGAAGCAACTAGAAAAGAAATCATACAGTTAAACTGGTACCCGTTGACTCTGGTGTACAGAGACTTTTGGAGCATTGCAACATGGAACGGGGACCAGCTTATCATACAGTCCCGCTGCAATTATCTCCCTTTTGACCTTTGCTATATTACCCAATGTATAAAAGATTTTTTATAAGGCCCGAGGAACGGTGACTCACATTTTACCTTTCAGCTAAAAAAAATAATCTCAACAGCGGCTCTCAAGAATAATAATTTAAAAAAAAGAAAATTTCAGAACTACCTGGCCTATTGTTAATGAGCATGTAACCAGAAACAAACATTTTTACGCCTAATATTAGTTGGAACAGAAAAAAATCAGTAATAAGTAACACAAGTAGATAGTGCGTTAAGCGTTTTATCATTCATAAAATTGACCTATCAGCGATCAAGATGTATATGACGTGATATTGCTACCGGTGTTTAAATCCGATTTTCAACAATTTTTCAGTTATATTTTCAGCGAAATTTCGGTGCCAATTAACACAATGTTTGTTCTAATATTTAAAGAACACATTCATAAAATTATAGTGACATAATTATGGTTCTCCTGGATATGATTGGATATCACACGAATTTATTACTACACATGAGTACTAGATATATTAGTCTAGACAAGCTATATAACAGACCACAATTGTTATAGATTTGTCACGAATATTATAACATTCCCGACAAATAAAATAAAAAAATCGGCATCATCATATTCGTCATAAAATATGTTACGTATATGCTTGATTTCCGCTACATAAGCGATCACAACTGGAGCCCCTGTTACATGAACAAATGTGATCTATTACCAATGGGGTCAACATTGTCTGAGAAAACAATGTCCGTTGTTATGCATTCTATTCATTATAATTAAAAGAATCACCCAATAATTTCACTAATTTTTCATTAAAAGGTCTGTAAAAGTCCTCTAGTAGTTTTCTGGTTTCTGGGAGCATTTCGCCGACGTCTTTATCACGCTCTTTACGGGTGTTAGCTTTTTTATCTGAATCAGCTATTGTCTTTAACAACTCATCATTGACCGGATCTGAAATGTCCAGGATTAGTTTCTAGGGTTCATGGAAAAGGAGATTGTAATCATAAAACAGATAAAGATGCCCCAATATAATAATGCGTGCCAGGATGTTAGATAATTATATGGGACTTTGACATCTCATGTGAGCTGTTTCTTTGAATATGGAAATGTACAGAATCAACTCATTTTGTATAATTGTTGTGCTGCTTTTATTCAAATTGCCTTTAGGCGAATTTCTAAACGTCCACCTTATAAAACTCAATTAATGGAAGAACCCAAATAATTGAAATGATTCGTGTGTTTTATCATAATTAAAATCGATCTACACAAAGAGATCGAGTATTCAAAATAAATGTTGGATTTAAATATATTAACAATCTAGTGTTCCATGACTTTCTTCCAGAGCTATAAAATAAACGGTGGGTACAGTCAAACCTGTGAAAAAAGGCCATCCTTGGTAAAGAAAAAAAAACATGATCTTTATTGGCAGCCAGCCTTTATTCGGAGGCCAGTTTGTAATAAATAATCAGTGACAGTATTTCAAAGAATGGTCTTTATTCAGTGGGTGTTCTTTATTTGGAAGTGGTCGCAAACATAGGTTTGACTGTATTTAGAAATTCGGCTTAGTGTATAGGTGAGTATGTTTATTGAGTGGAAATGGCTTTATTTACCAATACCCAACTTACCCAAGTCTAGAAATGCAAACAACCTCTTCATATGTTCCGCCATATTAACCGAAAAATCTTCCAGCTTTACTGGCATCACTTGATCACGTGGGAAAACACGAAAATATTCTTCTAAATGTAAGTAATATATTCCTATTTGTAATCTGATCTACAATCAAAAAATCAAATAAATTACTTAGAACATCGAAGTGTTACATTGTATTTACAGTCAAAACCGTGTTTGCAGCCACCTTCGAATAAAGGTAACCAATTCTTTTAAAAACCGTGTTTGATTACAAAATGTATTTAGAACAAACTGACCTCCGAATAAAGGCCACTTTTTGTCTTTGCCAAGGGTGGCCTCTGCTCACAAATTTGACTGTATTTGTAAAAAAAAATTAAATAAATTCGTTATTTATTACTGTCACTAGTGTTTTATTTTCTTGTGTTAAATCGCATGCATTACACTAACAATCAAGTCATATTGTGTATAAGACGCTGACAAATTAACACTAAAGTTAAAATTCTACTTTCATCTCGGCTAATTGATTCATTGATACTTCCCCGGATTATTGCAACTCAGGAAAATGGTTCATAAGTGGCTGGCGAGGGACCTATCCACCCATTTGATTATTAATTTAAAGTCCACAAGCGCCCAATGACTTTTCATACATTCACCCAAAGTCGGGCAAAAGGAAATAATGTAGGTCCATAGTATTAGGCATATTATATTTTATCAGAATAACCTGTTTAAATTTTAGTAAAATCTCCCCCCAAAAAATTGAATAACGTAAAACACACAGGTACTGATGTCACAATTAGTGTCCAACAACAGGCGACAGAAACATAACCGCGAGTGGACGACAATATTAAACTGTGAAATGTAAACAAAAAGTGATAAATCTCCTTGTGTTGAGAAAAATTTCGGACATTGTTACTACAAGCTCATTCAATATTACTCCCATTTAGTTACAAAATGGTTGAATACAGTAAAACCCCGATAATAACCACCTTCAGGACCCGAACTGTCGGTCGTATTGATGAGGGGGGGGGCGCGGCCGTGGTCCAGTGGTTAATTTTGATAAACGTGTTTAACCCCAGTGACCATAAGTCACATAAAAACAAACAAAACATTGATGAGGTGGATTCATTATCAAGTTGAATTATAGGGTAGTTTATTGAAAACCGGTTTGAAGATAAGTGGTCGTTATAACAAGGTTGTCGTAATATTGAGGTGGTTGCATTGTGAAGGTTTTTTACTGTATTTGAATAGATGAGTGAATAATTACCTTTCTGAATATGGTTTTACCATTCTTGAAAGTTTTATATAAACAATGTCGCATACTGTAGGAATTAAAACAATCCTCCGCGAGTTTTAGAACTTCAATGACTTCTTCGTGAAATGTCCGCGGAGTTCCGTGATGAAAGTATAAGTAATCTGAGTACAATCTGTAATATACAAGTTTTTAATCTGTCCATTTTAATAAGCAAGTTCCCTTCCTTGATTACTGATGTACAGACAAACCTGTGTTTGGGACCACCGCCGAATAAAGACCCCCGAGAATAAAGGTCATTCTTTGAAAAACGGCACTGATTATTTAGAACAAACTTAGAATAAAGGCTATCTGTCAAATAAAGGTCATATTTTGTCTTTCCGAACGCCTTGGTTCACAGGTTGGACTGTATATTCGAATTCCGGTAGCGGGAGGTCATACTCTTCTATGAAAATTTGATTTTGCTCCATATGTGGAGAAGTTGCCGGCTCCCTGTCGAAGGGTAAGTTAGTACTAGTTAGTATACAGTTCTGGAAAACTGGTTAGGTGACCCGGGCGCTGTATATAACTGTAAACAATGTTGTAATTTCACTTACAAATGAATAGAATAAGGCCGAACCACGATATAAAGTATCATACTGAGATATGTTCATACAATTTATACTCAATTAGATTTTTTTTCACTGGACTTTAAAGTCGCAACAACAGCCAGTGTCATTTACCGACTTTTCCAGTTTTAACGGAGGAGAATGACTCATGGCTTACACCTGGATAGAACCACCGCACTTGCGTAAGCTAGCCGGACAGCTTACTCATATCTATCTGAAATTTTGTCCCGGTTGGGATTCGAACTCAGAGCGGTAAGGGTCTAATGATTACAAGTCAGAGACTGAACCATTCAGCCACGGAGGCCCCCTATACACAATCAGATGGTTTACCTATTCTGATTTCATGCAATATTGATATAAAACATGATAAAGTACCAAGTAGAGCGACGGGAAAGTGTTACCTAGTAATAGGATTTCTAATCATTACTATGAATTTAGTGTGTGGGTTCAAGTTGTGTAATATATCCGCATTTGTGTACGGCAGTTCCGTGAGATTTTGTATCGCTGGGTGATTACTTAGGTAGTAATTATCCCAAAGAGTTGAAGCACTACAGTCCCCTGTGAAAGAAAGAAACAAAATAGTTAAAAACAACCCCACGACCGAACAGTTTACTACGATGATGGTCTTACACTAGTATTTGACTTATATTAAGTAACCGTATGCTTGCTGAACATTGCAAACCATTTTATTTTATATTCACCCTGTGATGTTGATCCCTAATTTAAGGTTTGTGAACGGGTATCAAACCGAATGCGTAAAAGATAATTGTTTGTTTCTTGTTACATGCTCATCAAAATAGGGTAGGTAGGTTTGGATTTTTTGTGGGATTTTTTATTATTCTTGAAAGCCTTCGTTGAGATTACTTTTACGCTGAAAGGTAAAAAGGTGAGACAGTGAATGTATGGTTCTTCGGACTTAATAAAAAGTCTAAGGTCGCCGGGGAAAATTAAGGTAGATCGGGTGAGCCGAAACAAACATTTTTTCGCCTAACCATGAACGGGTTACATACAACCACAAAAATAAATATTATACAGAATATCAAAGGTCGCTTTAGCAACCATTTGAAACTAAGTCATATTGAGACAATATGTTTGTTATTAGTTTTATTTCAATTCTAGATTTACAAACCAAGAGCGCACAGCAAACACCTTCGTTCACATAAGTGTGGAATAATCAAGAACATTTAAAACGCCGAATTTATCATTGTACGTATATCTAGAACGGATTCTAAAGTTTATTGTAGGCCAGCATCTGGTAAAGCATGTTTCCATACCAGGAGGTTGAAATGTCACTTGCCGATGAAAAGTGCTTTCGTTTACAGATCATAATCTGTATACTTAATATACCTTACTCTTTTGAATAAGTGTTTTTTTTAAATAATAGTATTCAAACTTATGACTACCTCAGTCAAAATTGACTTCACATGCTGTGTTATGAAATAGAACATGGGTCACGTTTGTGCAGCAGAGAAACTAGACTAGTACTCACCAAAAATCATGTTATGATAGCCCGTTTCATCTCTATTTTGTATGATTTCTATCGTTCCTTTAGTAAAATACAATGTCGCATAGTCTTTCAGTGTACTTAAACTGGATGCTGAATTAGAAAACATTTACCTGATGAAGTAGCAGTCTCTAAGAGTCACCGATTATCTATATTCCAATTACAAACACACACACACACACACACACACACACACACACACACACACACACACACACACACACACACACACACACACACACACACACACACACACACACACACACACACACACACACACACACACACACACACACACACACACACACACACACACACACACACACACACACACACACACACACACTCATACTCACACGCACGCACCCCCACACACACACACACACACACACACACACACACACACACACACACACACACACACACACACACACACACACACACACACACACACACACACACACACACACACACACACACACACACACACACACACACACACACACACACACAATGCAACCTAATCAGAGCGGCCCTTTCTTGGGTAACAAGCTCCCTTCAACAAAGGTTGGTTTTTCCCGCTGTATGATTGAACTATTACACAAACCTCTCTGGAACAACAACCTTTCAACAATAAAATATTTTTTCCTTACCCAATGGGTGTTGCATTGTAGAGTTAAACAACATTTTATCGACGCTTTCAGATTAAACATTGAATAGTCACGAATATGTACGAAACAAATGAGCGTCAGCTTAAAAACAATGATATGTACACATGTCAGCCCGTCTATTTCATATAACCATCAATATAAGTAAAAATGCATGAATTAACAATGATATTTGATTAACAGTTAAACTTGAAATCAATGATTGAATTTGATGAAAATATTAGCAACGATACAGATGATCATAGAACAATTGAACAATGTGTATATGGTCTGGGTTTAACGTCAGGGTCATTCGGCGACTTTTCCAGCTTTAAGTGTGGAAAAATATTCCAGTCGTACATCTGGGTAGAACCAAAGAACTTCCGTAAGCTAACTGGGCAGCTTTCTCAGGTTTGAAATTTGTCTAATTCTGGCTGGGATTGGGATTATCACTGATTACTCGTATTATTACTATTACTCGTATTATCTCTGATTACTCGTATTATTACTATTACTCGTATTATCACTGATTACTCGTATTATTACTATTACTCGTATTATCACAGATTACTCGTATTATTACTATTACTCGTATTATCACAGATTACTCGTATTATTACTATTACTACTATTATTACTATTATATTACTAGTGATAGCTACTCGACCACGTAGGTTTCCATATGGAATCTGATGGAGAAGATATGTGATACGCACTGATGTATTTTCTTGTTAACCAATGTGGTTCCTTCGGTACATTTGACGATATTTGTGGATGTTGAGTCAGTCTTCGGTGCATGTCAGTTGTTCCAGCCTTTGGGGCACCAACCATGTAAAAGTATGGAAGACAGAGTACAGGTAATGTTGTCTTATCGTCAAGGCGATCGGGGTTCAGCCAGCACGGGTTTTTGTAATTTGGTAAGAATTTGAAGGGACCCTGAAATACAGCGTATGTTATGGTGTACAATGTAAAGTGCAACCTCTCCAGAACGGCCCTCTCTTGAGCAACGATCTCTCATCAACAACAGCATTAATTTTCCACTGTATGATTTAACTATTAATTTAACCTCTCTAGAGCAAGAACCTCTCAACAACAAACTTTTGATTCACCCAAAAGGTGTTGCTTTGAAGAGGTTGCACTGTACTTTGATATTTTACGATCATGTCACAAAATTCATCTCCAGACACGTTAAGATTATCTTAAATGCATTGTATATGAGTGCAATTTACATTTATCGGACATTTGTCAAAATGTTTAAGAATTAAAATTTGAAATATCGTTTCAACGTTTTTCATAGCAGGCTAATGTCCACATATGCTACAAAAATATATTACTGAGTAACTGAATGATGACAAAAATCTATGAAATCTTTCATTCATTATTATTAATCGTGTTGACATCTTACAGCGGTCATCAAATCCTCTGGTGGGATAGAACTATTCCGTTTTACATTTAAAAGTTTTTTGCGATCTTTCATTAGCTTTATTTGCTTTAACCCTATCTCGTTGACATCTGCAATGTCCATTGTGCTGCTTTCGTCAGAGGTAACAACTTCCACCGATGTTTTGCCCTGTTTCTCCTCATCCCGTGTACTCATGATGCTCTAAAATAGATCCTTAAAGCGTTAATATCATCATCAATGGTTGATTCAATGTATTTCAATGTATTTCTACTATTAAAACGTGTAGGCTCTATATTGCTTCATGACATTACGAACCAAGACTGATCATAACGGCTCTTAGTGGTTACTGTGTTTTCTATGCTATGCGTTAACTACAAAAACGCTACATGCATTTTATTGTGGCTTACAGTTTGAGAACATATTTCTTATTTGAAATCTGGATACCTTTTTTATTTGTCCCAGGAGTTTGACTGAATAAGTATTGCTGTCAATATATTGCATGTACCAAATCACACAGCTCATGCAGAGTACGGCAAGGAATAAATGAATTGTTTGCTTCATCTGAAACTATAGTCATTGAATTAGCCGAACAAACATTTTAATATTTAACCTTACGATATTGCCTTTGATACCTTCAAAGACAATTTGTGTAAAACGGAATAAACTCTGACATATTGTTTTTTTTTCTGGAGTTTAACGTCGCACCAACAGCCAAACTGCAGGGCCATTAGTCGACTTTTTCATGTTTAACAGTGGGGGGAAGACCCCAGGTGTACCCCTGAGTAGAACCATCGACCTTCCGTCAGCTAGCTGGTCAGCGTCCCCACAGTGAATTTGGTCCTGAGCAGGATTCGAACTCACAGCGTGGAATGGCTAGTGATTACTGTTCAAAGACCATAACCACTGGACCTTGGAAGACTCTAAAATTCAGATACAATGTTATCGTTTGAAGGAAATCTACGGAGCCCCTTAAGCGACATTCTACACTTTTATTTTAACTGTAGGGTTTTTTTTTTCATTTCGTTTTTACAAAATAACATTTCTTAAATATAAATTATAATTCGTATAAACGAAACGCTATTTCGTAGAAACGAAATATAAATAAAAGTTACAGTTTACATGAAAATGTAGAATGTCACTTTAGGGACTCCGTAGAAATCCCTTTAGTACAAAATCAGTTGATTTGATAAATGTCGCATTATGTTCTATTCATCAATTCAATCAATTATTTAACACATGCTGACACAACCATCTGCTCTTGTTAATGAAAAACTTTGTAAAAATACAATAGAAACTTGATGATACAATTATTGTAGCTTCTTGTCACTGGGGTTTAACGCTGTTTTCCGACAATTTTTCAGTTATATACGGCGACCGGTTCACCCAACCAGTTTTCCTGGACTGTATACTAACCAGTACTAACTTGCCTTTCCACAAGAAGCCTCCAACTTCTCCTCATATAGTGGAAAATCGACATTGCCGTCAAATTTTCATTGAAGGGTATGACCTGCCGCGACCGGTATTCGAACCCGGATCTCCGGGTTACAAGTCCAGCGCACTAACCACTGGACCAAGGCCGCGGCCTGTAGCTTCTTTTTAAGCATGGTATTCTGTTTTCGGACGAAGAAATTATATCTGTGACGCAAGACAAGCTTAATGAAATGTAGGATATTTATTTATATCGTAAGATATTATAATGAAGTGATACTCCTACTAGTATTGAATAGTGTTTTACACCCAGTAAAATATACCCAGAATTATCATAACGCTTATGTTATACATTGAGCAACGTTAAATCTTTAAGTACTTATTTAGTTGGTGTGTGGGCAATTCATTTTCTGTTATGGGTAGTTGTGCATTTGTCTTTAACATTGTCATCGTTGTACATACGTGTGATTGGAGGAAGGTAAAGATATTATGTTATACAAAACGTGCGCACAGTTCACGAGGTCAGAAGAATCTCCAAAATAAGACGTCAAATCACAAATATTAGTCAAATCACAAATATCAGTTAAATAAAGAAGTTTAGCTAAATAACAAACTAAAGTTGAATAACGAAGTTTAGTTAATGACAAATTTTAGTTAAATAACAAAGTTTAGTTATATCACGAATTTAAGTTACGTAACGAAGTTTAGTTAAATCACAAATTTAAGTTAAAGCACAATGTTTAGTTAAATTTCTACAACTATGTTTTGGTTTTTAAAGAGATTTGTTTATAAACAACCCCTACATAATTATGATTTTGCGAAACTTCCGTACAGCTGTTCAACATTGATGAGTATTTCACGTGTGAAAACAATGATGTGATACTGATTTGATCATATTTATAGGCACTTCTTGGATTACAAACACAAGGTACTAATCAATACTCACTTCATGTTTATGGTAAGTTGAACGCGTAAAACTACAGTGCAACCTCTCCAGAGCAGCCCTCTCTTGAGCAACAGCCTCCCTTCAACAACAGCATGATTTTTTCCACTGTTCGATATAACTACATTGTATTAATGTAACATCTCCAGAGCAAGAACCTCTCAACAACAATAAAATTTTGCTTCTCCCAAGATGGGTGTTGCTTTGGAGAGGTTGCACTGTATATTGACAATGATGTAAACAATCACCCAAATATTTCTACTAATCTTACTAGTAGAAATTTTCTCGCATGACTGTCTTTTCGACGGATTCAGTTCAACGATAATTTGACAGGTCGGGGTTGCAGGAAGTGCAATTACGAACGAAATGCCAAGATGGCGCGAAAACAATTTACTTTAAACAAAACTTTGGTTCACGTGACATGCACGACCAATCATATCAGAGATAGGATAGTCAACTATAGCGTGCAAATAGTCTCGATGCGAAGCAAAATAAATACCTGTCATTATGCCATATAGGTAACGTAGAATATTAAGACATACCTAAATAATGACTCAAATATACGATTATAAATATGATGTAAAATATAACTGACAGTAATGTGAAGTTTTTTCGCCAGAGTTCTCCTAACTGAAGCATAAACAGTGAACAATTTAAAAATGTGAACATGTCAAACATTACTGAATTCTGTGATAACTATGGCTTATTACATTACGTGAAATCATCAAATAACCTCATGAGGACATTTAGATAGCATTGATAAGCTGATGTTGCCTACTAAAACGTGTACTGTAAGTAAACCGAAATGTCATTAGTTTTCACGACCATGAGATTTTACATGTAACTACAATACTAATTGAATTGAGCCTAATTTCGATTACACACAGCCGGGAAGAGTACACGTGTATATTGGATTTTACAACAAACTGAGATACCCTTTTAATGCCCTTCATTTAAACTATGTTCACATCTATGTACTCTATGAAGTGCAACGGAAAGTGAGATTAATCTCACAAACTATTATTATTGTTACTACTAATTATTATTTAACATTTTTTTACCAATTACCCTAGTTCTTACTATTAACATACTATTTTTACACGATTTATACATCGTGCGTTTTTTTCTGTTGCAGATGCGCACTAAACGACCATTAGTTATCGATGTGCCATATTGAAAACAGTATCAATTTTTTTCATTGTTTTTTTTTTACCTGCTTGTTTTCATCAGACGTATTTTTCATTCCTTCCTGTCTAATATTTACACACTGTTTCAGCAACATCGATTGATACATTGTTTCATAGCCACACCACGTAATTCATGGTCAAAGAGATAGAGAGACAATCATAAATCGGAATTTAAATTCAAACCCTTATCGATTTATATCATATTTATGCATTATTAATTATGTTACGCGAACAAATGCCATATCTAATATGATTTAGACGGATTTAGACCAATTCCAGTAATGAACAAGTTGTAAATCGGTTCCCGTTGACTCTGTTCGTACCTGTGGTGAAACTACAACATGGACCGGGAACCAGTTTACCGTCAATTTGGCGCAGTAACGATGACTATCATAGTAGTCCGGAAATTATTAATAATGATGTAACACACATAGTTTTAAAGTGTTAGTTTATTTACCGCTTGAATGTATGTAATAATGATATTTCCCTGTCTCCGCCTTACATAATAAGTTGAACACATGTTGGTGATAAATTTTTGTGTCATTTCTGTATTACCTGATTAATCAGAGAAAAATTCTATCAAGCAAATGTGTTAAAAAAAGGAAAACTTATCACTTCAAGTGTTAAATAAATATACAATATTGATAATATATATCATAATATAGTCGAGTGGATATTTGACGCATTCTCAATCAAACCGTAATTACAGCAGCGCATGTTACATAGACGTAATGTGTTTTTTAGTAGTTTTCTCTTTTGAGCGGACTGTTATCAATTAACAGTCTATTTTGTGTTATCTATACGGCCCTATCACGTACATTGTACGATCTTTTCCATTGTACTAGACTAGAAAGATGGACCGGAGATAGAATATAACAAAACAGAACATAACGTAACGAAACCTAACATTAATTTATTGATGTTGGCCACCAGTCTATAACATACACTATAGAATAAATCTGTTGCACGATTGTCTAAGGCTGTCCGGTAAAGGATTTCAAAAAGCTAAATCGAGCGTCTTGAATGTCGCGAGAAATGTTTATCATCGTGCAATGTTAAGATGATCGTGCGACTGTTGTACGTCTATTCTATGAAGAATGCGACTATCGCTCAACACGTCCAGGTGTATAAAACGGCCTAACAGTGATAATTAATCGTGCGATGCTAAAATAAGTTTAAGCAAGTTTCAGAAAATGAAACTCTGCAACAATCATTAACGTAGGAGGTCCAGGGGTGGACCCGGCGTACGCCCCCCCCCCCCGAAATAAAAACGAATTGCCCAAGCAAAGTTTTTTTTCTATCATGAAATATGATGTTTACATAAAAATATATAAATAAATGTCAAAAAATGCAGTATGTTACATTTTAATGTATACCCTGGGAAATGATGTGTGAGGTTCTGGAAATGTGCTTGAATCCCTTAGAAATGACCAAAACTCTGGACCCACCAGGGGCCCTAGCGGCCCCCTGGACCCCCAGCCTACTTATTCAGTTTCCGCCCCCCCTACTAGAATTCCTGGATCAGCCTATGAATACCCAGAGTTGCCGTTCGTTACCCGACACATACATCTCTGTCACATGAAAAGTAGTTTTTAATATGTGACCGAGCCTGCATTCGTTTTCATCTGATACTCAAATGCATTCTTCTCTTTACGTGCATTTCTCGTCTTAATTTTTCATGATTACGTTCAACTTTTGCGTTTTGTTTCTATTCAAGCGACTTGACTGTGTAACCTTTTTATCGAATATAATCTCACATTTTTTTCCACCAAGAAATAGTGTGCTGGATGAATAAAATGTATCCTGTGATTTTCTATTATACGGAGCCCCTAAAGTGACATTCTACACTTTTATTTTAACTTGTAGCACTCTTTTTATTAATTAAATTTAATTTGAATTCATGGACATGCTGTCGAGTTTTCGCGGACGTAAAATGTAACTCTCAAAGAACATTACGAGAAGGGTTATAACCATACTACAAAACCTCCCGACATAATTATACAGTGCTCGCATACCACGTGACCTTTTGGTAATACGGGAAGCAAAGTTTGAAACCTGAAACTATTTTCCCGTTTTCGGGCAAAAACTGTCCATCTGTCGAAAAAGATGACTTTGCGCTTGTAGTTCACACTTTCGGCCTTAGCGTCCACTATATTTGGTCATATTTAATAAAGAAATGAAGAACTTACCTGAAGTTGAAGAGTTTTGTTTGCTCGAGCAGACTTTGCTTTGCTTATTACCAAAAAATGACCTCAAAGTCACGTGGTGTGGACACACTGATATATACCCTTATATTACTGTCTGTATATTAAAATGCACCAATCGCAATGACTCAATAATCGTACTTTTTATAACCTTCACTATACAAGAAAAAAGGCACCCCTAATCTTAAAATCATAGTGGGTTACTGCTGCACGTTTTAACATCCTTATAATCCAAAGTCACCTTATTTCGTAAGTCTAATTTCCATCTGCCATTAATACTCCTCTATAGACAGATGATATAATTATGTAAAATACGAAGAATTTCAGGCATACATAAGCAACATTATCTCGTTTGATAGTAAGATAGTAAGATTTCATAAAACTATTTTATCAATGGAAACAAAAATAGAGAAAAAAACTCAGTTAACCGCAATTTAGTAAAAAAACCGTCTTTGTCTGAATTAATTTGTAGCGGTAGAAGTGCTATTTTTGTACTTTTTCCTATCAACCCCCCCCCAAAAAAAGAATCTCCATGAGTTACATATACAACAATAAAATAAACAAACAATGAAATAAACACACAATAAAATAAACAAACAATAAAATAAATAAACAATTAAATAAACACACAAACAATTCAATAAACACACAATTAAATAAACACACAAACAATTAAATAAACAAACAATTAAAGAAACAGACAGTTAAAGAAACAAACAATTAAATAAACCAACAATTAAACAAACAAACAATTAAATAAACAAGTACTTACTGGAATTATTCACGTAAGTTAATGAGAAAACACTCTATCAGCATGTAACATCGAAGATCAAATAAACTGAGATTCAAAGCATTCAATGTTCGCGCATCATATGTGACATGTGTTATACAGCATTGTTCTTGCTTCAATTTCACGGGTCTATATATCTATACACACTAGTGACGAGTCCATGTGAATATTTAACCGATAAGACTATTACAAAAAAATCGAAATTTGTAAAAATCCCAGCCTTTAGTGGAGATGAAACTGATTTTTTCAGGCTAAAAATTCGAAAAAATCACCTCATTCAATCAACACCCGGATAAGCAAAATACAATACGACCATAGAACATAATATACTTTGGTTGCATGTAAATGCGTTGGAGGCCGCGGCCGTGGTCCAGAGGTTATTGCACTGGACTTGTAACCCGGAGATCCGGGTTCGAATCCCCGTCGCGGCAGGTCATACCATTAAATGAAAATTTGACAAAAATATCGATTTTCCACTGTATGTGGAGAAGTTGCCGTCTCCGTGTGGAATGGTAAGTTAGTACTGGTAAGTATACAGTTCAGGAAAACTGGTTAGGTGAACCGGTCGTCGTATATAACTGAAAGATTGTTGAAAAACGGCATTAAACCTCAGTGACAATAAGTCACATAAAAACAAAACAAAACAAAACAAAACAACAAACAAACAAACAAAAACATATGCGTAGGCACCAAATTTAGCGGATTTAACTAAAACGGTCATTTCGTGGGCACGTAAATTCGTGTTTTCATATTTCGGATAGATGTCATTTCGGATACATCTATACTTTTAATTATAATTTTAATTCAAAGGTACTTGGATATTAAAAAACTCACATTTTCGAAATCCACGAAATTAAATGTTGCACGAAAAATCGTGATACCGCAGTAAACGAATTGATTTGAATAAGTAGTGGCTTCAGTCGGTTTAAAGAATATTTGTGAAACTCTCTGACCCGTGTAATCATTTTGACGAATAATTAGGTTCCTAGCTGATTCTAATAGGTTTCATACTAAATATTATCCTAAATAAGATATCTTTTTCTCACCATTCTATGTACCTAGGGTTTATCGGTCATGATTTTCCACCCAAATAGAGCTATTTTTGACGTTATAACTATTGAATTACACGTACTTTTCAAGAATCATCGGTAAAATAAATTTTTGATGCTGTTCCTCTAGTCCAGTGGTTGACAATGACGACAATTTGGATCAGACTAACAAAGACAGCAGGTGCACGCACGATAAAGTGACATAATTTCCGTTGACAGTGAGTTATCTGGGCTTAATATTAACTTTTATGGCTGGCATAGGCTACTGTAAGGCAGAAACAACGCTCTGTGTTTGACAACAAATTTGAAACTGGAGTAGCTCTAGTATGGAACCAGAGAAATCACAGACACCAAATCTTCATACACAGTTCAATGATGTAATCATGCACATCGCAAATATCTATCTAAGTATTTTATTTATTGACAATAACTTTGCCTCATAAGCGTATTTTGGACTCTTCCAAATTCAAAGCAAGTACAAAGCTAATGTACAATACATCAATTTATTCAAGAAAGTTGGGTTATTTCTTTCAGACAGAGTGGAAAACATTGTAGCAAAAGAAACCATTACTCATTACAAGCAATGACTTCTTTTGCCACAATGTTTTCAAAAGTCGTCTGCTTCAGATGGGGGTAAATGCGGTATTATGAGGCAAAGGGTTAGATTGACAATGGCGATATATGGCGTACTTTAAGAGCCATGTGCCGTTATAGGCATGCCATATCCCAATCCCTTCTAACCATAAGGGATATTTAGACATTTCGACCACACCATTATGCTATAAGACAACGCAGCCATTATCCATACACCATTTGGATATTGTGAAGTGAATATACTGATCAATCCTGTCACAGATTTTTATGAGTAATTGTTCGATATTAAACTCATTAATGGACGCCATCTATGTTTCAATCTTTCGAGTCACAAGCAACAATATTTCTCCCATCCTCAACATCACTGAACTGTATTGCATGTCCATTGATCACCAGTTCTCGTAGACATCCAGAGAAAGAACCGTGAAAATGTTCCTCTGAGTTGTGTATAGTTTTATCATTCGTACGAACGCCTGCAGCAGAACAGTAAAAGCCCAAGTAATATAGAAATTAATGCAAACAAGAAAAAGAATGCACTCAAGATATATGACTATATTCATGGCACGATAATGAACCATTTACAGTAAACCCTGCGAACAAAGGCCCATCCTTGGGAAAGATAGAATTTGGCTTTATTGGCAGATCAAAGGGGTTTGTCACGTATATCAAATGGCAATTATTTGGGCGTCAGTTTGTTTTAAATAACCACTGATGGTTTTTCAAAGAATAGCCTTTATTCACAGGGTGGACTTTATTCGGAGGTGGCTGCAAACACAGGTTTGACTGTATTCCGAAAATTGACATTAAGTATGATTCAATTCTAATTAGGTTATGAAGCTATACTCGTACAAAAACACATTGATTGTATTTGATCATTCATTTAATCGAGTGCACTTACCAAAATTATAATACCCTGTTGTATCCAGCTGGAAAAAGTCCCCAGATACACGACTTTCGTATGCTTCACCATCTACAGTCATGGTTAAAAGTTGTCCATTACTGAAAATGTACAATCTCTTTTTATGAAACAAAACTGTTCGTTAAGTTTTAAGCTTTAATTATTTGTTTACTATTGTCTGTTTGCGTATGTCGTAAGCTATGTCTTTGCTAGTTTCCTGATGACCTTGGTAACCGTGTGGAAAAGTTGATTTTTATCAATTAAATGTCTTTAAGGAATTGGGGGTGTTTTGCCTTCTATGACAAATATATGCTCACTTCGAAATATAGAGTCAAACCTATGAGCAAAGGCCACCCTTGAGAAAGACATATGGTTGTTTTTATTGACAGATGGACTTATTCGGGAGTCAGTTTGATCTAAATAATCAGTGTGGGGTTTTCAAAAAATGACCTTTTCCACAGGGTGGTCTTTATTCAGAGGAGGCCTTAAACATAGGTTTGGATATAATTAAAATTGCTTTAGTTTTACATTGACTTACAACTGATTGACTTGTACGTACCGTTGTATAACAACCTGGTGCCAAATATTATCGTTATATTTCAGCGAAGTTGTAACAACATCTCTCGAGTACCATCCTAAATTCCAAACGAGTTTTAAACGACCGTCCGTCAACCCGAATCCCAAATAGTCCTCTTCTTCCGACATGGACTGAAATGATTTTAAAAATCCTATGAAACTCTGTATCTTAAACTTACTGAAGGGATATAAAAACAATGCTCCTTGGGGGCAGTCAAACCTGTGAACAAAGGACACCCATGGGGAAGATAAAATGTGGCCTTTGTTGACAGATAGCATTTATTTGGAGGTCTAGTTTTAGGCCATATGTTAGAGTTTAAAAAAATATACCTGTCCGTTCCAGAAAACTAAACCGTTCAGCTGGTGATATCGTATCTCAAATACAATAGACGTCCTGGTTTTGTTTCTCGTCTCGTGGCCTTCATCTGTTATATACATGTAACTATCTTCATTAAACTGTACAGACGTACCCAGGTCCTCCACTGAAATACAGCACAGCAGATTTATTCATTTTCAAAATCATTTATAACACCAACCCCAGTATATATAGAGAGAGAGAGTCATTTCATTGCCAAGCTTTATAAGTCTTCATATTCATTATTTTTATATTATCATCTAGACCGTCCGCAGGTTAGTTAGCTCATACTAATTTTATTTTAGCTCGATTGTGAAACAAGCAATTTTGCTTATATTAATACCGCTCGAGTCCGCTTCTTCGACGCTACATCAGTACTGGGATCCAAAACTTCACAATCGGACAAATGGGATTGCGAAGTTCATGAATGAAACCCGTCAAAGCCGAGATTCGAATTCAGGACCTTCGGATCGCAGGTCCGACGTTCTTCTTCTGGACCACGATGTCTCGCCTCCCGTCCGCAGATTGGTTTGATAAGATAAATAAATGTTGGTAGAGCATAAATATTTACTTCCAATTTAATCTTTTATTACCATCAATGTTGCGGTTGACGGACAATACTAACTCACCCTTGTCACAATGATAACTTGACCAGCCTAGCTTACATATGCATCTATAACTCCCTGACGAGTCGGGCACGCACTGACCATGGACGCATGTATGATTCACACACTGCCCTGGAATCTCGCACCTGTCACCAGCATAGTCGTCAGAACATTTACATGTGAATGAATTATTTTGAGATAAGATACAGTCACCATGCCCACACACTCTGTGACCACATGACGTCCCATCACAGTCACCAATATTTGCACCTTGGACAGCACCTAGAATGATATTCGAGAAAATGGTGAGATATTTTAGTTGTATACATATACTAATTGCGACTACCTTGTTATAACGGCCACTTATTTTCTGACCGGCTTTCAATAAATCTACTTTAATTCAACTTAATGCTGAGACCACCTCATTATTACGACCGATTTTTTCGGTCCAAAGGTGGTCACACTATCGAGGTTCTACCGTAATCGACCAATGTGGGAATGCCCAGTGGCGTACACATATAAACGTCATGTTGAAGACCCATTTATTACTATAATTTAGATCAAGTAACATCAGATGACTCGCTAAACTCTGAGCATTTGGCTAGACGAAGTATTCTAGGTTGAAATATTTCAGCGTTTCATCAAACATTTTGAAGAAAATTTGAAATCTATTATTTAACATATTTACTATACAAACCTTGCTGAGTCACATCGTATTCAAAACCATTAACCACAAAATCTCGTATACATCCTGTATAAGCTACTGGTTCCCCAACAAATGCGTCAGGAGAGATATCTGCTAAACTTGGCAGGGAACCTGCAAGAAAAAATGTACTGATTAATTTGTACTCATCATAAGTATGACATAAATAACATAATGACAGTAATAGAACAATTACCTAAGTAAAAGTGTGTCGTTGTGTCCATGACGGACATCGTTCCATTAAGAAGCTCAACCACAGTCTGGTTGTCAACAGCAACGTAACCATGAGTAACGTTCCTTCCTACTTCCACTGTGTACCATGTATCTGTAAAATAAATTATTGCTCACATTATACAATTAATCATGGATCTAACTATTGAAGAGTTATTTGTCTTTCTCTAGGCCTGAAAACCCACAGGTGTTACCTAAATAGCATTAAGTTCAGTGACAATTCAGAGAGCGGAGCAGACCCTAGCATCTGGTGATAAATGTCAAATTATTATTTATGTCAAATCAAATTCTAATAGAGTGCAAATGATACACGTTTTTGTCCCAATATTATGACGAATGAAATATGAAATTAACGCCTTAACATATCAAATTAAAATGAATTTAATCTCTTCATTTTCTGAAATCAACTAAGACATTGCAACTACGTCCTGTTGTATCAACTACGGCATGTTGTATCAACATTATGTTGTAGCAACTACGTCATATTGCATCAACGTGATGTTATAGCGACTACATCATGTTGTATCAACATCATATTATAGCAACTACGTCCAATTGTATCAACGTTACATTAAAGCAACTACGTCATGTTGTATAAACGTCATATTATAGCGAATACGTCATGTTGTATCAACATCATGTCATAGCAACTAAATCATGTTAAGGCAACTACGTCATGTTGTATCAACATTATGATATCACAAGTACGTCATGCTGTATGAACGTCATGTTATAGCTTCTACGTAATGTTATAGCAACTACGTCAAGTTGTATTAACGTCATTGTATCAACGTAATGTTATGGCAACTACGTCGCGTAGTAACAATTACGTCAAACTATAACAACTACGTCATGTTATTAATAACTACGTCATTCTGCCGGATTCGTCAATAAGTAGTTTTTTTCACTGAACTTACCGGAATTTAAAGCTACATCACTTCTGATAATGTTCGTGCCTGTTCCCATGTTGAACAAAAACGTTACATAACCCTCATTTAACGTAAGAGACATGAAATCTCCAGCTGTGCTGTGCAGGCGTTGTGCTGTATAGAATATCAATCCATCTTTCTTTTCTAACTTGATCTGTAGGCTCAAACGCACGCGTCTTTTCACGAACACAGGAGTAAATGACATGAACGAATGTTCGCCAAAGAACTTCGCATCGCTTATTTCGATATCTGGAAAATGCAATACGTTAACATGTTTTCCTTACTTGAATTTTTTTTTAAAAAGCCACGTGTACGTATTGATTTAGGTTTAACTTGGTTTCTGCGCATTTCATATTCTTCATACTTTTTCTTATAATCAAAAAAATGAGTATGCTCGTAGTTGATTACACTACATATATATAGTTTGTACCAAACTTTACAATTCTGTGAACAAAATCAAGGAAAACGTGTTAGGTGAACCGGTCGCCGTATATAACTGAAAAATTGTTGAAAAACGGCGTTAAACCCCAGTTATAATAAGTCACATACAAACAAACAATACAATTATGTTCTTTCTATCATTTTGCAGTTATAACACTATAAACAAACACGTGAATATACTACAGATAAACAAGTACAAAATTACTCACAAATCACATGTATTAAGAACGTATCATTTGCAAGAAACATACACAACATACGTACCTTCATCGCAGTATTCGCCGTGTCTTCCGATAGGACAAATACACGTGTACGTATTATTGCCCATTGGAAGACACGTACTACCGTTGGTACATAGATTTGACGCGTCACATACAGAGAGTCTATCTGTACAAAATGTTCCTTTCCACGCTCCCGTACAGTTACAACTGAAAGAACATGGAAGTGCTGATGGAGTACAACATAGGTAAGATACAAAGATACAAGACTTTATTACAAAGGTAGTCAGCATTAACTTTAAGTATTAATTTACATCGGTAGAGTTTGTATTCAAGCCAGGACCAACTATACCATTGGTTCCAGATTCAAGGCAACATTTGCAATCTACATATATTAAACGTTGTGATATACATTGAGAAAACATCAGTCAAAATTAAGCAGATCACAAACGTAATGTAATAAAAAAAATTGATATACAAATGTGCATGAACTTAATAGTTAAAATCTCAATGTTAGACTCTGTGACAAGCTGGAAGCTTGAAAGTGGTAAGAGTGCTTCATAGTCAAAATAAATAACTTGTATCTAACTTATGATATTATGCGACATTGTATGGTAGGCTTTTATCTGCTCATGTCTCCTTAATGAATGATTTAACGTCGGAAACGCTCAAACCATCGCATTAGAATTCACCAAATTCACAAAAATATACTTACTATACAGAAGCACCGATGTCAATGCATTTCCCGCCATTTTTGCACGGTTCCATGTCACATGACACTATGGAACAATGTCCTACATTTCGACCTTCGGACACGTGACCTGGTGGATAACCGGGTGGTAGAAACTCTGTATCACGATTCCTGATCTTCAAAGTGAAGATACACCCTGAAAATATCGTGATTGTCGAGTTTATGTTTCAAATCGCTTGACCACTTGATCCCTTCTCGTAAAGACCCCCTAGTCATCTGAATCCAACATTGTCCCTAATTATACTATGGTTATGGTCTCAGACTTGTAATCATTAGCCCCTAACCGCTGCGAGTTCGAATCCCACCGGTACCAAATTTCACATGTAAGGAAGCTGTCCAGTTAACTAAAGAGAGGTCTGTGGTTCTACCCAGGTGTAAGTCTGTGGTCTTCCTCCACTGATAAAACTGGAAAGTTAGTTGATACTTGCTGATGGTACGACGTTAAACTGCGATGAAAAAAAAATACTAATTTATCACTACGAGCATATTCATCAAAAGTCGAGAAGATATTAAGAACTGAAAAGAAAACCTTTTGAAAATTGCTAATATCAAAGTATGAAATTGTATCTGGTGAGTTATCCACAGTACCGTTCAATCCATTGTTGAAAACATTGTCATCAGGTACCACTCCTATCTCAGAGAGTTCCACATCTCCTACATAGAGCTTGGAGTTCGTATTTAACGCAGTAAGGAGCCCTGGACTTCTTCCTGTCATATTTCTTTGATTGTCTAATTGTAGCCACCCATATTGCTTAATCCGACCAAGCCGCACTTTATGCTGGGGCAATGTTGAATCTAGTGGATCGGAGCTAAATATTTGCCCAACACCTACACATTAGTAAACACATTACCGTTAATGTGGGTCTAAACCCACACATAAGTACACACATAAGTCGATCAGGGTCTAAGCCTACACATAAAGCACACATAAGTTGATCAGGGTCTAAACCTACACTAAAGCACCCATAAGTTAATCAGGCTCTAAACCTACACTAAAGTACACACAGTACCGTTGATCTAGGTTAGAAATCTAGCGAAATGTGTAGCATAGCATTGGACAAGTTTCGTTTGGTGGTCATGGCGTTGTTGTCCAATATAAATAAGAATTGCCGGGTATCCAAACAGATTCAAATAATTAATTTATCAAATATTTATGTATATATGAACCTGTAGTACATCCTTCATAAAACTGATGATCTTACTGTTTTGAAGTTACATCCGAAGAGCGCTGTAAAGTAAAACTATGAGATGTATAGCTTTGACATGACTACTTACCTGACCCAAGGTCATATCTGAACACTACATGTCCTAAATATATACCAACTGTCATAAAGTCACGTCTGCCATCATACGATCCTGCAAAGTTCGATACAAAATCTCTGATTATATCAATATTTAAAACCAATGATTGAAAACATGAATATCTGTTTAGAAAACATGAACATCTGTGTAGAAGTGTGAGACATGTGAAAAGAGATTGCTCTCGATGATTTCATGAGATTATAATGACTAAAATACTTGCGATCAGGGACTCAAAAGAATTTTGTCGTTGATTGTATTGATTTATTGAAAATAGGTTTGTTAGCCTTGTTATACCAACGAAGAATAGGCTTTATAAAAGAGGATTGTTTGTCCTGAACAAAACTAATTTTTAAAATATTTGAATACAGTAAAACCTCAATTTATGACCACCTCAATATAACGACCACCTCATCATAATAATCACTCAATTTTAGACCAGTATTCGATATTTCTTCAATATTTGTACTTGATTAGCAGACGACCTAAGTATTAAGTCCGCTCTTTTCGGTTCCAGAAGGTGGCCTTAATATCGAGATTTTACTGTATGTATTTTATGTATGTTTTCTGAATCCTCACTGTACCTAGGTTTCCAATATACAACAAAACGCTGCTGTCTAAAGAATCGTTATTCACGGCAATTTCAAATTCGATTTCAAAATTGTCTTCGATGTAATGTGGAGCGTCGTACGCGACATATGAACTGTAGTTATACTGTCTTCCAAAGAAATGGGGAACTGCAAGGTCCGTGTCTGAAATGTTCAAATAAATTCACAATGTTTTATTGTTAACTTATGTTTGATAATGTTTTTCAGTATTTTGTGAAAACTTTCTTCCTAGGGGCCTCAGTGATTGAATGGTCTCTGACTAATAATTACTTGTCCCTCAACGCTGTGAGTTCGAATCCCACAAAGGTCCAAAAAACACATTTTTGAAGAAGCTGTCAAGCTAGCTTACGGAATAACATTTTCCATTAGTCTACAAAAATCTTAAAATACATATTATACATGTATATTGTAATACATACAAATATGACCATTCTGTGTTCTCTCTTGTTTATGCGAAATAATTAGTGCAATTAGTATCTAAGGACTAATGTATCTTTAGTGTATAATTATAACATTTTACAGAAATTTTAACTCGAATAATGATAATAATGAGTTTGATCCATGATCATTTTTATCTAAAGTTTTTTAATTCTGCTGTCCTAAATGTGTTTATGTGGATAATAAAAGTCAAAAGTGCCCGACTATTCATGATTGCAGCTTTGAAAAAACCGCATATTGGTGCCGGTAAAATGACAATGCTAACAAGTTTGGATCCTTAACAACGAGTAATCGTTTAATCCAACGAATGAGATAGATATTACCGTCTTCACATAAGGCTCCGCCCCTACCAGAAACACACAGACACAGCTGATCTTGTTCAATTTCTAAAACAATGCACGTGCCACCATGGTAACAAGGATTAACGTCACATAACTTCCGCTCACAGAGGGCGCCACCATAACCAGGCTGACAACTGCAGTACCATTCTTCACCAAAACTTAAGTTTTGAACAAATAAAAATGTTTCAGAACATTGTTAATCTTTCTGACCATATTGTGCAAATGTGAAAATACAAATTTTAAGTATTCAAAATGTCATGTTGGTAATTAAGCTAGAATCAATTTTAGGAGCAAAAGTCACTAATTCAATATTGTATATTTTTCTTCAGCACTATTGTAAGAACATGACCAGAGACATTTTACCAACAAGTATGAAAATTAAATCGATAACTTCAAAGTCTTCATTCCAACACTAAAATATAAGATAAAGGGTTCGAGACTTGTTCGCGTACGAGACAAAAATATGTCTAATACCTATAATATAGGTTTATACTGTAGGTATTTTAAAGTTAAAAATTACTCACCCAACCACAGTAATAACCCATCAAAATAACTAGAAACTGACATATTTCAAAAAGCTACAAGATCATAATTTACCTATGGCATACAGCATCATTTCTGCAAGGATTGTGTGCACATACGGGTACGTTGCAATTGTCAATATTGTATGCTCGCGTTGTCATGGAAGCTAGATCAATCTCATGTTGATTGATTAGAAAGCTATGCACACAGCCAACAAACCCATTCATAATGTAAATAAAACCATCTACGTCGAGTTGATTTGTGTACCTTGGTATCCCACCTGACAAAGAATGAGATCTGATGACATCATTTGATGCCCTCGTTTAATAAGAAAATCAGATACTGATTAAAAAGGTAATGAGCTATCGAGGAGTGTATGTAAGTGTATACATATATAAGACGGACCGGGCCAGTTTATCTCTTTGAATAAGATCTGGAATTCGAATAAAACATTTCTAATATTTTTTTTTAATTTTTCATATTTTTTTATTTAGTTAAAAAAAGACCGGGAGATTTTTGCTTCCTGGGAATGTGGATAATATTTTGTCAAATATTGAGGGTCCATTTGTCGAATTCAATTCCGATTTTAAAATGTTCGATTCATAAGACCATTGAACCAAAACTATGGGTCATAGAAACAGTCAATGCAAATTGCAATCAAGAAGCTCACTAAATAATCACGAGAATTTTTGAGTATATTTGAATCTTACCTATATAAATATTTCTTAAATGCTTTGGTCGCCTTAAGCTCAGTTGGCGTTTACCAACAAACACTTTATCGTTGATTATAATAACGGCTGAACACCAGTCGCCGATGGTCTGTGACCACACTTGTCTGCAACCCGGAAACAAAGCACGAAAGAGAACTTCATAAAAACACCACAACTACGACTTCGAAAACGCAACAACACGCGCATGATGCAAACGGTATGTTTATTGATGGACTAGACACTGCTAGAGATCGGATAAATATTATTTATAGCATTTACAGTAAACGTTTGATTTATAAGACCGTTGGAATTGAAAGTCTGGATCATTAAATCAGTCAAAGGTGAAATACATTCAAGAACCTTTCTTACTAATCATGAACCATTTTTAAAATGTATTTTAATTGAAATTCACATATGTAAGTATTTTCTGAACCACTTGATTACCTGAAGCTCAGCTATCTCTGCAGTCAGATCGATTACTATTGTAAATAATTGTTATTACCTTATTATGACATCATAAGTGTCTCCAGTGTTTACAGCCATCTTTGTGTCGATAATATCAACTGAAAGTCCATCACATGAATACTTGTATCGAAGTTCCCCATTCGTCAAGTGCAGGTACATAAATGCCACTCCGTCGTTGTCATCTGGATTTTGATTGGCTGCATACAATATAGCTCCAGCTTCCTGGGTTGTTTTGACAGATATGTAAACTTCATTCGATTGGCCGAAAGTAATTGTAGGCGGAGTAAATTCCATATACGAATTTCCAGTGAATGATGGATAGTAAATCAATTTCTCTGAAAAAATAATACAATGATAGTACTTTTTGCTCTGCATTATACTAAACATAAATAATTATACACCTACATTATTCCCCAATCAAAAATATAAGCGTGTATGTAATAAGTGTAGTACAGCCAAAGCAAAATGATCTATATCGTGCAATTTTTTGAAATGTCTTTTGTTCTTCACAGCAGAAAAATCATGCCACTTACCATTTTCACACCTAGTTCCAGTGAACGGCAAAGGACAATGACATGTTGGTACTGGATTATCATATCTTGTCATTACTACTGTACATATTCCTCCATTCTCACATTCGTGACTATCACATATATTAGATTCTGTAAATACGTACAAAGTCAATTTTAATAAGTTCATCTTATATCAATATTTGACTGTACAATATTGTTTCAGATGATTAAGTTCTACTGTTATTTTACATATTGAACTAATATTGAATTATTTGAATCAGAACGTATTACCGCATATACACTGATACATTCGAGTAGTTATCGATTTACGACCCCAACACGTATTATAAAAATATGACAGATCAGTAAAACCCAGTCTGTCCATCAATACTTAACGATTTGTTAGTCAGCAGATGCCTGTAGTCTGAATCAGCGTGAAATATAAATATGTTTGCACAACGAAATATTCTATACCAAGTATCAAAACATAACGTATCTTTGACTTTAACATTTTCCGATCTAGCATAGTCGAATAGATATTTACCGCAATATTATGATTGCTTGAAGTTACCTATTTCGCATTTGTTGCCGATGAAATTCATGTCGCAATCACAGTAGATACCCAGGTAGTCCTCTCGGCAAACTCCACCATTTTGGCATAAAAAAGTCCGACAAGACAGAGGAGGCGACTCAGTTGAAATTGTAGTAGTTGTAGAAGCTGAGGTAATGGTTAAAGCATTGGTTGGCGATGCAGTTGATGACATTGTCAATGGTAATGTGACGGTTGGCGATGCAGTTGATGACATTGCCAATGGTAATGTGACGGTTGGCGATGCAGTTGATGACATTGCCAATGGTGATGAGACGGTTGGCGATGAGTGGATTAAGTAATCTGAAGATGGTTCGTCCTGAGTGCTTGAAACAGCGGACACAAATGTTGACTCATAAATTGGGGAGGATGAACTGATAACTGCCTTCAGTGATGTCTTGTGAATCATACCAGTTGTTGTAAGAGGTAATGAGGTTATGTTTAATACGCTGCCATCTTTACTAACTGATGAGTAATCGTATGAGACACTAAATGATGGAAGAATACTGTGTCTAGTTAAAGATACTGTTGCACTTTCCAGGGAAGAAAATATTGAATACTCTGTGAAAGAAGAATCTACAAGTTCGGTCGAGAAGAACATGGAAGACTCGTTGGTGAAAGGTGTAGCAGCACTGCCTTGAGGTGAAACAATATGTGACGCGGTGGGACGTATGTCTGAAGCTGTTAACGACGAAATGAATTTATCGGTAGATGCAGCAGTTAAATAATTTGATGAATACTCTGATAATTGTTCTGAGATCTTTGACACAGATGGCATTAAAGTAATGTTATTCATGGAAGGATTCGGTACAATAGTATATGAAGTAGATGAAATGCTAACATTCCGGGAAGACTCTATAGAATAGTTCACGTCTGTTGAACTGAATGCACTGTACGTTGTTTGGAGTGACATTTGAAATGTCACTATAGATGACGATAAGTTTATATATGAAGTGACTTCGTTCGAAAAGAGCAAACTTGTTGTCAATTCAGAACTACTGGTATCCTCGTTAAGAGGAGGAGAAAAATAACTTAGGTATGGTGTTGTATGAATGCTTGGTTTAAATGAAGTTAGCCAAGCATTTGTGTCGTACGGCTCTGATGGTAACGTAGGGACATATGACATAGGCGCCGATGAATGATGTACTGAAGATGCAATAACAGAGCTTAATGAAATAATTATGTCAATACTTATGCTTTCAACAATTTCGGTAGTACTCATGCTAAGAGTTTTGTCTGAATTGAAACTAGAATCAGATTCTGACGCTTCAAAAGATGTGACTGAGTGCACATAAGACAACGATGTAAAATTCAGAATTGACATAGAAACATGTTTGGACGACGATGAATTAATGGCTGTGAAAACTAAATTGGATGTAGTTTGATCAGATGAAATAACCGATAAGTCTTCAAAGGCAGAGAAAGTCGGACTTGGTGTATTTGAAAACATAATGCTGGGCAATGGAGAGCTTGGTGTGTACGAACCAATCTGCATAGAACTTTCAAATATTATTGTTATGGATGACTCAAAAGTATCTTTGCTGATCGTATGAAAGTTCATTGGTGTACTAACGTCCGTTAAACTAGACGTTTCTACTACAGTAGCTGTATAAAAAGAGTCATACAGTGATGTTTGTGAGAACCCTGCTGACTCGGTAAATAGACTGGAAGACACAATTGTTGATTTTGTAAAGGAGATGTTTTCAAATTGTGAATTTGATGTATTTACATTGTGAGACGAAGAGGACAATGGAACAACAGGTGCCATGTCTGATGTAAAGCTGGTGATCGATGTAAACAGAATTGAGTTGTTTTCATAAGGACTAAAAGCACTCGAGTTTTCGGGTGCTCGCGTTAAATAACTTGAAATCTGAAGTGTATATGATGGTATGCTGAAGTTTATATCCGATGAAACAAATTTTGGTGTAAATGAAGAATTAACGATAGATGGGGTAGATGTTAGTAACATGGAATTACTATTTACATCATTGGAAATATTAGTTATTGACGTTTTCAATTCTATCGTTGATGTTGGCGAAGTATTTTCACCTGTAGGAACCGATGGAAAATCTAGGAAAGAAGATGTCGAATATAATGTTGTCTCTCCTTTTGTAGACACTTGTAAAGATGTTGATAAAACTGTAGATCGTGTGAAAGTTACACCACTAAATGAAATAATTGAAGTTAATAAGGTTGCTGTTGCAGTAACCAAGCTAACAAAAGGGTCTGAATTTGATGTTGATAAAATCGACGATTCATTTATTGAAGATGTGCCTATTGTAGTTGATGTTGCCTGAGATAAAATAACCGATGAATAAATAGATGATTTTTCTAATGTATTGGAAGAATACCCTCCGTATACTGAGGATGATAATGATGAAGAAATCTTCTTTGTGGATGAAGACATATTATCAAATAAACTATAAGTAGAAGCTGTGGCTTTCATAAATTTTGAACTTGATGGCTTTGAGTATTCACTTACAGTTTCTTGATGATCACTTCTTCTCGATAAGGTAAAATAAGATGTGTCAAGCACTAATGTGCCCGTTAAGCGTGTTTCAAAGTCAGTTAGCAAAGAATATTGATTTGATGTCGTAGTGGCAGTTGTAAATGTTTGAGTACGATACGTCGATGACTGATATGAAATAGTGTCTAAAACCAATGTTGATAATAATTCTATACTAAATGTTGAAATGACGGATGGATTTGAGGAGATGGTCAAAGTTGATGTAAGTGGCATTTGAATAATGTTTTGACATAATTCGCCAGTATAATCTATTGGACATTGACATAGAAATCCGCCTGGGACGTTAGAACAATTCGCTCCGTTAAGACAAGGACCAGCCTTACAAAAATCAATCATCTGATCGCACGTTTCTCCAATAAAACCATACGCACAAACACAACGATATTCAAATTCTCCACTGATGCAATTTGCATCATTTTTGCACGGGGCGTCTTTGCAGAAGTCCGAGAAATCCGTACATTGTTTCCCGGTAAGATATTCTTGACATGCGCAGTAGAAGTCATCTACCAGAGACAAACATGTTCCGTCATTGAAGCATGGCTTGCTCGCACAAAAGTCAATTGTACCACTGCAAGTGGCTCCCGTGTATGGAGACGGACAATTACACATAAATCCTGGATCTATGTTCATGCATGTTCCATTATTTTCACAAGGGTCACTGTAACAAGCGTCTATAAGATCTAGACAACGTTCACCGGTGTAAGGTGGAAAACAAATACACTCAAAGCCACCAATTTTACTGACACATTCGCCATTGTGAAAGCATGGTTGTTGTTGACAAAAGTCGACAGCTTCCTCACATAGCCTGCCTTGATATTCTCGTGTGCAGTTGCACTCAAATCTATAATATCAGCAACAACAATATTGAAATCCGTGTTTACAGAGTATTTCCATTTTTTAAATTTTCTCCACATTTATTTGATACGAGTTCAGTCTTTTTTCATATGTCTAAGCAAGATTTTTGTATTTTGTAAGCGTGATTCATTTGCTGAGTTTTGAAGGGAGATGATCGATGATTTCATGTTTTATTATATATAACAGTATGTTATAGAATATGATTCTTTGGAGAACTGTTCAAATATTTAACATATAAGTAATACACGTAAGCGTTATAGTATATTACCTATTCAGAAGATCTTGACATTCCGCATCATTTAAGCAAGGTTCATCTGCACACTCATCAACCTCAACTCCACAAGTCTTGCCGCTCCAACCAAGGTCACAGTGACATATAAAACCATTGATGATATCTTCACACGTTCCATTATTCACGCACGGCATGGACTCACAATTATCTATGTTTACTTCGCATTTAATACCAGTTAACCCTGACGTATATAAATGAGAAAAATAGGAATAAACATCACCTTCCTTTAATTCTGTAGAGGGCGGAACTGAACCACGTGTGTGACTAACACAATATAGAAACATATTTTTGTAATTCTATATTCAAAATATTTAAATAATTACGATTATTTATTTTCTTTGAGGTTTAAAATCACTCCAACAGACAGGGTCATGTGGCAACTTTTCTAGCTTTAACGGTGGATGAAGACCCCCTAGGCTCACACCTGGGTCGAACCACCGACTTTCCATAAGCAAACTGGACAATTTCCTTACATGTGAAATTTCACCCCGTATTGGATTCGAACTCACAACGATAAACCATAACCACTCGACCACGGAGACCCCTACTTCTTTTTCAAAGGGCAAAATCAAAATCATTTCTTCATTTATGAGCCCACCTAACTAAGGATTTTTGTTGCAAATTACATTCTGTACAAAACTAAAACGAACCTACCAGTAGGGCAGTAACATCGGTATTGACCGTCTGGTGGAGCCACGCAGTTTGCACCATTTTGACACTGGTTGTATTCCGGGGCGCAAGGATTGTACTGCGTCTCACAAAGAAGACCTGTATAAAATGGCAGACATCGACAAACAAAGCCATCTATTATATCTAGGCAATCAGCACCATTATAACATGGGTTCATGTCACATTCGTTCACTTCTTCTGTACAGTTGTCTCCATACCAACCCGAGGCACACTCGCACCTGTTGAAGTAGATGCTTGTTTTATTATTATTGTTTTTATTTGGTTCCTTTTTCACTGGAGTTTAACGTCGCACCAACAGCCAGGGTCATTTGGCGACTTTCCAGCTTTAACGGTGGAGGAACACCCCAGGTTTATACCTGGGTAGAACCACCGACCTTCCGTAAGTTAGTTGGACAGCTTTCTCAAATGTGAAATTTGATCCTGGGTGAGATTCGAACTCACAGCGGTGAGAGGCAAGTGATTACAAGTCAGGGACGTAGGCCCCTTTACTTGTGTTATTATCGTACGTTCACATCAGTAATTTATGGTACTTTTCTGGTATATAATAAAATACATTTTGAAAATGTCTTTTCTTGGTGAATATATAGCTGGTTGCGAACATGTACTAACCAACTTTTTCTAGGATTATAAAAGCATGGAAGAATACCAATACACCAATATGTCTCCAGTCAATTGTTGATGTTAGCTTAAAAAACGCATCCAATCACCACCGAGCGTATTGTGCCGGCTTCCATAAAGACCTTTGGTGGTGAATGGTAATGTGTTATGCTGCGTTGTGAACTGTTACGAAGCGTTAAGTTGTGTCATTGTGTAATTCATTCACCAAAAGTTCACCTGTAGTCATCAAAAAGATCTACACATGAAGCACCATTCTTACATGGCGACCATTTCGAGCATTCGTCTATTTCTCGTTCACACATAGCCCCTCCATATCCATCTGTACACTGGCAAGTATATCCAAGATGGCGATCCACGCATGTGGCATTGTTCTTGCACAAGTTACCTGCCCATACAATAATAATGCCGTAGTTGGGTTTTAACAATGGGATCAGCAAATAATTATTTCGGAAGGTAAAATCGGATATCTGAGAGATAAATCATTCAATGACGACTTTTTCATCACAAAATCTTCCAATCAACTTACATGGCTCGCATTAATATTGTCATTACATAATATGTCTTGTATAGTTACTTACTTTGATAAATATTCACAAATTATCACCGTTAATTATGATCGAGTCCTATATGTATACTGGCCGTCATAAGAAAGTAACCAGCAAGTGATATTAGTGTAAAATAGACAAAGTGCAAGTAATCGGGATGAATGAATCTAATTCTGGAAATTAGTGAAACATTTCATGGTTTATTGTTATCCATTATTGACCATAAAATTGCTGTATACCATTAAAATTTCAAGGACAGTATATTTGGCCAGAATAGAAGAATTTTATGATGCTTACTTTCTTATACATTTATACACGTAGTTGCTGATTGAATTGCCTTTAATTACAGACACCAAATAATGACTCTTAGTGATACGTTACGTTGATGTACCGTTGTCATACCGTTGATTATTACATATCTATGTTTACCTATACAATCGTCTATTGTTGATTGGCACCTGTCACCAACCCATCCCGGCTCGCATAAACAACTAAAATCATTAATACCGTCTACACACGCGCCATTACCGGAACAGGAAGTAAAATTCTCAAGGTCACAATCTTCAATGTTGATATCACATCGTGAGCCTGTAAGGAAGAAAAAAAAGTATTCAACGTGAGTCTATAAAACAATTATTCGTTCTTTTGTTGAACTGCGTGTATAAGAATAGTTCTGACCAAACAACTAGTTGGCATTTTCATTTCGTCTTCATTCAATCAACAGCGGAAATAGTGGCCCCGGTAGGAGTAAGACACCGGGCGTACTTGCTGTTATATAGTTAGATAGCTGCTACAGTTGTGAAATTTGTCACATTCCTAGATTCGAACGCGAGGATCAATCAGTCAATTGGACTATGCTTTAAATATCTCTTTTAAGCAATCTGCATTAGTAATTACATCAATACTTGTACGTCCTAGAGGCACAGATATTTGAAGGTCCTGAGTTCGAATCCCAGACTCGACGGGTTTGTTCATGAACTTCACAATCCTATTTTTCGGACGTAGTACTGGTGAAGTGTCCAGGAAGCGGACTCGAGCGCGATTAATATAATCAAAATTGCTTGTTTCCACACATTTTATCTAGCTGTTATATCTATATGTATATCCAGTATATATATATCCAGTTCTGCATTTTTATTTCTGATGACACAAAAATAACCATAAGTATTATGAAAATAATAGCAAACAAAAACAGATCGTGAATGATTACTAAAATACATGATTTTTACTTTGAATTCTCACCAGTGAACCCTGATAAACAGTCACACACGAATCCAATCAAAGACTCGTTAAACTTGAGATCATTTCGGCACAGAGCTGCATTAGAACATGGTATGGTATCACACGGTAATACAGTACAGTTATCTCCCCTATAAGGTGGACTACATTGACAAACATAACCATTTACCATATCAATACATGTGCTGTTTATGGTGCAAGGATTGGAGGCACAGTCATCTATGTCAGTCTGTGAAATAAAATACCGGGCCTTCAGTTAAATTGATTCAATAGTAACAAATATCGAACTTTTCTACACATACGGTAAATAAATACAACTGGTACAAACGAATGAACATATGAATTCAGATTAATGCACATTAACCTCATACAATGACTTCACACATTAATATTATACACTGACGTCACACATTAATATTATACACTGACGTCACACATTAATATTATACACTGACGTCACACATCAATATTATACACTGACGTCACACATCAATATTATACACTGACGTCACACATTAATATTATACACTGACGTCACACATCAATATTATACACTGACGTCACACATTAATATTATACACTGACGTCACACATTAACATCATAAAATGATGTCACACATTAATATCATACATTGACGTATAATATTAACATTATATATTGACGTCACACATTAACTCTATTCATTGACGTCATACATTGGCGTCATCAATTGCCAGTTGTGTTTATTACTTGTATTGGTTTTAATGCATTGTGATTTTTTTCATGTTGTGTACAGTCGGTTTTTTTCAATAAAATAAATAAATAAATAGACAAATAATCTGTTGACTAGAATTGTTTATGTCACTTCAGACAGAGTTGATCAGAACCTATAGAATCATTACAAACCTGACAGTTGTTTCCAGTAAACCCATGTGCGCAAAAACACGTGTAATTAGCCACACCATCTGTACATGTAGCGTTATTCTGGCACGGTTGTGATACACAATCATTGAAATCTATATCACAATTCTCACCGGCGTATCCTGAAATGTTGATACACATATGACAGTGACATGTTGGCACGAGCAGAATATTCATAAAAATTATCGGACACGTGTTTAGTATCACTGATTGACTAGAAATTTATTATGGTTGTATATTTCTCCTTGTGCTTAGTGAGTTGATTTTCGCGAAAGCTTTATAAGTTTTCGTGAAAAAATGTTTTACTTTCTTGAAAACGTTTTTTTTATTGCCCACTTAATACGTATGTTTACTACCTGGTGAAGAAATTCTATCATGAAAGTTATTGAATGTTCTTGTTTTTCATGAAATTCTGGTAGATTTTCGCGAAAATATTCTGATTATCTTACGTAGAAATACGCCACCATAATTTATAATTACAAATTTGTAGACTTGAATGTTATTATACACTGACTAATTGGTTAGCCTGGTCGACTGGAGTGTTATAATTTGGTCGACAAGAAAGGTGGAAGGTCACAAATTGTTATGTAATATTTATATGTTGTGTACTGAACGAATGAGAGTTTGGGATGAAAAAGACAGCGTTAATATGATTATAAATCCAAATGTAATTATTGATGATGTAAAAGCTCCGACGAAAACTGAGACCTTACCTACCATTTTTACAGAAACACTGATAACCAGTCAATGTCTCCTCACAAAAAGCTCCATTTTTGCACGGTTCACTGGCACAGAAAATGTCTTGATTATCAACTGCAAAACATTTCAAAGTCTTGTTGAAATTGTTTCAACGAACAATTGGAATTGTATACTTACCATATCCACATGAATTGATACAAAGTCAACAAGAACACTTTTTAACATAGGTGTATTGATAAAAAATTCTGAATTAGACTACTTGTATCCGAAAACCAAAATTGGTCATTCCAATTGCGTTGCTGTAAAATAAAACTTGAAGGAAACATATGTATATATGTATGTATCTCAATAACTTTAAGCGAGTTACAGCTTTGTGGAATTGGGATTAATACTATTTACGATATATCTACAAGCAGGTAAGTATTGTAAAGAGCTCATTGAGTCGAAAAAATGACACCAAAATCGCAATATTGCTATAATAAATTGAGTTGCAGGGTTGTAGAAATAAACCGACGTGGTGTTTGTTGGTTTTATATATAATGAGAAAATTGAAATTAACCATACGAGACCAACAAAAGAGTACGAGATTAATTATCTATAGCAACTATCCTCGGTGAATTACTAATCACACATGAGGAGAACATACATATCATGCATTCCTTTCAGCCGGTGTATCATTCAGTATTATTAAACTGGTCAACGTTTTGTTTCTACGGTACAAATATAGTGGTATGATCCAACAAGCAGAACACGATTGAAATGAACATTGTCATCAACGGCACATGAGTGATAAGAAGTAGTTTAGTTCGAATTCACCCGAGATTTAATACGAATGTTCCCAATGTACCCGAGATTTGATACGATGTACTCCGAATTTACACGAATTCACCCGAGATTTGATACGATTGTTTCCAATGTACCCGAGATTTGATACGATGTACTCCGAATTTACACGAATTCACCCGAGATTTGATACGATTGTTCTCAATGTACCCGAGATTTGATACGATGTACTCTGAATTTACACGAATTCACCCGAGATTTGATACGATTGTTTCCAATGTACCCGAAATTTGATACGATGTACTCCGAATTTACCCGAGTTGTGATACCGCAACAAATGACCTTGTCAACTCTGCCTGTCCTTGCAGAGAGTGCATTACATTGACAGCTCAGATGGCAAGAAGGGACAGGAGAAACTAGTCAATTCATGGGTAAGAGGTGTTTTAAAGGAACAAATAATGTAACAGAAGTGATTGATATTATTTGTTGATTCAGAAAGTGATTGAGCCGATAGTGAATTATTTATAAATGTTATAAGTAGGTGTAACTAGTTCGTATGAAGTAATTTGGACAATATCATGTGTTTAAATAATACAGTGCAACCTCTCCCGGGCGGTTCTTTCTTGAGCAACAACCTCCCTTCGACAACAACGTGTTTTCCCACTGTACGATTTAACTTTTAAATTTACCTCTACAGAGCAACAAACTCTTAGCAGCAGCATAATTTTGCTTCTCCAAAAGGGTATTGCTTTGGAAAGGTTGCACTGAAGTAAAAAATGGCATTCTCAACTGGAATTTATATGTTCATTTACTGCTAAATGTTCTGTTCAAACACCGCTTGTCGTAAACGACGATTGGGTGAAGGTCAGTTAATCGTTACGATGCAATGCTTTCTAAATAGAGAGAAAAGGTTGCTACATGTGTACAACGGAAACATCAAAATGTATCCGAAACTTGGTTCGAATATTTCCGAATGAGTCCGTTTAGTGATTCTACATTATTGTTGTGTATAAGTTACCGATACTTAATTCCATACAAGTAATATTTTTTCTGAGATTTTGTGAGAAATGCTAATTGTTAACAAGGATATGTGACCATCACAGCGAACCATTCTATGAGTCGTGGTCAATTTTTAAGTCACACAATTGTGTGACAATTTGCCGTCATCTACTCAATATAATATACTTCTAATAAAACGTGAAGTAACCACTCATTTGACAGAATAAGTCTGTTTTGATCATCTAAATAAGCGTAAGTATGGTGTTCAATAATCTAGATATGAATGATTGATTAAACATAAACACTTACCTTGTAGGCCGCGACTGTGGTCCAATGGTTAGTGTACTGGACTTGTAAATCCCAGTCGCGGCAAACCATACCTTCCTATGAGAATTTGAGAAAAATGTCGATATTCTTCCATATGTGGAGAAGTTGTCAGCTCCTTGTGGAAGGGTAAGTTAATACTGGTTAGCGGACAGTCTAGGAAAACTGGCTATGTTAACCGACTGTCGTATATAACTAAAAAATCTTCAAAAACGGTGCCAAACCCTTTAAAAACACTTACCTTGTACGAATGAAAACACGATCAACAAAAATTGAAACAAAAACATTATCCGTACACAGTATCCCTCTAACTCACTTAATAATGAATGGTGTTGAATATTACTGTTAAATGGTCTTAAGTCTAATACAAAACACAAATATGGTAAAAATATTATAGAGTTTTTTCTGTAGAAATGCGTACGGGAAATTCTTTCACATTGGTTCGTATCACCTAGCTTAATTGATTAAACGTGTTTTCTATAAACACGGATGTATTAGCAGCGATAAAGTCATTAAGACAAACCGTCACGTGACCGTATTAATTATGCATACATACGATATAAGACGTCGGATGCTTTTCTTTAATCTGACGAAACAAAATCAATTTTCACCATATGGTGCAACTGTTAAAGCACTTACACTCGGGCTTTTCCGTAGATTGTCGGATTTCACCGAGCGTCGCAAGTGAATACTTAATATAATAGTACACTCCAAATTCTAAATCATTATTATAACTTTGTATATAATCTTTTTAAGAACTGTGGTAATTTATTCATGTTATTTATAAATGCATTACAATAATCTGAATCGATATTGTGTTTTATATAGGCTGATATAAGAGTGTTAATTTCATATAAAACGTGTCTAACTTCATTTATTACCCACAATGTGACCCTCAGTACACCAGGGTAAAACCACTGGTCCTCTGTAAGCCAGCTGAACAGCTTCATCAAATGTGCAAATTGGTCCCTGATAGGATTCAAACTTACAGCGGTGAAGGGGGCTAGTGATTACTAGTCAGAGACAATAACCACTCCCCCTCGACCACGTAAGCCCCAACGACGATGATCATAACATGGTCTATGGTGTTAATATTGTCTATGTGGTGTTTCTGTTTATGTTTTGTCTTTTCTTCATTTTTTTCTCCTTTTTCTTTACGACTTTTTTTGTTTTTTACGACGTGTATATTATTGATGTTTGCATATTTCTGCAACAAGATACCTCGTGTATAATTACTAAATAAATTCTGTTCTATTCTATTCTGTTCTGTAGTCTATATTTAGTTATGTATGCTCCATAAGTGGTTTGTATTACAAGTACTTCCTCACATTCTTAAGATCTGTATGTGGCAAATGTTTTTTCTCTCCATTTCTACACCATACACAATACTACGTACATTGTCAACAAAACTTGTAACACTTTTCAATAAATTTAGGGAAAGTTTGTTTCTTAAATAACATGTACGTATACAATCGTATTTGTATTTCCAGTGTGTAAATGTATATTTTTACCTCATATAATAGACCGCGACTGTCGTCCAGTGGTTAGTGCACCGGACTTGTAACCCGGCGATCCGGGTTCAAATACCAGTCGCGGCAGGTCATATCCTTACATGAAAATTTGACAAAAATATCGATTTTCCTTCATATGTGAAGTTGTCGGCTACTTTTGGAAGGGTAAATTAGTACAGGTCAGAACACAGTCCTGGAAAACTGGTAGGTGAACCGATCGTCGTATAAATAAATGGAAAAGTGTTGAAAAACGGCGTTAAACCTAGTGAATAAATATAACGTAAAATTCACTGGAACACGTCTCATAACAATTTTATTATAAAACTGAAGAAAGTGACATCAGGCAGAAATGTCAAGTTCACACAAGCTGTACCATCCTCTGTACTTTAACTTTTATTCGAATGTTTTACAACAAAATCATGACCTTGTCACTTTTTATTGACCAAAAATCTTGTACAATATGACGGCTGATTATATGATAGATAGATAGATTTTATTTGTTCCAGAAATACGGCTTCCAATAAATGTGTAAGTGGACGTGAAATAGATCACGTGGTTATCTTCAATGTTTATGTAGTTTTACTTGCGATCCAGTTCTTAAACCGGGAGATCCTTGTATAGACATTTAAACCATCGAGGCAACTTTCAGGGCCCCATGATAAAATTCCCACTTGGTACGGTGTGTCATCAGCATTGTAGCAAAGTAAGGCACTTCCACTGTCCCCCTATCAAATTATTGGTACACTTACAATTGTATGCACATAGGATTATCAAAAGTACATTTTAACAATAAATCATTCCGTATAAAACTATTTTTATCGCTGGGTGTCAACGCCTAACCAATAGTCATTGGGACATTTGGCGACTTTTCCAACTTTAACGATGGAGGAAGACTCTAGAGGTAAACTTGGGTAAAATCCCAACCTTCCTTAAGCTAGCTGGACAGCTTCTTTATGTGTCAGTAACTTCTTTACAAGCAGCAAATTGAATATCGATTATTAATATATGTACAAGTATTAAAAACTGTTCATATGTAAAATCAGAGACTGTTTATTCTCTTGTTATACAAGTTGTCCTATTTTGAATCAATTGTAATTTAGTGCCTTCTTTGTTTAACATAAAACAAGGAAAAAGTGTTTGTTACGAATGTAAATTGATCTGAACAGAGTTTATCCCTCACTAGCTTGTATAGCCTTGTCGTAGATAATTTACAAGTAACAATTAACTGACAACTTAAACACAGAGATCAGAATAATAATAAAATTGTATACACTTACAAAACATCCTCCTTTACCAGAATCAAAGGTACAAATGAAGTCTTTGCTATACTTCTCTTCAGGAAACCTCCTATTAACAGTATTTTTACAATATTTGCGACTTCGCAGACTTGATTTCACTTCCATAAGTACTTTTGGTGCTACAGATTTATAATCTGAAATCCCAATTATACAATATACATAATAATACATCATACACAATAATACATCATACACAATGATACATCATACACAATGATACAATATACATAATAATACATCATACACAATAAAACATCATACACAATAAAACATCAAACACAATGATACAATATACATAATAATACATCATACACACTGATACATCATACACAATGATACAACATACACTATGATACAATATACACAATGATACATCATACACAATTATACATCATATGGAAGGGTAAGCTTGTACTGGTTGGTTTACGGTCCAGGAAAACTAGTAAGTGAACTGGCCGCCGGATATATTTGAAAAAAAGAGCTGAAAACGGCGTTAAACCCAATTAAAATGTAACTGGACGAGAATAATTATAGTAGAAAAGAACTCGCCTGATATTGTCCCAAATCCTGCTAACCAACAACGATTCCGTTTTGCCAATGAGTTTTCCATTTCGGGAGCTATATTTTAAAAACAAAATTATTATGTCCGGATTATTCATCATTAATTACAAAATATTAATTAAATGTACGAAGGTACGGAGCCCCTAAAGTGACATTCTACAATTTTATTCAAACTGAAGCATTCTTTTTTATTTCGTTTTTACGAAACAACGTTTCGTAATTACGAATTATCATTTCGTTTAGACGAATTATTATTTCGTATCTATAAATTATTAATATTTCGTAAATACGAAATATTAATTCGTAAAAACGAATAGCCACGTCTTCCATTTTGAAATAAAATCCTTCAATGACCATGGAGGAATTTCCGGGTCTGTTGAAATAATTATGAGTACCTGGATGAAAATTTCTGGATAATTGTTAAACATACATACTTGCATGTTGGATATCCTTCACGTAGTCGTTAAACGTTAAGCTTTTTTTCAACTCTATGATTGCAATATCAAATTTTATTGGAGTTTCTTTGTACTTTGGATGCTGAAAACAAATAGATCTCATTAACACAAGTATTTCGTCATAATAATTGAATCAACTTTGACTGACACAAATGATATACGTGTGTATCAGGCCGATGTTTGTACAGTGCAACCTCTTCAAAGCGGTCCTCCTTTTAGCAACGACTCTCCTTCAACAACAGCATGATTTATTCCCACTGTACGATTTAGTAATTAATTTAATCTCTCTACAACAACAAACTCTCAACAACAACATAATTTTGCTTCTCCTATAGGGTGTTGCTTTGGAGAGGTTGCACTGTACACAGAATGGTGTTGCATCTTGTAAAGGAAAAATTGTAACAATTTAATTACTTTAACTCCCATCTGGAATTTCTATTTAATGCATTCAATGACTATTAAATAAAAAGAATTTAATTAAAATGATAATAATTTTTTATTATTCTTTTATACTTTTGTAGATCTGTAGCTAAGCTTTTCTTAATCATGCTTACTACCAGGCAAACAAAAACGAACGACTAAATAAACGAATGAATAACGAACGAACGAACGAACGAAAGAACGAACGGACGGACGGATGGACGGACGGACGGATGAAAAAACGAACAAATGGATGGCTTTGAAATAATTACCGATATAATTCTTTTGACTCCTACCCTCTGTTCATACTGATCTTTAGCTCTCATGCGGTGATCTCCAGCTCGCACCTGCATGAAGTCTGGCCTACATCAAGTAATAAAGAAAAACATATACCCTTCAAAATTAAAAGACCGTTCTATGACGAAATGTTTTTTTTTCTCAGTTTTTTTCAGATATTTCAACAGATGATGTACCCAGTGGAAGCAATCTTGAATTTGTTCGCAATAATTTTGCCAAATATAAGTCAGAAAAATAGACTTTATTGATATTACAGAATTACCCCAGAGAACCGGACGTCTTGCGGACTGGGCTATAAGTCCATATAGAAGAGAAAAATGGGACTTAAAAATTATCCAATTTTCGGAGAAAACCAGTTTTAGTAATTTTAGTAAAGATATAGTTAGATATGGTGGTGGCCTGCGTGGTCGAGTGGTTATGGTCTCTGACTTGTAATCACTAGCCTCTAACCGAGTTCGAATCCAACCCGGGAGCACAGTTCACCTATGAGGAAGCTGTCCAGCGAGCTTGCAGTTCTACCCAGGTGTAAGCCTGGGGTCTTTCTCCACTGTTAAGGCTGAAAAGTCGCTAAATGACCCTGGACGTTGGTGCTACGTTAAACTCCAGTGAAAAAAGTAAAATAAAGTAATGTTTACACGTTAAACTCCAGTGAAAAAAGTAAAATAAAGTAATATTTACACGTTAAACTCCAGTGAAAAAAGTAAAATAAAGTAATGTTTACACGTTAAACTCCAGTGAAAAAAGTAAAATAAAGTAATATTTACACGTTAAACTCCAGTGAAAAAAGTAAAATAAAGTAATGTTTACACGTTAAACTCCAGTGAAAAAAGTAAAATAAAGTAATGTTTACACGTTAAACTCCAGTGAAAAAAGTAAAATAAAGTAATGTTTACACGTTAAACTCCAGTGAAAAAAGTAAAATAAAGTAATGTTTACACGTTAAACTCCAGTGAAAAAAGTAAAATAAAGTAATGTTTACACGTTAAACTCCAGTGAAAAAAGTAAAATAAAGTAATGTTTACACGTTAAACTCCAGTGAAAAAAGTAAAATAAAGTAATATTTACACGTTAAACTCCAGTGAAAAAAGTAAAATAAAGTAATGTTTACACGTTAAACTCCAGTGAAAAAAGTAAAATAAAGTAATATTTACACGTTAAACTCCAGTGAAAAAAGTAAAATAAAGTAATATTTACACGTTAAACTCCAGTGAAAAAAGTAAAATAAAGTAAAATTTACACGTTAAACTCCAGTGAAAAAAAGTAAAATAAAGTAATATTTACACGTTAAACTCCAGTGAAAAAAGTAAAATAAAGTAATATTTACACCGATCCTTCCATACAGTGAGCAGCTGTTATTACATACTTCTCATTAAAAATGGAACCGCCACAAAAGAAGTACCCAAATTCATACAGAGACACCATCCACGGATATTCACCATAGTTAGCCTTCCTATTTGAAATAAAAAGTGATGATAAAATATCCATACGTGGATAATACAAATATAACACAAATGGTAAAAAATAGTATGTTATTAATGTCCAATATCTCCCTATATTGATACACAAACAAATGTTAAAAGAGGTTTTACGGCCATTCATCAAGTGGTTGTTGGCAGTGATTTAATTACACATTACAGTAAAGCTTTAATATTACGATCACCTTGTATTAACGACAACTTATTTTCGGACTGTTTTTAATAACTCCCCTATAATTCAACTTTTATTACGAGAACACATCGTTTTTATGACCCATTGATAGGGTCCCGAAAGTGGTCACAATTCGAGGTCTTACTATATGAATAAATCTTCCATTGTACCTTTCCTCGTGTTTCAGTGTCTTATGATCCGTACATTAATCAGTTTTCTTGATTCTTATGATTTGTACATTAATCAGTTTTATTTATTCTAATGATCCGTACATTAATCAGTTTTATATATTCTAATGATCCGTACATTAATCAGCTTTATTATCTCCGGTGTGTCCTCCGGTTTGATTTCCGGTCTGATACTTACTGGCCATTCACGACACGATCCGCTGACTCGTCAGATTGAAGTAATTCCAAAACTTGTTTGATTGTTTTATCTGTATCCGACTCTTCACTGAGTTCATGTACAGTCTCGCTCCAGCATACATTATCTGAAATCATATTTTACTGACATGATGAGGTTATTTTGTTATATTGATGTTATAAGTACATTTTGTGTTCTTAAGTTTGGAGGCCTCCGTGGCCGATAAGGTCTCTAATTATCATTAGCCCCAACAACTGAGATTTCGAATCCCACCAGGGAACTAATTTCACATGAAAGTAAGCTGTCCAGCTGGCTTATGGAAGGTCGGTGGTTCTACCCAAGGGTAAACTAAGGTTCTTCCTCCACTGTTCGAGCTGGAAAGGTCGCCGAATGACTTTAGCTGTTGGTGCTGTAGGACTGACTGTTAAAATTCCCTCTGGTAAAATTTAATTGTTTTGTCTGATATCAATCAAGATTTGAGTACTTTACAAGTGTTACTAAGCACTGTATTTGTCCATTCGATTTGTGCAGGAATGTTGAAAGTCAGTAATCAATTAGATATTTTGGGTATATCTAATTAATTCTATGTATTTCACTTTCCTTGTTGTTTGCGGGTGAATTTGAGAGTTTGCAGTGATAATTGACGGATGATTTATGAATTCGTAAACACCTGTCATCACGGCAAGACTATATATATATAATGTATATACACCTGTCTTTGCAGTGATGACAGGAGTTTACGAATTTATATAATAAATAAATAGATAAATAAATAAATAAATAAGTAAATAAATATGTTCATAAATAAATAAATTTATTCATAATATAAAATATGTATAAAATATATGTATGTTAAAATGGGAAAAGCTATTGGCGTAATCTTTCAATTACTTCAATATACATGTACTGTTTAAAATTCATTTAAAATCGTAGGAAAGTGGTACTTACTGGAAACAAAAACGATTAATATTCCTATCATAAGTTTCATCTTCATTTGTGGTCGATGAACAACTTTTGACTGTTTTCAAAAACAAGTATGTACTATTTATACATTTTAACCGCCCTTTGGCAATATAATTTTAATTACGTTGTTTTTTAGTTATCAACAATTGCCTTCATCACCCCGGGCACTTCTTACATGACCAAATTGTCCAGACTTCGTACACTTTAATGGCATATTTTCTTTCATGTACGTCAATGTTGTCGCTTTTCAAATATTTTGACAAATTTTTGACAATAAAACAATTCTATTTACATGACTGAGTATGGAACTAATAGTGCATTATTACTCATCGTGGGAATACGAATGCCCCACCCCCTAATCGAGAGATTATCGTTGATGTTTGGTTTGCTGACGTATTTCTTCGTAATGTTCATCAAAATTAAATAAATGGATTAAACTAAGAATGTCCTTTATTCACAGGGCGGTTCTTATTCGAAGGTGGCCGCAAACACAGGTTGGACTGTTCTAACATACAGGGTCAAACTCTTAAGACATTAATGAGAAACATTACTTACCGATTATATTTTTACGTGTACTACGGCTAATTGACTTAACTGCTCATACGAAATGTTTTGATTCGTTGTACAGTATAACCCTTGAAAACCGGACCCCTTCCGGCTGACCCAAAAGTCTGTTTTTCTGAGAAATCCGGATTTCAGAGAGCTATCGACAATAAAAGAGAAAAATAGGACTTGAAAAATCGTTCGATTTTCAGGAAATTCCGTTTTCGGGGAGTCCGGTTTTCTTAGGTTTTCCTGTATTTATTTTTCCAATTTATGTTTGATTTTTTAGAAAAAAAAACACGATTTTTTACAAGTCCACGCTTTCTTGGTTGGATTCTACAACTTTCTACAACGACAACAAGATTAATGGCCGTAGTTCGCAAATCATGTTTTAAGTAGAATTTTAATTTAAATTGTCATTTTTTTAAAATTCTTAATTGGTTGTTTAGGATACAGTGACTCGCAAAATCAGAAGAATTAGATTTCTATGTTCTGAGTTTAAACTAGTCAGTTGATTGTTGTTCTTTTTCATGTGTTTAATATGATGTTTCTGTTAGGTAGCTAAGTTTAGCAAAATGAGATTGACGCTCAACAGAACAAAACAATACAGAATGGCCTAATGAATAATATTAATATACAGTATCTGTATTTTCATCAAGCTACCGGTATGCATGTATTTCGTTTATTGCTTTGGTTGAAGTAAACATTGTACCAGTTTATTTAAAATAATGTCTTTCAAAGTTCTATATCCACTATTGATTTAAGTATGGGAGGATTTAGTCAACAATGAGATGTTGGCATCAAATGACTAACAAATACCCGGGTCTATATCTTTATATGTATACGTGTATGGTACCATTTCGTGTTTAAAAATAATAACAAGCCACGTACAATCGTGATTCAAGTTTTATTAGAGTGTAATGCAGTAAAACCTCAAATAGCGACCACCTCAATATAACGACCACCCTGTTACAACGACAACATATTTTCGGACCGGCTTTCAATAACTTCCCTATAATTCAACTTGATGAGACCACCTCTTTATTACGACCGATATTTAAAGCTAGTCTCATTATTGAGGTTTTACAGTAAAATACATGAGGTTGCCTCCATATGTATGTATATATATTTAAATGAAAACCATCAGGATTAGACAAGTGGTTTCAATGCGAGGAAAACAGAGCAGCTGACCATCTAAGACTTAAGTCAGTATTTATTATGTCAATTGGTTAAGTACAATGTATTCAATATCACATAGTGCTACTGACAATTATAAATCAGTACAGACACTTAATCAAATCTATGTACTTTATACGCATACACGCGCGTCTCTCAGTGGATTTAACGCCGTTTCTTTAACAAATTTTCAGTTATATACGGCGACTGGTTTACCCAGTCTGTTTTCCTGGACTGTATACTAACCAGTACTAACTTACCATTCCGCAAGGAGCCAGCAACCTCTCCACATTTCATAGAATGGCATGACTTGTCGCGGTCGGGATTTGAACCCGAATCGACGGATTACAATTCCAGCGCACTAACCACGGGACCACATTCGCGGCCTCACAAGAGCGTGTACTTCTAACAATGCATTCTAATGTTTTCCGGCATACAATCGTGCGTGTACTGAAAATATGGGGGCGTAAAATGTAAATGATTATTATTTTGTTATTTGCAGATCACATCTTCTCCAGTAACCGAGCGAGATCATGTGGAGACTTGACGAGTCTAGGGCCTCGTTTTGGTTGCAATGTGACTTCCGGTCGGTCGGGTTCGGAATATACGTGTCGAGGCACGGACGGTTGGTGTCCCAGTAACAGCAGTATATTGTCCACAGTATCACAGAGCTGGGTTTCAAAGTTGTGCATTCGACTGCAAAACAGAACAACACATGAAAAGAAAGTATAATTCTACAATAATATGTTTAACACATTCTCTCTGGTTCACGATCAAAACAACATTATTTTCAATCTTTGGAGATGTTTTCTAATTAAGATTTTCTGACGTATTGTGCCTCTCCTTTGACATATTTGAAGTTAATTGCATCACTAGCCGAAAGTAAGTCGACTAGTGTTTCATGAATATAATCAAACCGAGGTTCGTTTAATTTCAATTTATATTTATCTAAAAAAACATTATTTTAATGGCCCTGGTTGTTTATTACAACGTTAGGTCCAGCCATAAACAAACCACTTACTTAATGGAATGTTCAATAAAGAAGACACTAAACGAGCTTTATTGGTAAAAACTTATTTTATCTTAATTAAAATCTTATACAAATAACTACGCCAGGTACTGGCTCCATCATGGTATATATATGTACGTAAACTAACCCCGGATATAAGGCCTAAAATACCTTGTTTCTGCTACCGGCTCTGACTAAAATAGGGTTGGTAGGTGAAGATTCCTTTTATTCCAGAATAGGGTAGCTGAAACAAGCTATTTTTAGGCCTCAGCCGCTGAAGGGTCAATACTAGCATTTGACAGTGTATTGAAAACATCCAGTCAGTAGTGACCACATCTAGGTTAATCGGTGCTACATGTTAAGAAAAAAAATAAACTGACTTACTGTGCCAAATGATCCAGTTTAGTGTCAATATCTTCAAGATGTGAAGTATGAAGTAAGTTATCAGTGTTGGTCGTGTCACTAACGTCCAGTGATTGATGCTGTCCTTCATTTGTACACCATGAGGAACGATTTGTTCCGCCGGAAGTAGAGTAGTAAACACTAGAACTAGCTCCACCGGATGTGGAATGAGGCATGCTGGTACTTGCTGTAAATTGACAAAGAATGAAAAAAATAAAGTTGCATGATTGTCCAATTATGGTCATTATCCAAATATTATGCGCTGTTTATCTAAATAACAATATACATTACTAAATTACATGATTTACGCATGTAGTACTTCCGCTAACTTCTTTAGAAAAAAGATAAATGACGCAATTTGACATGTACACAGTAGTCATTGTTGACATGACATATTAAGTAAAATCGTCTGCCTTTATTATTAAGATTGAAGAACGAAGGGACATATAAGCGTCTAATACTCGTCAAATAATGCGCATTACCGGTATCAACAGAAGTGAGTCGACTGCGTCTTGGTGAGGCGTTTCTGTAGTGTGTAGTATCATGTCGTCTGCCTCTCTTTATAGTGCCGTCTGAAGACGTAAAATAATACTTGTCAGAAAAAGTTTAGAAAAGAACGCGTGATTCAATATAAATGAATATAAATATTGCTGTAACGAAATCAATCCATGACGATGAAGTCGTTACAATGGATACAGATAACTTTATAATTACTGTTCTTGAGTACAATGTCCGAGTTCACGATTACATACTTCACAGGAAAAAATAGAATGAAAAGAAGAATACTAATATGTTATCAAAAAAAAAATAACAAGAATGATTCTGAACGGCTGATTAGTCTTAAAAGGAGAGGAGTGTGTTGTTAAGCGAACGGGCAAGTAAAACATTTAATATAAGCGCGTGAGTTTAGGCGCCCAATGTGTATGAGCTGAACTACAGCATTACATAATAATACAGTGATATTTACTACTATATTTTTCTTTAAGGAATCATAGCAAAAGACTTAAATGTCGTCTGTCAAAATAACGGAAATTCCAGGCAGGAGATTTTCGGAAATGTTCACCGTTCTTTCGTTCCGCCGGTTTTACGATCAACGCAGTCAGCTGTTTTTCATTTACTGATTGTTTGCATTTTTGTTAACTATATTGTATGCATTATATAATCGACAAGACAATAGAATTCAGACATAGGTTTTACTATAGGCGCCCGTTTTCTTTTGGCGATTTTGGCGGTCGGCATCAAACCTCCAAACCTTGGCTATGCCAAAATAAAACGTCGCCAAAAATAACACTGACCATTATTTTGTTTAAGAAATATAACTTGTTATCCAAAATCACATTATTTATTTATTTATGGAGGCAAGAGATTAGTTTAGCAGTTGGCTGCGAAACCACCAAATCTAAAATCCACCAAGTTCAAGAACGCCTTACAGACGCCAACTTTTGCACCCGAAAAATTAAGACGTATACAGTAGTCGCGTTGTATTTACAAGACATTCCACTGTACCCTTTAATGTATACCTTGTGTTGACCTATCAACAAATTCTTTATCAATATCGCTGAACGCTTGTTCCGGTGAAATCTCGATCGCTTTAGACGATTGCTCATCTTCACCCATCTGAGGACCTTGACTTTTTCTTCGTCTTCTCATACCTGCACGTGATCCGCGAGCTAAAGTTAAACAAACATTTATTTAATTTGGGCTTGGACTTTAAGAGACACCTCTGTATAGAGTTCATAACATAATTAGTAACCGACATTTACATTTTCAAACATATATTTCAGTCTGCCAGGTCCACAAACCAGTCAACAAATAAATGAATTCGATATCAAATATAATAACATTTTTATTATGAATATGGATATTAATCAGGAATACGTTGTGTTAACTGTCCGGCTAGCTTACGGAATGTTGGTGGTTCTACTGAGGTGTAAGTCTTCCTCCACTGTTTAAGCTTGAAAGTCGCCAAAGGACCCTGGTTGTTAGTGCGACGTTAAATAAAAAAGACTTTTGAGATCAGTACTTTTGATCTCTTTGATGTAATATGACTTCTAAAAGTACAACATGGATAGAACTGAGATCTTCCATACCGTGAAGTACAGTTGAGCACGTGTTTTAACGTACACCAAACACAACGTATTTACCTTCATGGTCCGGACGTTTTCCTTTAGATTGCATATGTGGACGTTTTTGTCGTATAAACTTTAATGTCTCATCATCTATCTTTGATGTTTTTCTTGTTTCAAATAAAGTTCCCTGAATTGTACAAGTATATAGTTTTATTATTTCCATTCTTTATGCATACATACAACAATAAGAGGTCCTAGGACGCTTGGATCAGTTTAAACACAGTGTACATGGTTAATCAGATGGTATAAAATCCATTAAGTGGTCACTCAAATTTATAGACAAACCGCGTGCATGCATTTGTAGCATACAACAAAGTATACAGCAAAACCTCGCATTGCGACCCCCTCATTATTACGACCAATTTGTTATAACGACCACTTATTTTCGGACCGACTTTCAATAACTTTCCAAATTTTCAACTTGATAATGAGACCACCTTATTATTACGACTGATTTTTCTGGGACCGGCGGGTTTTACTGTATACTATACACATCCAGGTGTGGACTTCTCATCCAATCGTAGACTAAACTGAATTACTTAAACTTGAAGATAATGAGATCAATTTATTTTGAACAGACATGTAACACATAATTAAGACTCGCAAATATTCAAAGACTCGCAAATAGACAAAGAAAGGATTATGCTTCCAACAAACATTCAGAGAAATTGTATCATAGTCTTAATGTTCTTCCTATTGTATTTGCCTCGTTCTATATGAACTTTAGACATGCGCATAAAACAATTTATAATACAATGTATATTGCAACTGTTTACAAAGAACATAGTTGCTGTAAATCAACATCAATATTTACCCGTTTTAGATTAAAAGTAACTTGTATTTTGTCCATGAATTCTTTGGAGAATTCTGGGTACATGTTTAGCGTATCTTTTAACACATGAAGTTCAATCTTGTTGATATCACAGTAACTAAGTGCTCGCACAAAGTACAGTGATTTTCCAGAGCTCGTCAAGTCAGTGAGGTCGCCTCCAAAAATATCATCTTTGCCTGAAATTCATTACGACCTTATGGTTGCGGGCTAAATAGCCCGTATTTATTCCGTGTGTATCTTTACATGATTATTTTTGGTAATCTTAAAGGCGATTAGTTTGTTAAGTCATACTGCTATGACTGGTGAATAATGAACAATAATCAAGTTGACACAACATTAGAATAATTTAACTTGATGATCAGGAGATATATCAAGGCTTAGTATGTTCCTTTCACAGAATGGTCCAAGGGTGTGTATTTCTGATTCGCTGTAGAAATCATGAATCTAAACTAAATTCCGCTCATTTTGATCATGATAAAACCTGAATATACGTTCATAGAAGAAAATTGAGTTTCTTGGCAAATCATTAATGAAGTATAACACTTATAATTCAGCTAAATATCTAAAGTTAAGCATACTGAGAGCAATATTTAAGATATTCTAAACAAACCGTGTGAAAATTGTAAAAAAGTAAACAAAATAAGGGAATAATAAACATAGTATATTGTGACATTCAGAGTGCAGTTCAGTATATCAAAAAAGTCATTTTGTATAACTTGCGATTGCATTTTGAATACTCATTTTTGAGCGAGTTAATGTTAGTTCGTATAGTCCCTGGTGTTGAATTAACTTTCTCTAAACAATACTGAATTAAGATATAGCTGGGAAGTATATGATACTGACCTAATATTGCCATCACATTGTTTTCTGTAACAATTTCGAGTGAGCCTCTAGCTATGAAGTATAATGCAGTTAGAATATCCCCCGGATGTATTAGTGTATCACCAGGGGGCGCGTGTGTTGTTTTAAACTGCATAGATAAGGCACGCAGACATCCTGTAAATATAGAATATCAAGTAAATATCTGTTTGATCTCTCATGTCCTAGAAATTTTAATAACGATTTGAGTATAAATGTATTATGCACTTTACATTGACCTTATTACAAGACTACTTGACAAATGGTTTAAAATAGAACTCCTGTCATATAATTGCAAAGTTGGTTCAATATTGTGTATAAATATGTATTACTGCCATCACAATAGTACTAAGTACGATTTTAGGCGTGAAATCTTCTATGTACGTGTATATCACATTCCATCACTGTTTAAAAGTCTCTGCGATAGTTTTTTAATGTACAGTGCAACCTCTCCAAAACAACACCCTGTGGGAGAAACAAAATTATGTTGTTGTTGAGAGGTTGTTGCTCTAGAAGGTTTAATTAATGGTTTGTAATAAAATGTACGATGGGAAAATCATGCTGTTGGTGAAGGGAGGTTGTTGCTCACGAGAGGGACTCTCCGGAGAGGTTGCACTGTATTGTAACTGCGATTTTCATTGCAAACCAGTCTCCAAATATAGTTGGCTTGTAAAATATAGCGAACTTGTATCAGGACACAATAAATTGCATGTAACAATTGTTGATTAACTTGGTAATACAGTATACAATGTAGACAGTATGTGTCTGGCACTGAAATGGTTAAAATTAGTATTTATTCATGACAAATACCTGTTGAAGCTTTCTGGAATGCTGGGCAATTGTTAAGTAAATTTCTGTTTAAATGTAGACAAATATCTGCTTGTAGGCACTCTGGGAAACTCTTCAACACCTGGAAATTGAAGCAAAGGAAACTGCCAAAGTGAGTTTTAATAACCACCTCACTAAAACGACCACGTCATTACAAAACGACCTCTCAATTTTGGACCAGGTTTCTATAGTTTTTCTATATCTGAACTTGATAATCAGACCACCTTGATAAAAAGACCACTCCCTTCCGGCCAGTGACTCAGTGACTTCTCATAATATAAATAAAAACAGAGATACCATCCCTTAAGTAGAAGTTTGTAGCTAACGAAGTACAGCAAAACCTCACACAGCAACCACTTCAATACGACCACCTTGTTATACTTGTAACACTTATTTTCGGACCAGTTTTCAATAACCTCCACATAATTCAACTTGACAATAAGACCGCCTCATTGTTACGACCGATTTATCGGGTCCCGTAGTTGGTGTCAATATCGAGGTTTTACTGTATATGTGTTCAGGACAAATCATCTTACATTTATTACCCGAAACATCATTGCGTGGAATAGGGTCAATAAATAAAACACTGATTGTCCAACGTTGGTACAATCCGATATTTTATAGTCATTTGATGACAAACATGACGGAACACAATTACATTAACAAGATAGAAATGTGTACGGACGTGTCTTATTGGTCCCAAAATGTACATCAAACCAAACACGTGATTGTATAGGTTCTGTCCCATACAATACTAGAGTACGTCCATCCGAATACCAAATAACAATCTGTCATGCTATCCTTAGTTTTGTAAACACATTTTTGTACTTATTAAGTTCTGATGCTTTTTTAAAGAGTAATTACAATATTGTCAAAATTTGCTGAGCTTTATCTATCTATTTCTTTTTTCGTTTTGCTTGTTCAAGGGTCATTTTTATCACAACAAATATTATGTATGTGTATTAAAAGTTATTCTGAATAAACTATGAAACTTCTGAAACTTGGCGTACATGACAATATATAATACGTTTTTTCAAGCCGTGCAACTCCGATAAACACTATGCAATACATCAAATATAACCATATTTGTAATAAATTAGCAATTTATTACAATTTATTAGCAAGTCAACAATATACATAGCATGCATATAATATATACATTGTAGAAATATATGTAGTATAAAACTATAAAAAGTATAACCCCTTAAAACCGGACTCCTTCCGGACTGTTCCAAAAGTCCGTTTTTCTGATTCCAGTTTTCTGGCTGTCCGGTTTTTAGGGAGTCTGGTTTTGAGGGGTTTTACTGTCCAATACAGACTTAATACAGATTCGGAATCAAGAGTTTCTGAGACACAGAAACCATGTGACATAAATGTAGGTAGACTAATAACTTGAAATATGACGTTTTGATTCAACAGTACAGATCTCCACCATAATTTTACTAATCTGGTTTGGACTGACAAATACAATGGTTCTATAATAGAACATTAATGTGTGAATGCTTTTAGCACATCGGAAGTTACATTGCACAATTTATATGTCTGTGGCCTTTCTGATCCTAACTCGCGTACTAGTATATATAGAGCACAACTTCTTTAGGATGAACACGATTTTAAAACTGATTAACGACTAAATCTGTTCCATGAATGTGAGTTTATCTCTGACATCAAAAAGCAACATTTCTGTAATTGCTTTTGTTTGTATTTAGTTAAAATTTAACGCTTATTACCTCTCTTCTCAAGTCTGCAACGACGTACGACACAAATTTATTCGAATCAGGAATGGGAAAGAAATGCTTTTGGGTGTAATATTTTCAGTTATTTTAGCATATGGTACCTATGTACTTCACCCTGACATCAAACCAATTTTTCATTACCGCCAGTTTTGTGCTCTACAGACTTATTCACCAACAAAAATGTTTGCCAACAAAAATACTGGTATAGTAGCGTTGTTTAAGTATGGAGCCATGGTCTTATAGCCAACAAGTAGAACATAAAGTAAAATACAGTATAATAAAGTGCAGTGAAACCTCACATAACGACGACCTATAAATTACGACCACCGTGCTATAACAGCCACAACCGCTTATTTTGCACGGCTTTCAATAACTCCCCTATAATTCAATTTGATAATGAGGCCACCTCATTATTACGACCGTTTTTTCGGTTACCGAACGTGGTCTCATTATCGAAGCTTCCTGTAGTTGACTTCATATCTGTTTCATACTCCGCTGTATGTGGCCTTTTATTACGTGTATATGCTAATGGCAACAAAAGATACACAATGCTGCCGACATGCGATCACTTTTAACGATCCGTTAAAGTGAGTTATTCAAACGCCGGAAATAACAAAAGCCATTTTAGACATGAGAATAGTCCGTCATTATCGAAATTAGTCGTTGTCAGGTGATGTCGTGACGTCAAGCTAATACCATAATGTGGTATACTTTCATTCAAAACGTCAATAAAAAAGGTTATCGTAAAATTAATGCAGATATTGAATGGTAGAAATTCATTCACGTCCATATTTATAAAATTATGATGTCAGAGATTTAAAGTTTGGAAGGAAATCGTTATGTTTGATCGGGTATCAAAAATTTAGGATCATATGCAAATATTTTTGACACAAATATTTTTTTACATATCAATGAAACAAAAATACTAGTATCTTAGTTGTTGCGCATTTGAATATTTTTCCAAATTCTTAAAATCTATCTTTTCTAAGTTCAGACAACGTGCAACTAAATCAATCTTAGATGTTGTCAAAGAAACGGATATATTTATCTGTGATAAAGTAGAACGTTCTTGGAGGAAGTAATTAAACTTCGAATTTTGGCATTAACTGAAGTCACGTGATGCATTCATTCCGTCAATGTGTGTACCGGTTTGGAAAACAAACAAATCGGAACCAACCTGTACAGATTATCGATAACTGCACAAGCAAACTAAAACTGACCAGTAACCTTTAATTTTTAATATCTTATGTCTGCCCAGCAGATGACAGCACCATCGAATGTGAACAAAAATTATGGGATGTTACAAAAATAAACAATATATGTATATTTAAATAACATGACGATCACAGACATAGTCAATCTCTATCCAGAGTTGTCGTTCGTTATGTCTCCCATACATCTCTATCAACGTCTCAGCGTTTTACAAGATTATTGTAAAACAAGAAATAAAGCCACAAATGGCACAAAATTTACATCTGAAAGAAGCTATTTCTTTTGCACCACACATTCGAGACAAAAGATGTTATAATTTACCAGAAAATCAGAGAAATTATTTCATTTATCTAGAGCACTATTTCTAGACGGAGAGTATTTGTTTACTTTTGGTAATTAGGTCACTAAGTTCCACCGCATAAATGGAAATGAAACGCAGAAGTCGAAGGTAATCGTGTAAAATTATGACAACAAATGTACATTTAGAGAAACAAAAGCGTGATTCTGTGTATCAGATGGAAACTAAAGGAGACTCGGACACGTGTTTTTGAACTACTTTCAAGACGTTGACAGAGATGTTTGAGATAGATAACGAACGACAACTCTGGATAGAGATTGAGACATTGTACACATATATATGGGACACCTGTTTTGGACGTATAAGGTTAAATAATAATAATAGCATCAAAAAATGATGAATTTATGAGGTTTTTTATCAATCTCAAATCTGCACTCACCGTATTCATGTCAATTCCATTAGTGTACGACCATGTATGTTGGAAAGACTCTTGCAGGCGATTGGCGAGATTTTTCGGTAAATGGTGAAAGTTAATGAATTCCTTAATACCCTGCATCTTCTCGTGATATTCGTCAGAACCTTGGTACACTCTCATCATGATTGATGATACATTACCAAATATGGCAGCACTCAGCAGAGCTATATATAGTAACAAAAACACTTGTGGTGAGTTAATCTAAAACCGGACAGAGCAAAATACGGCACAGAAAAGTTACATTGAATAAAGATAATTACATTAGTACGGCTTTGTTACGTTGGATAGATTTAAATATGGCAAGTCTTCAATAGTTTAAATGTTACGCCAACACCACAGTTGCATAAAGTTGGGACGCAGTTCGAATCGCGAACTGTGTTCCAGAGTTTATTTTGAATTGTGAACTGCGTTCAAATTTTTTACAACTGAACATCACAAACTTGTAACTTAAATGTTCGTTCTTCAGACCGACAAATTGAACGTAATCTATGTTGGACCTAAGCTCGTAATACCAGGATCTACGTTGAAGCTCACAACAAAGAAAAAAAAACAAAAATGGTAACAGCTAATTGATGAACTTACATCCTAACAACATGGCAAAGATAGAAAAAATCTTCTCAGCATTCGTGTTCGGTGACACATTACCAAATCCAATAGACGTAAGAGACGTGAATGTGAAATACAAAGCTGTAATATAATACGTCTTAATGTTTGGTCCGCTGTCTGTTACATTAGCGACATATGGCTCATTTATGTTCTCTGCTAAGGTATCCAACCAACCTATAAAAAATAAATCACTTCAGTTTTGTTCTTCATACAATAAGTTCCTATCGACCGAGAACATTAAAGGTCATGAAAGAGCTTCGATTGAAAAATGACTACTGTTGCTAAAACGCTCCTGTGGTTACAAAATGCAACGTATTTCAATACGAATACACCATTATCCTCAATATTTTATTCACAAAGAAATACAATACCAGCTAAGGGATGGAGAACGATGGAGAAAGACGACTACACAGTTGAAATACATCAGATACAGGCTTCCACGGATAATGCTGATATGTATGAATTGATTAATAGATGGACAAAAGTAAAATACAGCAAAACACAATGAGACCACCTCCTGAACCCGAAACATCGGTTTTAATAATAAGGTGGTTTCATTATCCAGTTGAATTGTGGGGAGTTATTGAGAGCTGGTCCGAAAAGAAGTAGTCGTTATAAAAAGATGGTCGTAATATTGAGGTGGTTGCATATTGAGGTTTGACTGTATTTACTACGATGAAAATACGGATGCAATAAACATGGATTTGAATATTCAAATATTCAATATGTGATTAATATTCAATATATGATTATTATATGATTAAGGGCAATAGGGTCGTATTACTAGAGAAAATCACATTACTTATAGTTCACAACAAAATTGCTGGTAATTCTGTTAAATTCTTTACCAAATGAACTTGAACAAGTTTTTACTTCAAATCAAAAGTGAATGTCCTGTTATATTGGTTTGTGATAAAAGAGAACCATTTTTTTTCTGTGATAAAAAGAATTGAACAAATACAAAGAAATGCTACAAACAATGAATACGATCTTTCGCTTACATAACACTTCTAAACATCTGATCATTTAGGAACTTTTTCCGAGATAACGTGAACAAATGTAACTTACCAATAGCATCTTGTAAATGCGGTCTTTCCCAGTAAGCGATGGCATAGAACACACAAGCCAACCAATGACCAACCAGGGAAAACGTCACCATGAGCAACAAGAGAACAGCGGCTCCATATTCAGCAAACTGTTCAATTCTCCGAATTACTCTCAGCAGACGTAGTAGACGAGCTGTCTTCAAAATACCGGCAATTGTCATCGTCTAGAAGAGACATTTGGTGATAAAGTGTTAATTTGTCGTCTGCTTTATTCATTAACAGGTTGTTAAATGCTGTCTGTGCCTGTCTCAATATAGTTTGTCACTCAATGTCCTGAACGACAGACATGAACATCAACTTCATTCTAAATTGTCAAGACTTTTTCCATTTTGTAAAGTTATTGACAGATTGCTGCATATCGTCTGTCCCGCGTGGGATCCATGATTAGTTTCGTCCTTTCAAGTACTACAGAAGATTTGGGATCAAATAGATATCATCGCTATTTTATGTTAATTTTATCAACATTCCGGAAAGCTAAGTCGTCTGTGAAACGGATCGTTTGATAAGTTTCTACAGGTTACAGCGGCTTGCCACAAATCAGTTTGATGAGATAAATTATGGAATGTAATCTGGTGTTTGTTGCAAAACATACTTACAGTTTACATTGGTTTTTGTTGTGAGATGAAACATGCACTATTAAGTTAGAATGTGGGTCTAAGAGCATAAGCTAGAGCATAATCTTACCATTGGTCAAATCTACGATCACGTGATATATATATATATATATCAACCAATCAGGGGTTTGGATGTTTCACTTGTCATAAAGTAAAAACAAATGTCATTATGGTTTTTTAAAACATAACTTTTGAAGAACAAACTGAACAAATGAATTCATGGGCTCAGTTAAGAGACTAACAGCAGAACTCTCGTACTTCACAAACATCAAAATCTGACGCAGCCATTGTTATGTGTGCTTGTAATTTAATTTGTTTGGACACTTAAGTTGTCACTTCAAATAATGTTTACGGTATGAAATCTGTGATATTTTGTGATGTTATTAAGAGGGATACTCAGTTGTTTTTATTGTTTATACGATATGACAAGCGTCATTTATATATGATTCGCATACGAGTAATGTCGAGTACATTTATTCTCTGAGAATATGGCGGTATTAAGTCTGGTGTCATTCTGGCTGTTCCATAAATGAATGTGGATTTCAGAAATAAAAATCGGCAAAAAATCGCTTTGATAGTTTTGGCGTCATCAGAAATATTAAGTTTGTTCGTATTTAATGAATGCAAAATTATAAAACAGCTAATAAACCATAGCATATTTCTACTGTAGGGGTTAACAATTAACAACTAATATGGTAGATTGGGTGTGTGGTAGGTTGGGTGTTTGGTAGGTTGGGTGTGTGGTAGGTTGGGTGTGTGGTAGGTTGGGTGTGTGGTAGGTTGTGTGTGTGGTAGGTTGGGTGTGTGGTAGGTTGTGTGTGTGGTAGGTTGTGTGTGTGGTAGGTTGGTTTGTAAATGATAGACTTAATGTGAAGTGATGACGTTGGGAAAATACATCTTTGCATCATAAATTTTATAATAAGAGTAAAAAATATTTAGAATCCTCATGCGTTCGACATATTTGAGGACTCACAGAATGTAATGACAAATACGGCCTAAATTTGATGGTAAAACTATTTATCACACGAGCAAAATTAGGCGACACAGTCAATTCCCTTAACTAAATGCTCCATCCGTCAAGTTCTAGAATTGAGTGAAATCCATTAAAACTGGGATTTCTTCGAGGAGATCAGCTTGTATCAAACAAGATGTGACATTTATCCTGTTAAATGTCGGCACTTTTTGAGCTCTAAATAACATGAACGATTATCATCTTAATAAAGTGTTAATTGTATAACAGGAGTAACATGAGGTTTTGCAGAATTATTTTTAACAGTAACTTAACGTGGGTTTTAAGAACATTTACACAAAATCGACGATTTTTACAATTTATTTTTATAGTTGTAATTTAAGAGACAAGTTTCATGTTGATGAATGATATTGGGGGGTGATGAAATTTATTGATATTTAAATGATATGATGAGGAGTGAAGAAAACTATGTAGATTTTGTGGTTCGTGTTAAATTGAGGATTTAAACAATTGAAGAGGTCAGCGCCAAAAGGTACCTATCCCCTTCTTTGAAAAAAATGGGGATATGCCCTTCTTGCACTCGCCTATTCAATTAGACGGAAGGATTTACAAATGTATATCATTTTCAAATTCAGTTTGCGCTGCTTAAATGAGTTTCTATCATAAATTTGACCATACAATCATGTATCCGTTCATATTTTAAATTTATCAAAGACTATAAGCAAATAGTCTTTTTCGTTCTACAATTGATGTAAACATTGTTTTTTTCGTTTGTAGAAAAGTTGCTTTATTTCCTCTGATTGATATCTTAATTTATTTATGAGCGTAATATACGTAAAATTTCACAATGTGTATTAAAATTTATTCAAAACGTTATGAATAAAACACTCATAAATGTGGACTCACATTTGATTGATCTTACAAAACGTTAACATTGACGAATGTGCTTACTTGCCTCTACAAAAAGTATACATTTAATGATTGATTTTCACTAATATCTCCTGTGTACAATACACTACATTTTGTAATTTGTTTAAAGAAATTAGAATTTAACAAATGACGGACAGACGGACGGACGGATGAATGAAACCCAGCGCTTGGTATTGAAATATAGCTTGTGTCTCTCTAAAGAGAGATTTATAAATAGTTGAATGCTTAAATACTGAGTGTTCTTATATTGTGAATATAGAACTTTAAAATATACGAATACATGCACTAGCAGCTATTTAATTCAAATGTGAATATTTTGTCACGCAATAAATATCTTCTATTATAATGTGGGCACCGGAAATAGCGAGAAATCTTTCGATGAATTTATGAACCATTGATTCAAACGATGTTCATTATTACAGACAGTTTAATTGGCATCACATCCATTAGTTGGTTTCTGTTTTTGTTCACGTCCGCCAGTTTTGTGTTCATCAATGTTGTAAAATAAATATAAAATCAAGATTTTACGCGGATTATTCTGTATTAATATTCATAGCGCAGTGTATGCTTTGATTGCGCGCCGTTACAAAATGACAAGACGACATAAAAAGGTATCAACTTTTTACTAGACCCTCTACAACTTGTATGTCATAAAATCAGCCCGGATTACTGTTATCAGGCGACTGATTGCTTCAAACTAGTACTAACATCCAATAATCATCACTGACGATAATAAGAAATATGCATTCTTTGATTGTGTGGTGTCACCTTATTTTCTGTATGTTGTTCTTATCATCTTGTTGATGATGGGTTTGTCCTATAAAAACCATGAAGGCAATAGTTCTAAACTTGTAATTGTTTAGGTGTTCTCAACATATCTCCTTACATATGTACTTGCTGTCTTTTATATACTCCGTTGTCTAACTACTTAATTAAAAAAATCAATGTGTGTCACTAATTTTTAAGTATTTTAGTAGAAGACATAAGTTCATATCAGCTTAATTATTTTTATGAAACTTGAATTATTTTTTACTCCGGTTATTTAATAAAACATTGACTATTTTCTCTTTTGTGTCCTTTTGAAATTAACATTTTTATAACTTGTAATTTATACTTCACATAATTACTACAACCTTAAAATATCTATCTGTACAAAGATAAATTGTCATGTATTGCATGTCGTTAAATCGTTAAATCGTTAAATAAAAAGTTTTAAAAAAGTAAAAAAATAGTTTAAAGTTCGCAGTGCTTACAGCAGAGCTGGCATAGCGATGCTCCTTTAAATTGTATAAACATAGAATTGCCACCATAAGATGTATCTTTGTTTCGGCGCTTCTGATTGGTCAATTCTTATAATAGACTCAGATGCTTCATGATTTAAACCTATTCACACGTTACCAGGTATGAACGGCGAATAGATCGCCAAAATCTTGGTTTCCTTGGTAACCTGATTTTGTCTGTCAAATTCGGATAAAAAAGGTTCAACTGTAATCAAAACTTAATCTACTAAATAATACAAATACGCCAACTAAAATTATGTTATATACAATGCTCAGTGTTTAATACTTTTAATATTACAAGATAGATTGGATACGACTGATGTGTGAAACTTTAAAAAGATACTCCATGAGTGTTTATTTTCCTCTGTGTTTACCGAAATACAACAAAGTAGGACTTCAACTTGTTTCATACGTTTTAAAATATAATCTAAGAAAAAAAGAAATAGCAATTTGTTAGGCAGCTTTGAATTCTGTGATCCTTCTGAAATGAAACTTCTAGTCAGCGATTTAAAAGTGAAAAGTACAAAAATGTTACTCTTACGTCACCGGTTCCGGATCCAAACAACAGCAAATCAAAGGGCACGGCAGCTATCGTGTCAATTACGAACCAACCTTTGACATAATTGATGGCTATTTTCTTCTGATTCGTAACCACTTCACCATTGTGGAGGTACGTCGTGCGAAAATTGATCAAAATGTCGGCAATAAACATCAAATCAACAATGAGGTCGATAATAACCAGTGGGTTAGCGTGTGAAGATTCCGGACTCTCCGTTCTTGTTCCGGCATTTTTGTTCCTTGTCATAGTGGCTTCCTCTTCGTTCAGGAGAAAGGCTGTCTGGTACGGAGTGAACACTGCCGTGTACAAGACAAGAATCAAAACAACCCAATCCCATACCGCTTTGAACGGACTGGAAAACAATACAATCACTGCATTAAGGTTAAATCAGCTTACTTATTAGATCAATTAGGATGAATATACAGTAAAACCTCAAATAGAGACCACCTCAGTATAACGACAACTTTGTTATAACGACCACTTATTTTCGGACATGCTTTAAATAACTCCCCTATGAATCAACTTGGTAATTAAATCACCTCATTATTGCGACCAATTTTTCGGGTACTGAAGGCGGTCTCATTATCGAGGTTTTACTGTATTTATATACTAAATATGTGTATAATCGATAAATCATTCAGACAGTGAATTGTTCTTTTTACCGTATATACTTATGTCAATTAATTCAGGAACTTATTTATACCTACAACAGTTCTCTATCTTTGTAATAAAAGTTACCAAAATAATCCATTTTTTATGAAAGATTAAAAGAATCTAATTGAAAATCCAAAACTGTTGACATAAACTGCTTTGATAAAGTATTGGATGGAGAACCTTAAAAGTATTTTGATTATGTTACCTTAAAATTTTGTTGATTTGTTCTACTTTATTTAAATATTAGGCTCTATCTAGATAATTGAGACAAGATACAGTCCACCATCATGAGGTTGTTAAAGACATGTATAAAAAATCCATAACATCTATTTTATCTAACATACAACAGAATTTTAATGATTTAAAATAAGAATACGTCAACATACAGACGTACCTATAATGAAGGATTGTAAATTCTGGTTGCTGGCGTTGAATTGATGCTGATGGTGTTTCATGCACTTGTTCTAGAGTAGACGGTGTTTCTGTACTGTCCGTGTGGTCTTCTAATTTAGATTCCTGAAATAACACCAATTTAAATACCGGGTATGAAAGTCCAAATGATCGAACTATTTATGCTGGGACTATTTTTATGGAGGTATAGTCAAAGCTGTGTTTGAAGCCACCTCCGAATAAAGACCACCCTGTGAATAAAGGCCATTCTTTGATTATTTAGAACAAACTGACCTCTGATTTTCATGAAAATATTTTATGGTCTACTGAATTAGTACGTTTACTATCTGATGAAAAGTTATTGAATTTTCGTGAAAACGTATTTGTTTTTTCATGAAAAAATCTGGTAGGTTTTCACGAAAATATTCTGATTATCTTATGCTGAAATATGCACCAAAGAACGTATCTGTTGAGCACACTAATTAAGTTAATATCCGAGTTTTGAAAAGAATTCAATAACATAAAATCACCTTGTTTTACAGTAAGATGTAAATACAAATAAGACTTTAATACAAGCGTTAACATATCAATCCAGACAATGTTTTTAAAAGCGTGTCATTTCAGAATAGTCAAAACCTATAATTTTCCACTTTTAGATTGTCTTTTTTGTGGCACTATTATAGGATATCTGGGTAAAACTGTCAAGAAAACGTGTGGGCAAGTGTGTTCTTATTACAATGGTGCCACAGTTTCATTTATATCGTCAAAAATGTGTATCAGGTCGATGTAACTGCCGTCACTTAGTCTGCCGTGTCTTGTTTAAAATGAAACTTTAATGTTTGTATGGAAACTATATTCTGACATTTGAGACACCAGTCTTTTGTGGAGTTTAAACTTATGCATAATAGATACAAAATTCCATTAAAAAAATGTAAGGAAAACGGATACTTGCGAATATATGCAAATTGTTTAATGTTTTCAAAATTCTTTTTTGTATATATAGAAACATATCGTTGTCGAATATATCTGTGTCGAAAAGTATTAACTCGGATGAGTTTAAGGTGAAACAATATCGAATTAGGAAATTTTATTGTTCACGTTGAAAAATGTTCAGTTCGTACCGCACCATTGTAGTTTACACTAAATACGACTTATAGACGCTCGGATATGAAATGATCAAAGATTTTCAGAGAAGATGGAACCCAAATATTAAATTACTTTTACAAGAACAAACACGTTTTTAATGATGAATTTAATAGTTACTATATAATAAAAGAACTTTTTGCTATGATTTATACAAATACATAACTACCATATGTATCATTACAGTGTTTTTATCCTTCTAAGAAAATTTTTCAAAAAATGTCGATTTTCTTCCATTTATGGAGAAGTTGCCAGCTCTTTGTAGAAGGGTAAGTAAGTACTGGTTAGAACACAGTCCAGGAAAACTGGTTAGGTGAACCGTTCGCCGTATACAACCGAAAAATTGTTGAAAAACGGCGTTAAACCCTTTGAAAAAAATACAATATTTGTTTTAACTCACTGGTAAAAACATTATAGTTATAACTAAGAATTTTACTGAGATCCACCTGATTAATTCAGACTTGAATCGCGGAACTATTGTATTGCTGAAAACATCGGAAAACTCACACGAAGATCAACTTGGCTCCAGACATTTGATCTCTCGTAATTTTTCCCCTCATCTGATGTACATTTCGGCATGAAAGTTTGGAAATTACGTGCTAGCAAAGTGCAAAGGAATAGGCAACTATTGACAGATAATTGTGTCGTACTCAGTAAGGTCTGCTCCTGACCACCGAATATAATTAAAGTCCATGTTCAGATCTATTTCATACAAATAATTAACAGACAAATTAATACATGTCCATCTTTCAGTGTACTTCAAAGAAGTACTTGTATATAATTTTAAAACTATCAGATACAGTGAAACCTCACTAAACGACTACTTTAACAATACGACCACCTCATCACAACGACTTCTTACTTCTGTACCGGTTTTTAATATTTCCTCTCCAATTCAACTTGATAATGAGACCACCTTGATATTAGGACCATTTTCAGGTCTTAAAGATGGTCGTAATCTCGAGGTTTTACTGTATTTTCACTTGCAGCTGTTGCCTTATTGTATGTAGACACTGTATTTTATATATCTTACATCTTAATGTATAAAATACATTACCACATAACTGTGAACTATGTTTCACTTATAAAACATAAAAGCAAACGTTTTATGGATTCGTTTACATATCCCTATCTACATGATATTATCAGAACCTTGTCGTGTGAAATTAATTATTTAGTACAATAAAACAACTGAACAAGAGTTTGTAAATTCGTTCAACGATTTTTAAGAAACTTACAATTAAATTTTTACATTCTAGTGTTACATAGCACAAGTTACAAGTTACAAGAACCAGTCTAAAATCTAACATATGATATTCATAATTATATATAGATATGTATATATTTATAATACAGTACAACCTCTCCAGAGCAGCCTTCTCTTGAGCAACAACCTCCCTTCAACAACAGCATGATTTTTCCCATTGTGCGATTTAACTATAAATTCGACCTCTCTAGAACAACAATCTCTCAATAACAACATAGTTTTGCTTCTTCAAAATGGTGTTGCTTTAGAGAGGTTGCGCTGTATAGAAAAATACCAAAGCAAGCATGTTCAGTTTCTTTTTTAGCTGTTTCATGTTGTAATACCGTATTTACAAGTATAAATAGTATACAGTAGAACAATCAATTGTCTATATGGCCGCTTTTAATCATTGCTAACCGAATACTGGAATACACGAGATCACCACAAAGTAAGTATGTGCCAATAAATGGTTATGTATGAATCAACTAAATTAAATCAAGACAGACTATTTTATTGAGTTGCGCTATTAAACAGACAAATGGATTTATAAAGTGCTCCGTACGTTTCGACATGATTGCTTCTCGCATCCTTCAGTCCCCCTTAATGAGCATAAAAGTCCCTTAATTGCCAGTATATGTCTAATTGAAACGGTTTATATTGACGTGATGTTGTATTTTACCCTTACAATGTCTGTGTTTTGTCTGTATTAAATACCGTCAGCTATTAGATACGTCGATGTTTAAGTGAAGCGTTTGAAGTGGTTTTTTTTTGTTGTTGTTCAGGCAACATCAGACGAAACACAGCACACCGAAAAAATGTTATCATTAAAGGTCTTACAATGTCAGAGGGTTCCTATCAACCATTATGGACCTCTGTTATATTCAAAATACGAGAATTATGCATATGTTTCATGTTGTAAAAACAAAGGGATTACATAAAAAGTTTTTTTGGCGTTTCTATAACAGAGAGCTTTGTAAAACTGATTTGAAGTTTTGACGTTTTATCAAACAAATTTTATTAAACACTTTCAGAATTCGTTGAAATGTCACAGAGCCTTTGACATCCTCTCTTAAAATTTCCCTCCCTTCATCTCTGTCTCGTAAACAATGTAGGCCCCTGTTTTGCTCTTTTTGTTTGTACTTTTTCTTAGTTTTACTTTGATATTGCACTAGTTCGTAATTTTATCTTACTACCAATCCCACCCCTTTTAACCCCTTCTCCTTTTTTCACTGGATCAAATGTCGCACCAACGGAAAGGGTCATTTGGCAACTTTCCAGCTTTAACAGTGAAGGAAGACCCTAGGCTTACACCTGGGTAGAACCACCCACCGACCTTCCATAAGCTGGCTGGACAGCTTCCCCACATGTGAAATTCGGTTCTGGGTAGGATTCGAACTTGCAGCGGTCAGGGGCTAGTGATTACAAGTCTGAGACCATAACAACTAAACCATGGAGACTCCACCCATTCTCCTTCAAAAGATTTGAACGGAAGATGTCAACACCAGAATATTCATAGTCAGAAACATTCTCACACACCACTTTAGGTTTGTATTCTGATAAATGATAAGTGTACGCAGCATATAAACAGGAACCTCATCAGTCATGAAGTAATATGATTCACCAATCAAACAGCTTTGTCTACACTGATCAACATTAATATTTATGATTTCAATTTATATTAAATGTTTTATCATATCTGGCCTGGCCAAGCAAATATTATAAATTTGTCATATGTACTTTATTGGAAAACCAATACAAAATCTGGTTCTAGAGAAAACATAAAATGCAGACAGCCGTGTACAGAGAAACTCATACATACAAGACACATCAGTATATTGTCAAAACATAAAACAATAATGTAAAATTGGTTGCATTAGTAATTCTAGACAATAATAAAACATGAGGTTATTTCATTTGTCCATGATCCAAATGAGATTAAATACAGACCATAATTTAAAGAAAATTCCAAAGATTGGACAGATGATTTAATAAATATTTTACCGATTAAAAATTCGAAATGTTACATAGCATTTTAGTTCGAATTAAACCTTATAATTATACTGTTGTCATGAATTTTCATGAACATTTAATTTCATGGATTTCGTGGGAGAGCTTGTCCAAGAAATTCAAGTGCACATGAATTAAGATGTTCCTGGAATTACAAATATATCCGAAAAGACATTTAGCCGAAATTTGAAAATACACGAATTTACATACCTATGAAATAACGGATTTAAATGCAGCTACAGTATAATGATAATAAAGTGAATGAAATAGAGATTTTGGAAGAGAAAAGAACGTACAAAAGTCTTACCTTGTTCCAAAATAAACTGTAAATGCTTGATAACAAAGTTTCTGACTTTTGCATTGCAAGGTTAACTGAATATCACCGTAAGGAACGTAGATAGTAAAATATTACCAGTTTTCGCGATGCTTATTCTCAATTATATCTTAACAGTAATAAATAATTGAAAACTTGTAGAATTTCAGTACACTCGGCATGATGTAAAGTATTTAACGGTGGTATGAATGTTGTTGTTCACTTAAAGCGCAGCTGTGATGATAATTAAGGTTCAATCTTTGTGTACAGCTTTCATAACTGTTCAGCATAAATCAAGAATCACGAACATGAATTACGAACCTCCTGATTTTATGTTTTACGAGTAAACACAATTGCATTCACCTGTTTGTAAAAACTGTTCATAAAAATTTACCATGTTCAATAAACTTTCCAAAAATGCCAATTTCTAGTTATTTAGTTTAGAAATTATACGCTCTTCGAGTTCACAAATGAGAGTATAAAATTAGATTAATTCATTAGTTACCAATCTATTAGTGCACTAATCTACTTTTCGTTCATTTATTTCCCTAGTTTGTATTCTCAAAATTCAGACTATTTCTCTCGCTAAGTACTAAACTGTGAAGCTTCTCCCGATAAAAGACATCCAATCACACGATCATGTGCAAAGTGTCACGTGATCCTGAATATCTCCGATGTTTTCACATAAACTCAATTTATTTTCAAACAAAGACTCAATGTTAATAAGCTTCATCTTCGCGTTATAAACACACTCTAAAATCATCCATAAAATTACTTCCTTTCATCTTAACAATCAAACTTTTATTCAGCAATTGTTTTAATGCCTTACAAGTCCGACTGATAAAATACTTCTTTCATAGAGTGGCGCAAGGATCTCCTTGAAGCTAATGCTTATTGGAACATTATCCTCACAAAAAACTTTGTTCAATTCACGTGTATACATTTGTACTGATAAGGTTTGCCTCACAAAGAAACAAATGGAAACTTCAGCGCAATACTTGGGCACTTCGCGTCGCGTCACAAACCAATAAATTGGAAGAAAGACATTAGATAAGCCGTTAGCATTGCATCCGATTAATTTCGATAGACAACGCCAATTTCTTTTTGCTTATATGTGTTTGTATATCCTTCGTCTGTTTCATGGAGGCTGACTTCGGGATGGTGATCATTCCGCTGGAAAACCAATACAAGACGAAGACAACAAGTGGATGGACAGACAGCCGGAAAACAGACGACATGTTGGAACAAGCATTCAGACAAGCGATTGATTAGCCGCCATGTGATATGGGATTGTTGTCATAATTTATATTTAAGCTGTATCGTATAAGAACGTCATGTAGTGACATTTAATTATGAAAGCGAAGGATGAAAATTATGCGAGAAAAAGTCTTGTAAAATACAAGACGTTAGGGGCCAAATTACTAGGGTTCTCCAAAAGGAACTTCATCTCCTGATAATTCGTATACAGAAAACCGAAATATCAATGGCATTGGTGAAAGTTGAAAATTTTCAAAGAGCCGGCAATTTTAACCTCGGTGCTGAGGAAACAATAAAAACAGGACGTTCCGGAAAATTCCGGAAAATCATTAACCATGCAACTGATGGTGGTAACTTACATCGACATACAGGTATCAGTAATTTGCAATTTAACTTTACTATTACGAAGTAAATGGGTAAATAGACGGTTGCAGTTTGCAAACTTTCAAATAAGGCACTGTTTACGAAAAGCGTACTCTTCTGTGATATAAACCGGCAATGCTTTCCAGTTAATCTTCAAACAAGCAATTATACAATATATTATTCTGCACTTGAAAATACTGGCTATTAGCAATTTGAAGATTACTAAAACATGGCTCCACTTCTGACGTATTTGATCTGAATAAAGCTAAGTTTCAAGCAAACAATGATTTATCCGTCATTTAGTCGAAAAATCCCAATACCCACTTTTTCGTAATCATAGCTACGTTATTAGAAACAAACTTCTTTTGTACCACGACGACACAGCAAGAATCATAAAATTGACAAGATCATAAGTCTACAAATTTGGTAAAAGAATTACATAATTAGACTTTTGTACGATAAAGGGAAGATTAATGACGGTGTGAACATAGAAAGTATTCATACAAAATTCCTATTTTAAGCAAATCTGAAGAACCATTAGCTCTAGAAATCCAATACAAAGGTGGTTATTTATGATGTCAAAATTTGATAAATGTGGTAAAGTTGTATTCCTTTTATGCTGACCTGATTTATGTACAATCATTACTGCATATTGTAGATATACTATAACTCACACAACTAAAATAATATCAACAACGCAATCAACATTATTAGAACAATCATATTAATATTCCCAATACAATAAACTGTAGAGTCAATAATATAGCGACCAACTGTTTCAATTATACAAGCGTAAAATTCAAAAGAATGCAGTCGTTTTGTGGGTCAGTATTAAATTGTTGAGGCATATCATAAACATAATCAGATAAGATATTTTTGCTGTAAACAAAGATGGGTAGCAGTAGGTTTTAAAGCAACCAGGAGTTGTCTCCGTGACAATATAGATTCCAACTGTATAAATCTTTTTTAACATCCCATACTAGTTTTTGACAATGCTGCCTGTATATTTATTTCGCTCGGAGAAACTGCCCATACAAATAGTCGTACATGTCCATACAGATTTCAAACAGATGTTTTTAAGATATGTGTTTATTCAACTGGATTTATATTTTTGTCAGAAAATCAAGTCATAATTTATGTTGAAACTAACTAAAGCTATTATCACACAGCTTATATCGGAAACAGTTCGATATAAGCAGAAAATTAATTGAACAGGTACATTTTGTGTCACAGCAATCAGACAAAATAAATCTTCTTTTGTGATGTCTAGACTTGAGAAATTAGAATATCCTGAGAATAGAGACATGGACTGAAATATTAAATTTCTTCAATGCATAGAGCTGAGGATTTATTCTTATCTCTGAAAAGCGCAATATATATCACAACAATGTGATGTCAATATATGCCCTTTGTTCGAACAGATAGTCAACAGAGGGAGAAATGTGGCACCAGTTTTTATGCATTATTTATTTGTTCTGCTATTTAAGAAACAGTCTATTGAACCCTCGCATAACGTAAGTTAGTCAGGGACCAAACAAGGAGGGGGTCTAGGTAATTAACTTCGAGCGGCACAAGAGACGTTACATTCACACGACAGAAACTCCCCAAATATCCAGATAGTTTAAAATCAAGTTATATCTAAAGAAGCTTTTCAAAACTCAGTTTCCTATAAATGGACTTTGAGCGGTTGTGCATGAGTTAATTAAGAGCACAAAACCTGTCACCATATTCTTGTAATTCAAGACAGCATCGTTGTAATGTAAGAACGTTAAAAGCATCGTCATATTAGATTCATTGATCAGAGAGGCAAGGTGGATATTGAGAGATCATTACGTAAAAGTGAAAAGGAAAATTTAAAAAAAAAATCCCCAAAAATCGGGAACTGGAACCTGCGATATTCTTCATGAATCAAATACGATCAAAATGAATGTAATTTATCATATGTAAATACCCTGATAGGGATGTCTGAATACATTATGTGCGTGATTATTATAAAATAAAGATATGATCAGAAATGAATAATGTCTTTGAAACAAAGGCATAGTTCTACTAATGCATAGAAATGAAGTGTTTATCGTCATCCACTTGTAAATTGATCAAGGTTATGAAGGTTACATTAACGAAACAAAACATCATCAATATATTACATTTCTAGATTTTGTATACAGACGAGAAAGAGGACACGAAAATAAACTGGGAGAAAGACAACAATAACTTTAAATAATATTCAAAAACTGGATGAACTTGAAAGAGAATGAATACAAAGAATTATTGATACAAGTATGGAAAACATAGAAGTACTAAGCATAGTTGATACAACGATGAAAAACTGGGAAGGTATTAACAAGTACTGCGGGAAGGAAAAAGATGAAGGAACGAAGTACACAACTGGGCCATTTAGCAAAGAATATGTTCTACCAAACGTGCAACAATAACAATAAGTTACAGTGAATAAAAAATATAGCAACAATTATTAGACACACAACAACAGAACAGCCTCCGAACTGGCAGCAAGAACAAAGAGGCATTACACAAATCAAATTGGCGGCATGTCACCTACAGATGTTACAGTAACTTGTGTTGTATCGAAATGAGGACATCATACTTCATGCCAAGTATGAGATACAGAAGACGATGATACATAGTTTTAATAATATAAATACCACAGACAAACATACACTGCTCGTCCCAGATTCACATAATTAGGTTACAAAATACTACTTTAGTAGATACTTATAGTAAAATGAGAACGGTCTACAGAGAGTTTGGGGAGCGCTGTTGTATAAATATAATTGATAGGATTACATTGTATTCCATTCTGCAGTAGATTCATATCGCAACAAACTGAGACAAAGATAAAACGATCTACATTCTCTTTGATTATGTTATCATATAGCTTACGATTTCATGCAGAATATCTGTTTTTTGGAAAATAATTTGAATGGAAATTTCGATGTGATGCCAATATGTTGATTTCTAGATGTACCTTAATGATGAACCAAGATAAAATTGTGATCGTTGCTTTTATACAAAAAAGCCAACAACAAAAACATATGATAATAAATTAATTGACCAAAGTCATACTTCTTTAACAAGAAATCGTTAGTGAAAAATCAAACCAAATTGATCCGATGGTACTCTGATGACAAGATTTAATATACATAGTGTATGTTTTAACCAAAACATAACGATAAAATGACGCTAGTTATTCGTTGCCTTGGTTCATGAAAAGAACCAGCCATTTTAGTCGTCATGAAAAGGGCTAGCCAGTTTAGTCTTCATTAAAAGGACTAGCTAACTTTACACATCTTGTAATACAGTGAAATCTCCTGAAACGACCACCTCGACAATACGACCACCTTATCTAAACCACCACTTACGTTCGGACCGGTTTTTAATTTATTTCCTTACTATTTCAGTTTGATTACCTCGATATTAAGGCCATTTTTAGGTACCAAAGGTGGTCTTAATATTGAGGTTTTACTCTGCATACTCCGTGTATACTCTCATGTTGTTGGTGTTATGGATAACTCGATTCACTCGGAGTTCCTTTTACAACTACAGTGCTACCTCTCTAGAGCAGCCCTCTCTTGAGCAACAACGTCCCTTCAACAACAGCATAATAATTTCCACTTATACAATTTAACTATTAATTTAACCCCTCTAGAGCAACAACCTTCCAACAACAATATAATTTTGCTTCTGACAAATGGTCTTGCTTTGGAGAGGTTGCACTGTAATTTCTAAGCAGTACATTATACTGAAATGGATTATCTGAAGCCGTGGATTATCCAAAGATTTTTTCGGACTCAAGGATATTCGAATATTCGGGGTTTAACCGTAGTTACTTGGAGCTTATTTTACATTCACGACTTGTAATGACACGTGATCAATCACCATTCATCAAACTAATTTCAGAGCAATTATTTTCTCATTAGTTTGCCTGTTTGTAGTAACATGAACCACCGTGCCTTATTGTTGATGGACGAACACCATTAGATAGGTGAAGCAAACAACAGACAAGGTATGGATAATGTCGCTGGTGTTTTGTATGGTCTAGACAAATCATTCTTGAATCACGAAAATATCACATTACATGAAACCGTTACTAAAACTGTCACAACAACTACCAGTGCTAGTTTTGTGTCTAATACAGTGCGACCTCTCCAGAGCGGCCTTCTCTTCAGCAACAACCTCCCTTCAACAACAGCATGATTTTTTCCTACTGTACGATTGAACTATTAACTAAATCTATCTAGAGCAATAACCTTTCAGCAGCAACATAATTTTGCTTCTCCCAAAGGGTGTTGTACTTAGGAGAGGTTGCACTGTAACTACATTTTTCCGAAGTTTTGATTTTGTAAACCATAGTTTTCATACAGTAAAATATTATGTTGTACTATGTCAACAAAGATATAATTTTGATATGTGCAAGTTATGTTCACTTGAATATCCTAATGCATGTATATGAGCTTTTGGCTGGCATGGTTAAGCTATATTACACACTCAAACTACAAAAATAATTTATAAGATTATATCTAATAAATTGAAGAGTTCGTTGCAATTATCTGAAAGAGGTTTGGATAGTCGACAAACCGAAACAACTTTCAATTGAGTTGCTACACTCATGTCAGAGCAATCTAATCAACTTTATCATATTTGTGATGTCTAGACTTCAGGAAGGGAACGATACTGAACATCTTAACATGGATGTCTGGCTTACAAAGTCTAATTCAAGTGATTTATAGAATGCATATGCAGTATTTGCAAATTATTCGCAATTTGTTCTGAACAGTAGAGCGGGGGTGCTAAGAAAGTTCGTACATAAATAAGCAGCTTTCAGGACTGGTGACTTTCTTTAACTATGCAATTAAATTCAATACAACTTGTTCGTATATTATATTATACGAGAATGTATATCTTATCTTCAGTCTGTTACGGAGACAACACAGCACACGTTTTAGTGCACAATCTATCCTCCGAATAAAGACCACCCTATGAATAAAGGTAATTCTTTGGAAAAAAACGTCATTGATTATTTAGAACAAACTGACCTTTGAATAAAGGCAACCTATCAATAGAGGCTACGTTTTGTCTTCCCCAAGGGTGGTCTTTGTTCACAGGTTTGACTGTACTTGACTTATTATTAAGAGACTGACTGGGAGTTTGTAATATAGGTCATTTAATCTTCGTAATAGTATAATTTTTTTGACAAGAAATACTATTTTGAGAATACCGACATTTATTGAGTGATAAACTAAATAATGACTGGTGAAGGGTGCACGGAACAAAATTAGCAGAGCGACTGTTTAAGGAACGTTTTCTGTTGACAATAATTATATCTAAACGAATTTCTACTTGTATAAATAGTAGTTCATTGTGAACAAAGACATAATTTCATTAAAAATAAACACGAACTAAAAAATACAAAGTAACAATATGGTATCATGTTGTATGGCGGGGAATCATGAATATGAACCGCTTGTAAAAACATTCAAACCTGTATTTGAGACCATCTCGGAACAAAAAACGCCCTGTAAATAAAGGCCATTCTTTGAAAAACCATTAATCATTATTTAGAACAAACTGACTCCAGAATAAAGGCCATTTTTTGAAAAACCATCAATGATTATTTAGAACAAACTGACTCCAGAATAAAGGCCATCTGTCAATAAAGGCCACGATTTGTCCTTCTTAAAAGTGACCTTTGTTCACATATTTGACTGTGCATTCACTTAATCTTGAAATAACAATGTGTTAAAGGTTTGAAATGCATCAATCAATAGTCTCTTTATGATGATAAAAATACATTCTCGTAGTTTTACGTCTTGTTTCTTATGTGCCCTGTAGTTTAAATAAAGGTTCACACAATTTCTAATGAAATGAATTATCGATGGATCTTTATAAAACCGTAAAATATTATTATCAGTTATTAAAATGTATTTGATACAAGTTTCCAATGAGCTGTTTTGTAGGCTAATATATCAGCCATGATCGCAAACTTCGTGGACAACCCTCGTTGGTTCGTTTGCCATTAAAATTTGCATGATATGTTAACTAAACCCATAATATTCAGGAATACATCGTTTTAATGACACAACGATGAAATCACAGTCATGAAAGACACGTTAATGGCTGAGACTACAAGGAAAATGGGAAATAAATTATGACCAAAATTTGAAATGTCTTAGATGAAATTGCCAACAAATGCGCGGGATTTATGTAAATTCACCACATGTGAAATCTCCGATACGATTTCTGAACGTCATGCGCAATTGAGAATCAAATAAATCTAGTGCGGTACAATAACGCATAAATAGTTCGATATTCCACGACGAGTTTAAATGTTGCCCAGGAATGCTATGCTAATCGTTGCTGCAATAATTTCAAGGAAATAATCTAATCACACTGGAGTTTAACGTCACACCAACAGTCAGGGTCATTTGGCGACTTTCCGGCTTTTAACAATAGAGGGAGACACCAGGCTTACAGCTGGGCAGAACCACTGACCTTCCGTAAGCTAGCTAGACAGCTTCCTCTCACGTGAAATTAGGTCTTGAGTGGGATTCGAACGAGGGTCTAGTGATTACAAGTCGGGGACAATTACTACTCGGTCACGGAGGCCTTACGAATTAACTAACAGGATTTCAGGTTTAGTAAATAAAGTATTAGCCGAGATGTTTATTGATGAATCACAAGTAATAAAATGAATAAATACTTACAAATATAATAATGTCACACAAAGGATACATTTTAAGTCAATGAATACATAACTGCCGGACACAACTTTATTGTGTTTGTCACTTTATGAAAAAATAAGTAACACTAACATGATAATTAAAAACGAGACGAAGTGCATGTTTTCGTGTTTATTAATTGAGATTTCATTGTTTACCCGTGACAATTTTGGATGCTGGTATATCTGTGGTCTGATTATCCATATCTAGCATTTTGTGGAAAAGACAAGAAATGGCAGATAGCTATATAGATTTTATCCATTATATAAGTAACGCGTAAAAAAATTGTTTGGTTCTAGTTACCAAGCCTGCTCGAAATTTTCCTTGCGACCTCAGACTTTATATCAGACCCAAGGGACGGTGCATCCACTGTCTCATTTTTTTCCTTTCCGCACAAAAATAATTTCAAAAGCAGCTTTCAAGAATATAGAAAAATCAAAAATAATATCGACCTACCTACCCTATATTTAATGAAACTGTCACCAGAAACAAACATTTTACGCCTAAATCAGGGTTAGACAGATCCAGTGTAAGACTTGTATAATTTTATTACAAACCAATTATATCTATAAGTACATCTTGTGTATTGTAAGTACATATTGTATATTGTAAGTACATATTGTATTCTGGGGATATTAATGTCCAGAGAGGGTTTGAGAACTGATGTAACACAGATATTTTCTAGAAGATTGGATATTGTTTGCATTAAGCAGTTGATCCTTATGTAAACATGCTTAGACGTACAAGAATACAAGATATTTTTCTGTCTGAGCGTATTGAAGCTTCTTGTGTGGTAACAAGAATTTTGAAGCGTTATTTTGCGTCAGCATGGCTATATGTTATTTCTATTCTATGTCTATGGAGATGTCTTATTTTCACAATTGTAAGTAACGGTAATATTTGCGACATGATGTAATTATAACTTAATGTCGATATCATAAAAATGCAGCTAGTCAGGCCTAAAAAATAGGGTTTTTTTCCGGTTACCCGACCGACCCATCTTTTACCTGCCAACTCATACGGTATCCAAATTTTTTGTAAAATTGTAAATTTCACAGCAGTGTTGCCAATATATGCAAAATAAAAACATAAAAAATCCCTATTTACCGACCTATATTTTCAATCATGTAACCGGAAACAAACCTTTTTTGGTTAAGGCCTCATTTGATGTAAGTTGATTATTGGTTGATTTCAATAAAACCGACCCACTTCCGCTTACGAGCAAACGCTTTCCATACCCTAAAATTCTTCAACTTGTTTCATTTATTTACTTATATTTTTTATGCTAATGTCGCCGTATCTCAACAGTATTTCCTCAGTCAGCAGCTAAAACGTTGACAGAAATGACTAGCATAAGTGAGCTCTCAATATACATAAATGGTACATGTATAGTAGAACACCTCTTAACCGGCCTAGCCCGGGACCAGGTCATTTGACCCGTTTAGAGAGGATGCCCGTTTAGAACAGATTTTTGAGTCATATAGTAATGAAGTCGGGACCAAAACATTTGACCGATTTAGAAGGAAAACCGGTTTATAGAAGAACCGGTTAAGAAGGTTTCCATTGTATGTCAATAGTTGTGTGTTTGACTTCCCGCCTACTAATCGCGCCAAAACTTAAGCGGACAGTAGCACAATCATAACATTACTTTGTGCAATATGAAAAGTTTTCTTTGGTCAGTCTTTCAGAAATGTGTCTGTACTTTTATCCCAGGGTTGCGTACAGCTAGGACAAGCTTTATTACTCCTGGAATTTTAAAAGAAGGTCTCGTATGTTGGCCATGTCTTTTTATAAATAGTGACACACATTTCCTATTGATACGATATAAACCAGTCATACATAAGTTTCAGGTCCATCGTTTACTTGCACTAAACAAAGACACTTCAGTATTAACAATTAAGTAATGTCTTACGGGCTCGATATTTTTAGCTGACTTTGATTTTTTTTTCTTTATCGGAACAGTAATTGTTGCCACAATCATGCGTTTGGAATTGTTTGGAGTCGTGACGTTTGGCTTCGTCCTGTAATAATCGTAGAAGATTCAATTTGGAACTTTTTCTAATAATTTTGAATTATGTTTTTTTTGCTGACGGACAGAAGAAAGACGCGCAGTATGTGATACGTTGATGTATGTGTGTGTATAAATAAAACATGTCCAGAATCATGTCAAAGTATAAGGTGATCGTCTTGATGTGAATTTGAACGAAAACAGTAAAATAAGGTTCTGTGAACGTTCGGCTGGAGTGTTTTAATATCTAGATGTCCGTAAGAGATACTTTTGTCATAGTGGTACATGTAAACTGTGTGATAACATGAGTACAGAACAATAAAAACATGGAGTGATTTTAAATTAACCGAGCCAAATAACTCGTGTTTGAAATATCTCCAAAATTGTCATTAATCTTATTCCATTCGGTATTAAATGACAGATCTTAAAAACGCATCGTCACCTAATGTTCATTAATCAAAAGGCAACATGAAACATTTAGATAATTTCAAAAAAAAAAATGTAAAAAAAAACAGACAGGAAATGTAACACAATTTGAAACATTCTAATTGAACCACGCCAATAACCACACGCGCATGCGCATTGTGTGAATCTAACAAATGTGAAATCACAGATAAGGATTTCCAATTTAAGTGAACAGTGAAGACTCATGAAAGGTTTAATGCAATCTAAATTGTTTGTAAATGTTCCTTTTTTCTGATTACTTGAATGCGGTGTTTTATAGTGTGGTGATTAATGTGAATATGACTGTAAATGGTCATAAATCATAAAGTTTTAGATTTTCTGAAAACATACAGATAACCCTTGGGTTGTTAAAGCATTTTAGTAAATACTGAACAAGAAAGTCTCATAAAATCCGCCTCATTAACTGGTCATACGAGTACAATTGGACATAGGGGCCTCTATGTTCTATGTTTATGTTCGTTGACTTGTAATTACCCCCCTTAACCCTGTGATTTGGAATCCCATTTTGACCTAATTTTGACATGTAAAGAAGTTGTCTAGCCTGCTTAAGAAAGGTCATTGATTTGTTACCCATGTGTAAGCATGGAGTCTTCCCCTACTGTTACAGCTGGGAAATCGCCAGATGACCCCATCTGTTGGTGCTTCGTTAAACTTCATAAAAATATAAGTGGACATCTTGATTACGTCTAGACAAATAAAAATGAAACAGAACATAAAAAATACGCAAATTTTAAGTCAAAACTGTATTTTTTCTGGATTTTCATTGGTATACAACAAATCAGTTATCATTGTATCGGATTTACATATAAAAATAGACTAAAATAAGCGGTATAAAAACTAACATAAAATGATGCATGCTTATAAAACTGGATGTTGTATTTCAGGAGAATTTATTAATTTGCATGTACTCGGGTAAAACATTGTGCACGTGTACGTATATAACATATTAAATACCACAAAAACCAAATATGGATATAAGTTACTTATTGGATCGTTAGCATCAGAAATGTGCACAGAATGTAATCCACGTGGTATCCACGTGTAAAACTAACACATACATAATACGTAATATCCGGTTCTTCAACGAGCTTTGACCGTATTTTAAGTTTCCGTGAAGTGAATGACTTATTCACAGTCTGTTCAATGCACTTTCAGGGACCAATATTCTACCACTTCTTATTTAGGCACAAAAAGTTACACAATTATGCGAGTTACCGTAACATTGGTGACATAAGTGTCAAGTTACATATATGATGAGTAAATTGCCTCTCAAATGAAAAATATGAACATCCGTCTTACGGAAGTCTGATGTTTGACGCATTATTTCCAAAGGACTACACTATAACATTGCAACTGTTGTTGGCTTTGTGTTTATCTATTGTTGCGCGTCATTATTCTTAGCTTTATAAAGATATTTGGGAGGCATGGTGGTCTAGAGGTTAGAGCGTCCGACCTCTGACCCGAAGGTCCTGAGTTCGAATCCTGACTTCGATGGGTTTCGTTCATGAACTTTACAATCCCATTTTTCGGACACAGTACTGGTATAGTGTCCAGGAAGCGGACTCGAGCGTGATTAATATATGCAAAATTGCTTGCTTCACAATCGAGCTAAAATAAATCAATATAAACTAATGATATTTTGGTTGAGTCATTCTCAAAATGGTGCAAACAATCCTTTTTATGTAATTCGTAATCATGACCCCCATCTCTTGAATTAAATTTAAAAATACAGCGCAACCTCTCCAAAGCAACACCTTTTGGGAGAAGCAAAATTATGTTGTTATTTGGAGGTTGTTACTCCACAGAGGTTAAATTAATCGTTAAATCGTACAGTGGGAAAATCAAGTTGTTGTTGAATGGAGGTTGTTACTCCACAGAGGTTAAATTAATCGTTAAATCATATGTGGGAAAATCAAGTCCATGTTGAATGGAGGTTGTTGCTCTAGAGAGGGCCACTCTGGAGAGGTTGAACAGTATATACCACCATACAATCCCACCAATGTTGTCTGTTGCAGCAGCGTCATATAATATAATGGGTTTGACGGAATCAATGTAGTTCGTGACATTGTTAACTGGTACGTCTGAATTACCATGCCTTAACAATCAGAGAGCATTAATTTAACGTATGAAGTCTAGACTTAAGATATCTATCCGAATCCCGAAATCTGAATATATATGCTAATATCATTACAGTGCAATAAATCGGGGTCTATAGATACAGCAATAACTGAATTCTAAAGTACAAACATAGAGTTACGTTAAGAGAGATGTTGCGGGGAGGATTATCTAAAACAAAACTGAATCATATTTACAGAAACCATTTCAAACGCGCTCCATGGTACCGCCGTCCGACAAATATTTAATTGAAATGACTGGAGACTTTAAAATAACAAAAGTGAAAATACGATCTAACTATAAGCATAGAACGCTTTCGTTTTTATCGAAATAATAATCGCGGTTGATAAAAGACGCCTGAAGGAGTAATCGCCTCCTGCTGTTTATTAACTATCCTAATGGCAACAATTTCAACTCTAATGCAAAAATGATAACCTCTAAACAACCTTTTTCGACTTCAAGACTGCAAAATGTATTTTCTGACTCCGATAATCTTTTTTACTCAATCTCCGCTCAGTAAATTTGTCTGCAAGGACTGGGGTTTTGTGATATCGACTGTCGTGTTGGTCTCTCTCTCTCTCTCTCTCTCTCTCCTCTCTCTCCCTCTCTATCTCTATCTCCTCTCTGCCCCTCTATCTCCCTCTCTCTCTCCCTCCCTAATTTCTGTCCCCCTCCTCTCTCTCTCCCTCCCCTCCTCTCTCTCTCTCCCTCTCTCACTCCACTCTCTCTCCCCTCTTTCTCCCTCTCTCTCTCTCCCTCTCTCACTCCACTCTCTCTCCCTCCCCTCCTCTCTCTCTCTCCCTCTCTCACTCCACTCTCTCTCCCTCCCCTCCTCTCTCTCTCTCCCTCTCTCACTCCACTCTCTCTCCCTCCCCTCCTCTCTCTCTCTCCCTCTCTCACTCCACTCCCCCCCCTCTTTCTCCCTCTCTCTCTCTCTCTCTCTCTCTCTCTCTCTCTCTCCCCCACACACACTCACACTCTCCCCCCCTCTCTCTCTCCCTCTCTCTCTCTCCTCCTCTCTCTCCCCTCCTCTCTCTCTCTCCCTCTCTCCCCCTCTCTCTCTCCCTCTCTCCTAGTAGCCTAAAACCTAGCCCAATATATCGAATACTAAGTGTTATTCAGGCCTGATTCATTTAATTGACAGAGCGTTAAAAGCATCGTCACATTACATTCGTCAATTAGGAAGACAATGTGGGAATTCGAGGAAATAACAAATTACATGCAAAAACATCAAATGATTGAGACAATAGTCATGTGGTTAGAATGTGAACAATTCTGAATGGATACAATCAACAAAGTTTTGAATTTTCTCATTTTTACTATGATTCCATCATAAATTGCCGAGTAATGGAATGCAATACAGGATCTAGACACTTGTGTGATGTAAAATGCATGTGCGTTCATAAACCACGGGTTTTGGTTGGTGAGTCATGTGGTAACCTAAAACATGGAACATCTTGTACACGCATTTGGTATCCTGTATATTCCACAGGTAAACAAGTCAATGCTAGTTAAAACCAAGTGAGATGGCAAATGTGATGCAAAAGCGGCTCCGTGGTCCAGTAGTTATGGACTCTGACAAGTATCCTCCCGACTTAACCGCTGTGAGTTCGAATACCATCCAGGACCGGACAAATTTCACAGAGGGGAGCCTGTCCAGCCGGCTTACAGAAAGTGGTTGGTTCCACCTGGGTGTACGCCAGGGGGTCTTCCGTAACCGTTAAAGCTAGAAAGTTGCCAAATGACCCAGGCTGTTGGTGCGTCATTAATACCGCATAGAAAAAAACATTTATTACGGTCAGCATTGTATAATGTATGGTTACCAAAAATTTAAAGTTGAAGTTAAGAACGTAATTAGATTATATATATATATATGAAATATGTAACGTATTTCTCACCATAACCAAATTACGTTCTTAACTTCAACTTTATATATATATATATATATTCTAATGTCTTAACTATACGAAGGTAACAATAACGTGAAATAATTGATTTTCTCTTTAAACAACCAAATTGATTGAATGTCCGTATTCTTTAAAAAAAAATGTTGTTATACAATATAGATACTATAACATCGAAAGAGGCTGATTTATCAAACTCGAGTGAAATCTGCATATTCTATAGTAATGAAATCTGTATTTATATAGACATTTCAGTCTAGACATGATAAGTTTGATTAATGAAAATAGATAGTTAAGATATGGTCCTTCACATCTGCTGGATAGTAATATTATAAATGAGCCGGAGCATGGGCAAAGGGGTCTCAATGACATTATTGTGTACTTTTTGGGGATTTTAGTCTAGATTGGAGTGTAGTACTTCCACTTTCCAAAAAATTTATATTTTTATGTACTATAAATTCATAGTCTATATTATATAACTTAACAATGTACCATTATCAGGTAAGATTGCCCAGCATCATTGACAAGATATCATTGTCAGGTATCAATGGCAACTTATCACTGTCAGGTATCATTGTCAGCTATCAATCACCGGTATCTTTTTCATGTATTGTTGTCAAACATCGTTGTCCCGTATTATTGACAAGGCATCGTTGTCAAGTATCATTGTCAGGTATTATTGTCAGGTATCATCGTCTGGTAGAATTTTATGCCGTCTTTCCTTGATAAATATTTACATGTGGCCAAGTGGGCAACCTCATGTTAGTATCATGTTTCTGTATGTAACTTAACGATATAGGCATTGGTGTGAAAATGGTTTGATTGATGACTATAAATCTCCTGTCGGTACAAGGATTGGTCTCAAATCACGAGATTTATTCTTGATTACGATTGTCCTCTCGTGTCATTCAAAATGAGACTAGGAGAGGAGCAGTGTTGTTCTAAAGATCTTCCTTGGTGATAAGACTAGTGTTGTTTGTATATAACGTATATTACACTCTCAACATTATAATTAATCTTGCACCAACTTGTTATGGAAAATTGCGCATTGATTACAACTTCACTCACACAAAGGCATATATCCTGCAGCTGGGTTTGAAGAAAAAAGTGCTAGCATATTTTTACATTTATATGTTTTTATTTTTGCGTTTTTTAGTTTTTAGGATGTTCTTGAATTGGCGGGTTTAGAATTGGCAGTTTTATAGCCAATCGCGAAAATAAATCCATGTCCTACTTTCAAAAATAAATAATGAGATTTTGAAACGGAAGAAAAATTACAATGTATATTTTTTGACAAAATTTTTGGCAGTGTTTTTATTCGTGATGTTTATATTTGGCGTGGTCTAGACGACCGCCATAATCACCAAAATAAAACGGGCGCCAATATTATCACGTTTACAGTGTAATTTATATACGTTATAAATCTAAAATGAACTCCGTGAAAAAGATCGCCGAATAGGTGAGGTAATAACACGAACGGAGAGCGAAATAAACAAGGATTTTATCAGGATAAGGAAGAAGAAGCACCACCAAGATACATGTATATCACATACTGTCAAGGAAATTATATTTTTTTTTCGGAACCCAAGGCATTATTTCCTTATGACAAAATGTCAATATGTCAAAAACATATTTCAGAATTTGAAGTGGTTCGTGAAACTAATACGCAATATTTCATGTTCATGCTGTCTTATTTGTATCATTAAACTGTGATATTTCTTGATTTATCTTCACAGACATAAAGACGGTAACTCTTCGGGGTAATACATATTCCATACAGGGAAAACGTCAAGATGTCTTTGTTTGATAAACATATAAATTTGATGCTAACTTTTAGACGCGCGTAACAATCAAGTTTTAGAAGATGATAGATTGCTCTGTAATACGAAAGTTAAAATATTCTATTCTATATTCAGATAATGAATTCAGTCTTGTAAACTTGCCAGTTGGCGGTTTTGACGTGAAATTAGTTTTCTGGTGTTTTGCTACGATGCAGTTTGTATAAATAAATAAATAAATAAATAAATAAATAAATAAATAAATAAATAAATAAATAAATAAATACACAAATAAATAAATAGACTAGATGAAGTAAATCATTAATCTACATAAAATACCGAGTTATCACAGTTTTGGAAGTCAGTACTCACATACTTGCACACAGTTTGGGGACACGCTGGACAAACATGTTGTGCACAGTGATGTGCTACGGTGTCTACATTCCGTTATCATAGTGAACCTTCATAGCACACGGTCTAAAGCATTTTCTTTGTATGGACTATCTACATATGAAAAAGTCAAGAAGATAACATATTGAGAAGACTACATCCGGTGAAACGTGATTTCTACATGATAGTGAAGTTTGTTAAATGATAATTGTTATTCTGTTTTGAATACAATTATTCGTGTTGCTTTTTTGTCTTTATTGGAAACCTATATTTGTCAATACATGTACAAATGACAGCCACAGAAATACATACATGATTTGTAAACAGTATTATCCCGACGATTCATTTGTTTATCAAGTTTACAAAACCATGACGATTGCTACTGGAAGGCTAGGTTTTTCATGTCGTTTGGTTTCAGAATGGCTGTGTATTAAATGTTTGTGTACTGGAAGGCTTGGTTTGTTAATATTGTTTTGGTAATGGAAGGCGTGGTTTGTTAATATTGTTTTGGTACTGGAAAGCGTGGTTTGTTAATATTGTTTTGGTACTGGAAGGCTTGGTTTGTTAATATTGTTTTGGTAATGGAAAGCTTGGTTTGTTAATATTGTTTTGGTACTGGAAGGCGTGGTTTGTTAATATTGTTTTGGTACTAGAAAGCTTGGTTTGTTAATATTGTTTCGGTACTAGAAGGCTTGGTTTGTTGATATTGTTATGGTACTGGAAGGCGTGGTTTGTTAATATTGTTTTGGTACTGGAAGACGTGGTTTGTTAATATTATTTTGGTAGTGGAAGGCGTGGCTTGTTAGTATTGTTATGGTACTGGAAGGCGTGGTTTGTTAATATTGTTTTGGTACTGGAAGACGTGGTTTGTTAATATTGTTCTGGTACTGGAAGGCGTGATTTGTTAATATTGTTTTGGTAGTGGAAGGCGTGGTTTGTTAATATTGGTCTGCTGCTGGAAGGCGTGGTTTGTGAACGTGGGTTGCTCTGTGCTACTTCTTAGTTAGATTAATTGTAGAACATGAACAAGTAACTCTCGACAGCTTATCATTTTATTGTTCTAAGATGGCCTTGTTCCATTTAGTATTTGAGATAGTTTAATACAAACGACAGAAACCTTGATTTCCGGCGGTAAACCTATTCAAACCATTTCTACTGCTTTTAGACGCACTTATCAGTTCATCAAGGGTCAATATTTGAGGCCCATATCGTATCTTAATGAAATGAGTGTCCAATTTATCATATTGGTGAACAACATTTCATAATACGGCGGAAAAAATTCTCGCAACCGATACACGGGTCAATTAAAGGGTCAGTGTGACTTTATCCCTAGAAATGAAATTAGCGGAGCAGTCTTACAGCCTACAAACGTCACGTTGTGTTCTGTTAAAAATTGAAAACACTGTACATGTGTATTAGTAATTTCAGGGTTATTCAAGTGTACGTGATGAGTAAATATTTACTTTTCCAGTAGAAATAGGCTACGTGCGAGTTTGGTGAGGGAGTTAGGAAAATAAACTATCGTCAAATAGTTTAGATAAGAAAATAAAATCAACTAAAGGTCTGTAAGACCATACAAGTACCTCACAGTCTGGAATTGGTAAGGTCACATAAGAATGTAGATAACATTTGGTCTCATATATTTGAGTTATTACTGTAAAAGTCACCATGAGGACACTACTATACATCAGTGTGTTAACTTTCTGTCTGTCCGTGCATGGATTTGACCAAACCCAACTTTATGATAAGAATATTATGCATGCTGACTATTATACAAGGTAAATCTTTTTACATGATTTTGTTTGTTCTTAAGCAAATACCATACACTGTTATTCCAAGTACCTTAGCCATACACAAACTCTATAATTAGCTTTAAGATTTGATTCGCATTAATATGGACTTTATGACCATTTCTATTCAGTCTGTGCGGCACAAGTAATCGACGGTGAAGCTGCGATAAGAGACGACCATTACGAGAATGCGAGATTGTTGTTTTATTATATGAATAAACTGAAGTTACGATCAGCATATTTGTGACTTAAGCTTTGAATCTTACAGTTGTATACTAAAGCGGCCATGTTTGTTTATGTTCATCAAGTAAAACTTCGCGCGACCTTTTTTTAATTGCCAATTCTAATTGCTGGTCATACAGTAAGCAGATAATTACAGAACAACCCTAATATTATGTTAGCAGTACATGCAATACAAAGTGATCAAACACAATTATTCTAGGGGATACAGCGCTCCTATAACCGATTCTGGCACCAGTGGCGGAAATAGTAACACCGGAAGTAGCAGTGGAAGTGAGACTGGTTCCGGAAGTAGCAGTGGAAGTGAGACTGGTTCCGGAAGTAGCAGCGGAAGTGAGACAGGTAGCAGCAGCAGCAGCAGCGGTAGTAGCAGCAGTAGTAGCAGCAGTAGTAGCAGTTGGAGCAATAGCAGTAGTTGGTCATGGGTTGGTAGATCTGCGCACAGATTGGACGCGGGTATTAAGGTTCAGACTTGGGATTTCGAGGAATACTTCATACATAAAACTGGTGTGTATGGAGTGGATTGGCATACAGAAATATATGATGCTAGTCAGATGCACGGGTAACGTATTTTATCAAATAATCATAAGATATCATTACTGTTGTTTGTCCACTTATGTTCATACAGGTTTGATCGTATCATGGACATCTGCAATAATATATTCAGTATGTAAAGATGCACTTAGACTATGTACATGTGTCTATTTAAAGGTTTGATGTTGAGTATTGACCCGGATCTGTCCGAAATAACCCTGCTACCGTATGTTGTGGTGTACGGAACAATTTGTTCACTTTGTGTCACCTGAATTATAAAAGTCAACGTCCACCATGACTGAGATAATACTAGTAGCATGTAGATTTGTGTCACATACATTGAAACATCACTAAGCGGCCACATCATCAATAGGACCACCACATTACAAAGACCATGTACTTTCGGACCGGTTTTTTTTACGGGAGGCTTTTGGTCAAGAGAGGACCGCTGTGGAGAGAAGCACTGTATCATATTTCTTGTGTGTTTTTACAGATGGACGAGAACAAAATGTGGCAATGTAATATTGACCACAGTTGGTGAACTCGTACAAGCTTCAAACATACGATGCAGAACATCCTGTGACAGTATGGACGCGGCTGATTCCATGTGGAAACTCGTGCATGAATCTTCTTTCTGTTTTGGTGATAAATAATAAGTTGCATATGTCAATACAATTATTGCAGTACAAACATGTTCTGTTTTTTATTACTGTTAAACATGAATTTTCGACCATTTTATTTCGACCATTTTATTTCGTGGGAGAGCTTATCCACGAATTTAAGTACCCGCGAATTTAAATATTCGTAAAATTTTGAATGTATCCGAAATTAGACTATCCGAAATTTGATTTTTTTCGAACGATTTTACGTACCCACGAAACTACCGACTATGGTAAATTCACGGAATTTGAAACCAACGACATTAAATACAACCACAGTATTTGGTTATGTTGAATTCAGGGCACAACTTATCAATAGTGTTACTAACCAATGTTTACTTGCTCCTCGCAAGGAAAAGACAACTTCCTATGTGAAGCGGTATTGAGGGTGCGGATTGAAATTATTATGAATAACACATGTGCATGTACACAAAACTAGCAACCAAAAATGTACGTTATTAAGGTACATGAACTGGAGAAGAGGGTGATAATTATAGAAACCTACAGCGTCCACGTTACATTTCGCTAGTGTTTCGTGATAATTACGAAATTTAATATGGACGCTGTATGCTTCCGTAGATAATTCATTTATTTTACGAGTGGGTGTTTTACGCATGAACATTACACTGATCTCATTAGTTACATGTCCATTACTGTGTAGTATGGCACATAATAGTTATATAAAACATGATAATGTGGGATATATCCTAGCTCAAAGACTGAATACACAAGCATGTTCAGGATAATATCCAACAAATTCGTATTTCCTTTTTACTGACGCCATTATCCTAAAACAAACAAAACTGGATTTCATATCAGTGTGACAGGACGTTTTATCGCTAGATGGAGAACTTGGAGGTTGGGTATTTACTTGAAGTCACACGATGATCATTCCATTAATTGGTCCACTGAAAAGTTTCTCTCGGCGTAGTGTTATTCTCTTCAGTGTTAGATGCGTGTATATTCACAAAAAGTATGTTATACAATAAGTACGTTCGTTTTGCTGTGTCAAAAGAAGCCTTTTAACGCCATTTTTTTCAACTTTTTCAATATTTTACTTATACCTCGGCCTGTTCATCTAACCAGTTTTCCTGGACAGTATACTAACCAGTACTAACTTGCCCTTCCACAAGGTGCCGGCAACTTCTCCACATAATAAGGAAGATCAACATTTCTGTCAAATTTTCATCGAAGGGTATGACCTGCCGCGAACAGGATTTGAACCCGGATCGCTGAGTTACAAGTCCAGCACACCAACCACTGAACAACGGTCGCGACTCTGAGACAAACCGCAGGTGTTGATATTTGTATTGATTCCAAAACACATGTTAGCGTACTTAAAAGGCAAAAAACAGCAGTTTGAAACTGTGTTATATACTATATATAAGCAATGATCTATGTGTATATACAGTGTAACAGTCGTCTTCAAAATTGATTTTTGTTTTTTGACAAATTATCCTTAATCCGAGAGAAATTGAGAATTCATTACGTGTTTTCATTTATTCAGTACACGGATTGTCCTTGAATAATTTAGATCCGCGTGGATTTGTTACGGACATGACTTGAATATAAATTTGATTCAATGTCTTGATATGTGAAGGAATTAGCCAATCTACTGTTAGGGAAAGATAGCGACAAATAAAAAAATACATTAGAAGATAATTTTATCTTTATTGGAACTGATATCACGACAGCATATTAAACAGACGACCGTCCCGGTAAGCATCGCTAGTTGAGTTTTCTGAAATCCTGGACAAATTACGTGTTCATTTTATTAGTAAATGAGACACCTACAAGTGGGAAATGATTGTGCATAGTTATATATATTTCCATTTGATACTACGATATTTTAACTTTAGTTTCACAAGAAGTATGACAAAAATCCGACACTGAATTTTAAAACCTAAAATCCTCGTTTAATGCACGTTGTTTATTGATTAAACAATTTTATTTTTTTAGCTACATAAATACTAAAATTCTCATAGTGGCCAAACTTTTATCAACATTTAATCATTGATAATGCACGTTGTTACCACGAAACATACCACTTGACTATCTCAATCAAAATGATTTAAATACTTCATAAATGTTACATGAATATTCAAAATTGGAAAGTGTGTCATACTAAGATTATAAAGAAACAAATACCGATATTTTTTACAAAAACATATTTTATTTTCAACGAGATAATCGCGTATGGAAATAGATTTTGTTTAGAAACCTCGACTTGTTCTCTCAATTAGAACAGCTTCGTATTGAACACAAATATTTATGAATAATTTGATATAATTTTATGATAAAATAAATAATCTGTTTGCCTCGGAAAATAATAACATTTTAAATACTGTATAGCACAATATGCAATTAACAAGGGCAGCACGGCGTGTTGTTAATGAGGCATGGCGCGGCGCCATCCAAAATGGCCTGCAGGAAACACTAGCAATATACCTGCGATGTCAAATGTTAGCGTTCTTAACGTGTTTTGAATTGACGGGGTCATAAATTAGCGCAAACGCTCTCAGACCGCCAAATTTAAACTCTCGTTGACAATAACATGGGGTCATGAATACCAATAAAATGGTGGTGCTTTGAATTGGCTGTGTTTTGAACTGGCGCAACTGACCCTTACCGCCAATATAGCCAAAATAAAACCCCCGCCAAAATAAGTACTTATACAGTAACTTGAAAGTAATGTAGTGCACTAGTGTTGCTGTTCCCAGTCAACAGTCAGAATGTTTATAAACAACCAGAAACTTATACAAAAAGACCTCAACATCTTCCTCACAATGCCCATTGGTGATGCCGCCATCAATCACTGACCTTAACATAAGATATAGTGAAAAGTAATTAACACTATGACCGTATATCCATATGTAAATATTAACCAAGTCTTAATTTGAGGAGACAATATTTAACAGACGACGTTATTAGAATGGCAAATCTCATCAGTCGGCTATCTAGCGCTTCTCAAGAGTTCTATGGAAAAGTATAACGATCAATCAACGAGACAGACGTAGGTAATTTGTCGCCCATTCAATATTTCATCTCAATCTTATAGCAGCGTAAATCTAACACGCGAAATTGTTCTATCGGAACATCATTCGTGACAATATTCGGTAATTGACAACTGATTGCTGGCCATTTGTTAGAAATAACTTCATTAATAGTTTGACCAGTTTATGTCAATTTAATTATCTAATCAATTTCTTAGCAACGTAGATCATGCACGCGAGATTGTGCTATAAATAGAACATACTTTGGTGACAATATCCGGTAATTGACAACTGATTGCTCACTATTTATTAGACATAAATTTCATTAATAGTTTGACCAGTTCATGTCAATTTAATTATTTAGTCGATTGTGTGTCTAAATGAACGTAGATGACAAAATTTGCTTTTTACAAATTGAATACAACTTGCTGCCACGATGTTTTGTTTACAATAGAAATAGGGGTCAACCTAGCCTCGAAGCACTATGTATAAGGCTTTTTTTCTTTATTTGTTTAAGTCTTCATTTGAATTATCTTCTTAATTAATTGACACAGGTATCAATTTACTGTTATTTTATCTATAAATTTAGGTATTGAAATATGACGTATAATAAATAATTAATTAATCAATTAGTCAATCTGTTAATTAATTAATCAATCAATAAACTAATGACAACTCTATAAAAAAGTAAGTTGTTAATGACACAAAATCTTTATGTCTCTGTAAGTGTTAATTGTGGGTTATTTTGACAGTTACTTTGATTTATAATTTATAACTTGTAACAATGTGTATGGACTCCATTAATTCTAAGATACAAACAGTTTAGATAATATATAATGATGTCGACTTAACATAGATTAGAGTTCACTTACAATACTTTTAAAATGTCTATCTATCTATCTGAAAAATTGTTAACTTTCTCGTGTCTTCATACATTTCTTTCTTAATTTGGCAAATACAGTTTTGTACTTAACAAGATCTGGTCTGAAGGTTATAAAACATGAGAATGGTCTCCAAGCTCAAATCTCAAATTTTGTTTTTCAATGTTTCTAAATTATGTATAATAAAACAGTGTTATTGTCAACGATACTTTATTCTGACAGCAAAATTGACCTGTAGACTTATTTAAATATTAAACAGCTGCATCGTTTCACCAGATAATGGAATTAAGATTTGAGCTCGGAGACTGTTTTCAAGTTTTATAACTCACAGACCTGAGAACAATTATAATATTACCAAAATCTGTTTTGCTCTATTGATCTTGAAGTTATTGCATATATTTTTTTTATTTTTTTTTTCGCCTTATTTGTTTAAAGATCATTTTTTATCATAACAAATGTTATGTGCATGCACTAAAACATTATTCTGAGTAAACTTTAAAACTTTAAATGCATTGTTAAATGAATGTCGGTTTTTATGTCATTTGTTCCAAATATCTGAAATTTTAGTGTATTTTATTCAGCCTATCACACTTTACGAAATTTATTATATTCATCTCACATTCTAGACACTGAAACACACCACACTAATAGTGATCAGATTTGTTTTAAACAACAAATCAAGTTTGCTAGACTGTATTCCTAAATTATTACAAATTAAATTTGTGTGATATTCGGATAAATTCGGAAGTAAACGTCAATTTCAGTAAGTTTCCATGGTAACACTTTCAAAATGAAACTAATTCAAGTCAAAATGACGACATTAGTAAAATAATAGAACTTATTTTGGAACGGGATGTTGTTTTCAGACGTCGTGTCTTACAATGTCATTTTGTATCCAAGGTTGCATTGCGTCTAGGCCGAATGTGAAGAAAATTTACTCACATCGCGGGCGTCAATTTGAATGGCAATAAACACGAAACTGAAGTTAATGCTAGAAATCTAATTAACAAACGCTTAGATAAATTATTAAATGTAAGACGATTTATTTAATGATTCCAAGTAAAAATGCCAAGAACTATTACACGACGATATGTAAAAATCTGGTATTTTTAAAATATTACATTGTGTATGAATTCTTAATTTCAAAACTCATCCATGCACTTTACTAATAATTTACGAGTACAAGTATGTATGCAGTATACATCATTTTGAAATGTACATAGCCAATTGTAACTGAATTACAGTTAACTTCTTTATTGAGACGATTTTCTGGACTCGAAAAATCAGCCGTAATAATGAGGTGGTCTCATTCAGTTAAATTGTAGGAAAGTCATTGGATGCCAGTCGGAAAATAAGGGGTCGTTATAACAAGTTCGTTCGTAGTATTGAGGTGGTTGTTATTTGAGGTTTTACTGTATAAGAGTCTTCATTATTATAAAAAAAACATAATACACAATACAATATTCGGTTTGATAAACAAGCTGGTTTTCTGAAACCCGTTTGTCAATAGTATGTTTTAAGTTGTTACATGATGCTTGCTACTGTAGAAGGTTCCTCACGACACTAAAAGTGAAGTAGAATATCAGTTTTATGTGACCAATTCAACACGCACTCTATTACCCCGAGTATAAAAACATTGATCAATGAATTTGTTTAACTAATTTCTATACATTGTGACAGGGTCCCTACTGGTTCAATATAATCAAGATATTATCAGATAAAAAACTAATTTCAATATAGCTGGCACTTTTGTTAAGACAATTCGATACGCTAGTTGGAAACTTGCCTCGTATTAACGTAAACTGGTTTGAGCACAATTTTCCTTCTGTTCGATTTTAGCGCTTATATTATAGACTGTCACTAAATATCGAATTCTTATCTTGTTTTCTTTTTAGTTATTTTGTGTGATTTTTCTCTCTCTACCGTTTTATACGTGTTTAATTATCAGTCGTGCGCGTTTTAATTACAATGTCTTCTTGTTCTAAAACTATCAACTTTAAAAGAAAAATTTATGTTGCAGAATGTGTTCCAATAGCAGCTGCGCATATACCAATGTCAGTAAATTGTATTAATTGTTATACACGAAGAACCGTTTGGTGTATGTGTGATAAACTGATACATTTCAAGGTGCATAAAAGGCATCCAGTCCGAAATAGTTCATTAAACCTTTGCCTCATAATGTCGCATTTTCCCGCATCTGAAGCAGACGACTTTTAAAAACGTTGTGGCAAAAGAAGTCATTGCTTCCAATGAACAATGGCTTCTTTTGTCACAATGTTTTCCGCTCTGTCAGCGAGAAATAACCCAATTTTCTTGAATAAATTGATCTTTTGTATCGCTTGATTTGAATTTGGAAGTGTCCAAAGTATGCTTATAAGGCAAGGGTTAAAAGTTTCGGTGTAAAACTTGCTTCCACCTTCATCAATGCGACACACTGTTTATACTTCAATACAAATACATGGGCATGTATATATACGTCAGTGGTGATTTTACACGTGCATATTTATCCTTCATATTTCATAACAATGTTTCTGACTCACCTTCGCCTGACATTCATTATTTAATGGCGTGGTCTCGTCTACGTCTGCATCAAGATGGTCGTTAGTGTGTTGTCTGAAACGTTCTGAAGATCGAAGCTGGTGCAATATCTTCAACATGATTCTGAAAACAGAGGACCACAATATCACTAAATGTTTGTCAATCTAGAGTAATATCTTCAACATGATTCTGCAAACAGACAACTGGAATGTCACTTAATGTTCCTTCATGTTTTATGACCATACGATGATGAGTGTGTTGCTTGAATCATGTGTTTGTGTCTCCAAGTATTAAAATTTGACAGGATTATTACTTCGTATGTATGATAGTTGGTTACACATTTTATCTACAAGTCACGTGTTTTGTGCGAAATTTCAAGCCGTTTTATTAAGCATTAGTTATTTGACGTGATCAGTTTGTCTAACCATGGTTGCATGGTTACCTTCCAATGCAGGCCGTTCCTTTACGGAAAAAAGCAATTCTCGACGTCATGGCGAACATGGCCTTAGATATAATAACTCAAATAAAATTCCCCAGATTTGACTTGAGCCAGCGCCGCCTTGGTCAGCAGCTCTGAGCTGAAATAACTCGGCATGCTGAATTCACCATGATGAACATTTTCGTATGATATCAGAGAACTTAATTACCTTTAGAAGCATCTATTACTGTATATGCATTTCACGACCATTATTATCTTAACAAAGTTCAGCTTGCCAAAGACATCTTTGATGATAATTATCATTAGATATATATTTCTTGTTTCAGAGCTCTGGATGCAAATACAGTGCAACCTCTCCAAAGCAATACCCTCTGGAAGAAGCAAAATAGTTAAATCGTACAGTGGGAAAATCATGTTGTTGTTTAAGGGAAGTTGTTGCTCAAGAAAGGGCCGCTCTGGAGAAGTTGCACTGTACTAGTAAAGTCGAAACTCTTTATATCCAAGCCCGGGGGTCTGCAAACAAACTTCGATATATAAATTATCAGGGAAGTTCGATAACTCTGCTTACATATTAGAGCGTTATGCAGAGATTATGACGTTTGAAATACAGATATACGAGTAACTCCCAAAGACGTTCGTTTTTTTTTACATCACCGATGTTAAAAAGCTGGAAACTTCTAATTTCAAATGTACTTGTAGAAAAGAGACATGATCACAAGATGGGGGATTTCTACCGAATACCATAAATCTACATTGACAAATAAGATCAAAGGATTTCTTATACAAAGCATTAATTTAGTTTTTGAATAAACATTTAGAAAGTTTCAAATGTCTTAATTACGACAATTTGCTTTATCTGCGCATTGGAGATAGTTCCCAGACGAATACGTTCAAGAGAAATTAAATATTAGATTCGTCATAGTAAGTATTTAAATTGTTCTCAACAAAATATCTATTCCAGTGTTATTGAGAATTAAGCAATTTCGAATAGTATTCCTTTATGCAGAATAATGTCATTTCGTAGTTTTGTGTCGCCGAATTAGAAGATAATAGATTTCCTTTGTGATGCAAGTTTAACAACAAAGAAATGCTGGTATGGTCAGAGTTCATTCCGCTGTGGACATTTATGATGCATGATATACGCTAAATAATTACTGGCTTTTATTTTGCATTCAAGAGAGTCAGACGGTGTTTTTGGCCTTTTCCCTACTGACATTAAATTATCGCAAATTATTAAATAGCAAGCGATTTCTGTAACGCAATTAAAAACATTTCGGTTCATGGAGTGTTTCAAGAGAACTTATCTAATGGAACTCGTCTGTTTGTTAAGCATGGGAGCATCTTTTTAAGCGAACAAATTTAAACAGACTTATTTTTAATGACCACTCCAAAATTGTGTCAGTGATCAACTCAATTTGCGATAAAAAAATGTTGTACGGGGTTCTGTGTTGATAAATACTATTTTACCAAGATTTATATTCATGCATATGTTATAATATAAAAGTGGTTAAACACTTTAATCAACAAAAAATCGATAAAACCATATTCTGAAGCAAAAGTCCATGTGTGAGAACCAGACACAAAAACCAAGCATCTGATTGGTTGTTTATGATCACAGTACGAAGAGTAACCAAGAACCTTGCTGCGTTCAGAGACTGGTACCCTAGTTCAAATAAATAGCTGTTGCCCTCAGGTCGTTTGAGACCAACTTCAGAACTAATAAGTATGATGTTATTAATCACTATTACGTTATGATTAAAATCGTGACGTCAGAGAACAGCATCACTCCTGATTCATAATGAGTTCTTTATATTCACAAATGGGAAGCTTTAAGAACTATCAATTGCATTTAGTAGGATTATTTTCGACAGCCCACTTCTTATTTGCCAGGCGCATATAAAACAGCAATTTGTTTACTCAAATTGTTCCTATATCTTCAGTGACAAATGTTTGCGAATCTGGAACTTTGAACCTCTCTGATTTATGACATAAAATAACAACAAGAAGTATCTCGTTAGCAATGTAAATATTGAAATCTTCAAGAACTCCGCCAGATGTATTGATTGTTTGAAATAACTTGAAACATCTCCGGAAAGCTCAATTATCCGAAAATATAGTCACTATTTACTTGATCGATAATCGGTCAAACACTGCAAACATGTTTAGCTTAATCATATCGAGGGTTTAATAATTAATGTTTCTGTAATTTAATAAGTTCTCAATGCGTTACAAATGTAAACAATGTTTCCGACTTAACCGCGAATTCCACCGCAGCGATTATCGATAAAAAGCGAATGCGCCCGCATGAAAGGAGACGCCATATTATCTGGAATGTTTCAATAAAATGAAATGAGTTGTCATGCAAAATCGACCGGATCAATGATTCTGTCATATTTTGTCTTCGGTTTGTGATTCAAATTGCCACAAAATGCAAAACTTCGAAAACTTAATGCACAGATTTTCGGCTGCTAACAACTAAGTTATTAAAACCAAACAGCTGGAAAAATAGGGAATATTATTAGTGTTGTATCAATTTAAATGTACTTAAGAAATGTATTTATTAGTAAATACACATCAAAGCTTTTAGTTGTATACACTAAATAACATCTATCGCGATTTTGCATCGTTGCCAAATTTCAGATATATATTTAAACATTAAAATATTCAAAACTCACTAGCTGTGACCATATTTTACATGCTACTTATAAAGTTGGAATAGCTTGTAATTTAAGTTTTTTTACCAACATCACATGCCCTCGTTGTGCAATCTTACTTAACTAAAATGCTTCTGAAGTATTAAATATGAAATACATTTGAAACTGTAACTTTAATGTTGAGGAAAAACGACTCCAGTTCGTTTTATTATATTGATATAACGGATTATTATAAAAACACATTTTCTGATACCAAAGACATACAGCTGAGAATTTGTCATGTCAACACACCCTATATTAGTTGTCAAGATTTATTGTAATGTTAATTTTATCTAACGTATTGATTTGACCACTTAAATTATACAGTTCATACTATAGGTGTCTTATACAATGCAAAAAAAATATGCAAATAATGTTTTATTATGCATTTTTAGACAAACGGTTCAAGAATCGATAGATTAATAGATTCATAAAATGTACGAAGTTTCTTCGATACAATGTAATTGTACTTTTTTATGTAAATTTTATGCAAATATGACCAAAATTCACGTTTTTAAACCAGTCAATTGAAGTTGTATTCTACTTAAATATTAAATACAGTCAACTATTTATAACAAGTTGGAATAATTACAAAATTAAGTGTTCGTATTTTACTTAAAACATTTTTATTCTGATTGACACAACTAAAAAAATATTCAAATCGAACAATATTTCATTGGCGCACTTTTGTATTTACGTATTATGATGTCAAGTTATGTAAATTACAAACCACAATAAAAAGTTGTACAAGTTTAAAACGAATACATTTTTTCTTATAAATATATCAAACATTAAGAATATACTTACTGTTAAATACTGATTCATTCAAATAATTATCCGACTAATTGTTTAATTAAATAATCTATTTCACACGTGCTAAAAATTAACTAGCATTAAAGATAATATTATATTATCAAAGGCTTGTGAATGAAATGACTCTAGGAAAGGTACACGGACAGATATAAAATCTTTAAAGGAAACGGATGATTGATTTATTGGTTCCAAGATCCATACAGGGTAGTCTTAAATATTCCAGTTTGTTTGTTCACCCAAAGACTCTAATATCAAATCCTGGAACAGTGTCAATACTTTAGCAGTAAACGATTTATTGTACAGAAGTAAATACCTTGTTATTGTTGTCCTGGTGTATATAATAAAGAACCGAACTTGTTTGTACGAACAAACATGACACGCACTTAGACAAACAATTAACTTTTAAAGGTACATTCAACCTCTCCAAAGCAACGTCCTTTTGTGAAAAGCAAAGTTATACCGCTGTTGTTGAGAGGTTGTTGTTCTAGAGAGGTTAAATTAATAGTTCAATCGTACAGTGGAAAAAATCATGCTGTTGTTGAAGGGAGGTTGTGGCTCAAGAGAGGATCGCTCTGCAAGGGTTGCACTGTAATGCATGTTTAGTTCTTTTTTTACAAGTGAACGATTTCTCTGATCTGTAAGGTCTTAAGAAGTCTGTGATACAGTTTATGTGTAAAACTCGCTTTATTAATATGCTTATCTAGGCTAATAGTTCGTGTACTAGGACAAGTTTTATAGAAATATACTAGCCCTGTATGGACCCAGAGAAGCCAATTTTATCAAAGAAATCATTTATATTTTACTAAATTCGATTTGTTTATGTTGGTACACAATTCAATAATTGGAAAATGCGTTCAGAATTCAAAGTAGTCAGAAAAAGATACCACAACAATAGAAGCTTTAGTTTCAGTTTGAACAAGCATAGCGAATGTTATTTTGTAAAGATATCAATTTCATTATGGGAGGCTCGGGGGGCTGTGTTGACACTACAAGCAGCAACAGGGAAGAAAACACTATGCTTTTGTTTACTAGTAGTACAACAAATACTAGTAGTACAATATTAGAGATCTGAGTTGACATATTTCTGTATAGGATTAGCAGAATATTTTCGCGAAAATCTACCAGATTCTCATGAAAAACAAAGACATTTTCACGAAAATTCGACAACTTTTCATGATAAGATTTCTTCACCACATAGTAAAAGCACTTATTACGTGGACGATAAAACATTTTCATGAAAATAAAATATTTTTTTACGAAACTTAGAAAACTTTCGCGAAAATTAACTCGCTAAGTGTAAGCAGAAATATGCCACCACAGAGATCTGAAACTTTGTGTGTCATAGGCGTTGTTTGTTCTTATTTTCATTTTAAAGACAAAAGTAACGTCATCCTTAAACGTTGTTGATTTTCAGTACTCATTGAAGAATACCCCGATCCACAAATTTGTAGTTTAATTTCTTTAATTTTTTTATGTCAGAATATTTTAATACACGTATTAACAAAAAATACCTACCAAAGTACCCACTGTCCAAAGTTTTGGTTTGCGTAACCGAAAAGTATATGTTATTAGTTAATATTAAATAATCACAATCTATTGATGTATTTAAAATCACAATGTCTCCGTTTTTCAGCAATTTATCAGTTATATACGGCGACCGGTTCACCTAACCAGTTTTCCTGGACTATATACTGACTAGTACTAACTTACCCTTCCACAAGGAGCCGGCAACTTCTCCACATACGGAGGAAAATAGATATTTATGTCAAACTTGATTATAATAAATCGGAAATTGTAGAATGTTGTGCTATTAGAAAAAGCATTGACATGCGTTCATTATGCTTAAACATCACATTTATAAGTGAACCGAACACTAGTATAAGCATCGTATTTGACAATTCAGACATCTTACAACACAGTGAACCATCATGAGGAGATTTCATAGAATGTAAAGAAGGGCATTCAAACAAGTTTGAATATTCAAGCTGAGTTCGGTGAAAATAGTCTTTTTTCAGTGTGATACATCAGCGTTGTGTCGTAGTGTTTTTTTCCTGATTAACGTGCCTAAAATATTCGTTTGATATTTCTAAACATAGACACATATCCCTCAGACATGTAAATAATTAATTTCAGCGATATTCACAGCTCAGCACTGCTAAAAAACTTTCATGATTTAGTTCCGAAATATTTCAGCGAAGTTGAATTGATAAACGCAACTGGAATTATACGCTTCCAGAGTTTGCCGAAATTGTCTGGCATGGAACTGAAAAATGGATCCAGCCTCGGTAAATAGAATAGTAACAAACTTTCGCAACAAACGAAGACATTAATATATACATATTCCGTCTGACTAAGACCTGGTTATCTTCAAGAAAGTTTTCATTACTAAAAATACATTATCGTTTGTGGTATAAAAGCATGCATGGGATATCGAATGATATGGATAGTTTAATAAAACTGTTACAATTACGTACAAATGTTAACATATCTGTATTGGAAGAGAAAATTAAAATAAAAAATGTAAAGGAGTGAATGGGACTCCTAAAGATGATGATTGATGTATTTGTTGCCATGGTAACTGCAGTTATTGTCGCTGGTGTGTTTGCTGTTTTTGTATTTTGCCAGTGGTCAGAAAATAATGTGGTTAGGATTCTTAAAATCTTTGCGTTTCGTTTCTTGAAACTTGTTGATGAGTTTTGATATAAAGTAGACTGGTTGGATTTTTTTCAACTTTTGCAATAATTACGCCCTGACTTTAAGTTCTGTCACGCTCAGTATATTACGCGAGCTGAATAAGACGTTCATTCGACGCAACGTACCGAAAATACAATTTCATTTTGTAACCAGCGTGTTAATAATCCTCGATTCATCATCATTGTAGTGATCTATATTGGCTTCTGACTCGGATAGCTATATCCAATCCATTCACTGAATTTATTTCCTTTCTCATTAGTTTTGATTAATGACTTAGAGGTTGCACGGTAGCTTGATGCCGTCCTTTTTATGGGGAAATTTCCGCACAAATGACTGGAGTTTTTTGTATGGAGGAAAAAAAATGCTCGGTCGTATTATTGCAAAACCTCCATAGAATGTGATATTCATTAGATTACTGTCATGAGGTAACATTATAGAACACTGGTGTAGACAGAAATTAAGTGTACTCCAGGGAAATGACTGTTTTGTCAGATAATTGACTGATATCTCGGGGAAATGACGGTTTTGTCAGATAATTGACTGATATTTCGGGTAAATGACGGTTTTGTCAGGGCAACTACGTTATGGTAAGGAAATGTTTGTTTCATCAGGGAAGCAAATTTTTCATCAGGGAAATAACGGCAGTCTCTGGAAAATGGCTGCGGCAACTGTGTCATCACGAATATTCCGATGAAATGACTGTTATGTAAGGGAGTTGACGATTAAATCTACGTTTTGACCACTTTTTCGGGCATTTAACGTTTTAATTTGACCAATGAGCGGTTACAGATAATTCCAAGGATTTGAAGAAAAACGTAATAAATTTTGCGATGTTGAAACCGAAAGCCGATATCCGGTGCGTTTACTGAAACATACAAAGATGATAAAAAAGGTAATTTTGTCCATGAAATACAAGATAGACCCAACAAATTTCAAGAATTTTCTCATAATGAATTAATACATACTGGTTGAAACCACCCCGACACAATATTAACGTAATGCGAAAAAAGACAGAGCTTTTGTGAAGATATTATCAGGGACTCCGTGGTCTAGTGGTTATAGTCCCCTAATACATCTCAAGTAATCACTAGCCCCTTACCGTTGTGATTTCGAATCGAACCCAGAACCAGACAAATTTCACATATAAGGAAGCTGTCCAGCCAGCTTACGGAAGGTCGGTGTTTCTACTCAGGCACACGCCTGGGGTCTTCCTCCACGGTAGAAGCTGGGAAAGTCGCAAAATGACTTTTGGTACGGTGTTAAAAAATATTTGAAATAATAAAAAGAGTATTATACTTTTCTTTTTACACATTATCCCATAAATCAATCTAAATAATGTGTATCAATTCACCACTAGTAGTACATTTTCTGAGTTTCATAACTGATCCATGTTTATTATTTCAAGAAACCTACGTCCATGCCAAATTCCGTTCGTCGACTTCTTTTGTGAATTTTATGGCTAGATAATTAAATTCTACACCAAGTACATCATGGAAGCGTTTTAGATCAAAATGGTTTTCTTGATACATTTTATGCTAATCAGACCGAATTATTTCTAGCAAGTATTGATCATATAAATAGTAAACCTCCAATTCCTACCTTGTATCAATTTAATGAACATTGAATAATGTGTAAAAATAGTAAAAATATGTAAAATGTATGTAAGTCAAAATCAACGAATATGACTCAATGTTAAGACTATCTATAAAATAAAGTGGTCAATATTTGCACTAACAGTATGTGTATTTTATTTTAAATCTAAAAAAATAAATCTTGTTTCCTTCCCTGTATTGAGACAGTTTCTATATAGCCTAGAAAGAGTCACTTATTTAAAGGAATATTCTATTATTTTTTATTGCAAGAAATAATCGTAAAAAACGTCTTAAACAATGTCTATTCAAATCAATGTACTGCAAGTCAAGTGTGACTTTACCGTTTGTACTTATATTGTCATAGATCTAATGTCTGCATAGTTGAAAGTACATTAAAACCTCACATAGCGACCGCCTCAATATCACGACCACCGCCTTGTCATAACGACCACTTACTTTTAGACCGGCTTTCAATAACTGACCAATAATTCAACTTGACACAAAGACATTCTCATTATTACGACCAATTTTTCAGGTCCCGCAGGTGGACTCAATATCGGGGTTTTACGGCACTAGTATCGAACAGAAAAAAGGCAGACAAAGGGGTATCGGAGTATGAAAGGAAATGTCCATTTTGCAATGATTTCGAAGATGAATGCCATGTTTGCTCTTGCGTAATTTGTATCATGATAAATGTCCTACGATCTATTTTATTAGATAATGCTGCAAAGTCTGAGATATATTTGTTGGTAGGCCAAACGAAGATGAACTACTCGCATTATACAACCATCTCACTTTGATTCATTCGCGCGCAATTCTTGATTTTATAGTTTTAGACGTAGAAGTAAATACATTCATAAATAAATACCGCATTATATTGTTGCTATTTATTTATTTATTTCTAATTTAATACGAAGTCTAAGAATTTAGTAACTGTTGTTCAATTTATTTTCCATCTGATTGAAGATAACAGATGTTTTCCAGAACATTTTGACTCATTCGCATTTATTTCTTTTGCGTTTCAAAATCTTATTCTCTAATTCTAGTAATATATGTATTTGCATAATTGATTGGATAAGTTAATTTGTATGTTTGTTTTCAATGATGTTTTCAGCTCCTCACTAATAATTCTCTCATCAAAACATTGAACAAGTTACTGAATGCGAAAAGCATTCTCTGATTCGGTTGTTGTTTTTTTCTAAATGCGGTAAAACCCCGGCTTTGAGACCACCTTTGTACCTGAAAAATCGGCCATAATAATGAGATAAGTTAAATTATACGGGCATAATTGACAGCCGGTCCAGAACTAAGTGGTCCTAATAACAAGGTGCTCATAATATTTATGTTTTATTGTATAATTCAATTCAGGCGGAAGCAAATGATGTCTGTCAACATATAAATCTAGAGGCAGATTAGATTATTTCGTTTTTGTGGTAAAATCAACGCACTCCTCTTTAATTATTATAAGATAATTGGGTTTCATTGCTAGTGACTTGTACATATCGAGTAAATTGTGCATAGCAACCGATTTATTATATGTATAATTATGTTATAACTAAGGTAAACACACCATTTTTGGCGTGGTTGTGCCTCGGCGTGGGAAAAATCCGATACACCTGGTAAATATACCATGCAGACGTTATAATTCACTTTCTTCTAGATTGGTATGGCAATGTTTCTCATATACCACATTTTATCTCTTTTTACCAAAAAAGTAAATATCCAGCACTATCATGATCCTTTGTTTATTTACTTATCAAATCCGCTTTCAGATGTTCAGACGATAATTACGCGCTAGACGGGTCACGTGACGAATGTTAGTCAAATTCGGTCGTCTGCGCAATTAAACAATATCAGACGATAATTGCTACAAGCTTCTATATAAAGAGTGGCTAAACGAACGAGAAAATATACTTAGCGCTTAAAAGCTACATACCCCGTATAAACTGCATTTTTCTTTCACTTACTCAAATACGGACACCTGTACGGAATTATGACGGATACGAATGGTATGTACATTGTATTTTGATTCGTATTCATGTCGTACTTTTGATCTTTTCTGGAGAAAAATTATTTTCACGCTGTCTTCCAAAACAGAAAGTTGGAAGTACACGTACAAATTGATGTGACGGTGTATCATTAATATGATGATAATAACAAAGACTGAGACCATCACACATGTGATGGTAACATTTGTCTCAATATATTGATATACAAGTGTATATAGATTCATGCATAAATGTATTATAATAATGTGAAAGATTTCAGGTTTTTCTGGTTGTTTAATTTACATGGAAATTTTAGTCTTTCGTCAGTTAGACATCTCCTGACCAGTTTACAACATTATGTTATAACGGATATATATAGTGGAATCATTTTTTTTATAGTTTGGTATAAAGTGTACCATAAAACAATGTACATATATTAAAATGTGTGTCTTTTACTTTAAAGGCACGTTTTTTCATATGATAAGTGTTTTGTAGGCTATAATTTGCTGTTTGACTTTCAGTACCTCCCGTGTGTACCCGATGTAATAAGTATATTTATGATGGAACTATGGTACACGTAAAAGATGAACAACTACATACAGACTGTGTACAGTGTGTTGTGTGCAGGAACACTATAACTGGAACATGTCATCTTAAGGACAATGATTTCTATTGCCGTACGGATTTCATAAGGTAAAAACGTGTATTATTATAATTTTTTTTTTGATATTTGTATATCTGTACGTTAACCGTCGACAAGGAAGTGGAGATCACAATTACAATATGTCACGTGACCCTCGCATTAAAGTCAAATCATACAACTTGGTCATGCAACTTCATTGTTACATTAAATTAAACAATTGAAAAATTTTATTATGAACTCAAAATATACGTGTACCGTCTTCCAGAGCTAAAAGAACTGTGTGGCCTATGAGCGGTTATGGTCTCTGACTAGTAATCACTAGCCCCTCACCGCTGTGAGTTCGAATCCCGCCCGGGACCAGAACAATTCACATGTGATGGAACTGTCCACATAGCTTACGAAAGGTCGGTGGTTATACCCAGGTGTATGCCTAGGGTCCTCCACCGTGAAAGTTGAAAAAAAATGCCAAATGACGCTGGATGTTGGTGCGACGTTAAACACTAGAGAGAAAAAAAGAACTGTCCTTCACATGGATATTGGTTTATATTTTAGACTACATGGAGCTAAATGTGCAGGTTGTCATGAGGTTATCTCACCGTCAGAGGGCGTGCACGATATAAATGGAGGACTCTATCACTCAGCATGTTTCTCGTGCAGTACATGCGCACGACAACTTTGTACTGGTGACTTTGTCTACCTGAAGGATGACGGAAAACTTCTCTGTTCGCATGATTATCAGTTGAGTACAACAACAGGTAAATAATGAGAAAACATATTATACCTTGTTTGCACATCTCCATTTCTATGGTAACTTGTCAATTCGTACCTTTGTCGATTCCTTAGTTAATTCGTCTCTTAGTCAATTCGTAACTTAGCTAACTCGTGCCTTAGTCAACTCGTACCTGAATTTGGTCAATTCATACCCGATTTTTTTATTTATTGTGTTATTTATTTTTCATGATTTCAACTACACTGTTGTGAACAAACATGGCGGACATCAGAAAAAAAATACGATACTGATTGTTTATTTTCTATCCAAATGTATCTGATACCCAGCTTTTTCATGAAAACTTGGTCCAATAGATAGTGAAGTGTGTTTATAATTATAATCGTTTGTATTTTTCTCAATGTAATATGTAAACTTGTTGAGAACTATTGAAGGCGGCTTTGACAATGGGATTATTCACTTCATTGATGACTTCTTCGTTCTTTTGCATTATTTGTTTAGCAATAGAAGCTGAATGAAAGGCAATATCTAATAATTGTACTCGTTTCTTATCTAACCATTTAAAATAATTATAATCATCTAATTCGCAAAATATTATTGCAATTATCGACTGTTAAGATTCCCTCTCTTTGGGTTAAACATTTTGACAATTTGAAGATTTTTTATCTCTTCGTTTTTTATCGCTTTTTTGCTTTTATCACGCCGTTTTCTTTGTTTCTGTGGACTTGATAAATAAAATAAACTATTGATTATCTGTACATCAGGGACAGAAACATTTGCCTTAAAGCGCTCGCTTAAAGTATTCATGTTGTCAATTAATGCGGCGTTTTCGATAACTTGTTAATCAAAAATCAATAGATCGATAAAAATGTGCTAATATTTGATCCCTAAAGGGTCTATCCAGTTCTCTAGACATTCTGATTAGGGTAATAACGACCAAACAAACGGATAGCTTCGGCTTTTATCGTTGTTACTACGTCTCGCACGTTTATTATGCTCCAATCTGCATGTCCAGATAAAGTGATTAAATTATTATTACGAATAACACTTGAAGAGCTGGAAAACTTAATATGATATGTCGAGTTCTTTTTAAGTACATTTAATACATGCCCACATGGATTAACAGATGATTTTATCTATGAAAAAATCTTCTTTGCCTTTAAGACTTAGCAATGCTCCCTGCTTGTGTAACACCCACTTGAAATGCACTAAAGCTCTTACATCGCTTTTAAACCTTTGTATGTTCCTTCTGATCGTTGGTGATTGTCATGAAATTACTTGCGTTTGTATAATGTAATTCTATATCGGAAAAGGCTACCAGAGCATATAATATCTATTTAATTATGAATGTGATTGAGTGCTATATCAGTTTTCCATACTGACTTACTTACGCATGTTATGTAAAATATTACTATAAGTTTTTGTTTCATATCGCCTGGTTTCAGATATCGCCTTATATCAAAGCTGAGACCATTATACACATGTGTATCGCCTGGTTTCAGATATCGCCTTATATCAAAGCTGACACCATTATACACATGTGCATCGCCTGGTCTCAGAAATCGCCTTATATCAAAGCTGAGACCATTATACACATGTGTATAATGGTCTCAGATCAAAGATAGAAGAACTGTTTTGTCAGTCTGTTTCATATATTGACAATGTTCCACGTTTTCTTGTATTCTGTTTAATCTTAACATCTCAGAAGGCCTCGTGATTCTTTATCTTGTAGAAAACTCCCTAACGGAAACAGACAGTGAATCTGACGAATCTGGATCAGACGACACTGATGTCCGCCACCAGATGGCTGTAAATGATACGCAGCTGCGCATGCTCAGTGATGCCTACAGTGAGAACAACCGTCCTTCAAAGAGAATTCGCAAACAACTCAGCAAAGATTCGAACCTCAGCGATAGAACAATCCAAATGTGGTTTCACAATAGAAGAGCGAAGGACAAAAGTATAATAAAGAAATCGTGCTCGTCTAATCAGAAACAAAGATTCACGGTCGAACACCGTCCAGCAAACCACCCCGAAGGACAGCAATGGAGTGATGACAAAGTTGGACCACAAAGAGGTCACAATCGGTATACTAAGGAAAATCCACCATTCAGAAATGAGACAGCAATATTTAACCAGGACACTTTGTCGACGACCTTTCAGCTGTATTGTCCTCTTGATTACTTACTTCCTAACGAAATGCCGCCAAATGTTGACCTGTCGTCTGCTGATATTTGCAATGGAGAAGTAATTCCCGGGAAACACAACACAGCTAATTATCACTTGCGACAGACGATACCAGAATGTTTGAGCCAATGGCTGTCTGTCTAAGTGTGATTGTGTGGTTTATCACTCAAAATTGATCTTTCCTTGATTAAAGTAATGCAAATCAAGTCAAGTGTACCATAATCTATCTCAATTTGTTAGTACAAAATAGTTAATACTGAGAGCATCTTGGACGGTGTATGTCTGACAAATCTTATTAAAAACATCCAATTAATGCTCAGCTTTATTCTACAAAACTTTGAAATTGGAAAAAGAATTAGATATTTTAGAAGACTAAGGATTTGATTAGATCGAATTTATATTGTATTTTAGTTTGTAGGGTATGTCTTATACATTTTAAATATTAACGATGCGTGTAATGTATTGTTTAATATCTGGAAATAAAACGGGTTTTGATCATAGGTATGAATCACCCTATACTACCCCATTAAAATAGCTTTATATAAGAGCACTGACTACAATTATAAGTTTATTCAAAATTAAATTCCTTACAATGAATTATCTACCTTGGAATTGCAGTTGTGCATAAATATGCAGGGGAGTACCTAATGTGATCCGCGTGGCTCTCTTAAAACGTTAGCTAATATATATGTATGGACATCAATCTGTTGGTAATATGTTGTACTGATTTTAGTTATGATCTGTATCTCTGGTATTGTTAAATAATATATATAAATATATTGTTATGAAATGTGAGTTTTATGTTTAAATGGTATTAAATAATTTTATCATATAAACAGGTTTGTTGTGTCTTTTGCGCTTATTAATCACCAGAATACCGGATACATACCATGTCTGTGTCAATTATAAATACATGTACATGCAATAAGACACACCTATTTAAATATACATGTACATACAAGTATTAATTATATCGACCAGATATTTTAAAAACTTTTGTCTGTAGGCTACAAAAAAACAAACTTCAATGTTCGAACCATTATAGAGATCCATCTTTTAAGAGAACAGCTAAAATGTCCAATTTTTGGTAAAATTTCAATTTTCTTCTGAATTACTAATTAAGTTTATCTGATTGATAAATTTTACCAAACATATCTGAAGAACATAATCTTCTGATGTACGGGCCACATTGATTACTGCATGAAACAGTTAATGAGATAACACAAAGTAAGTTCAGTGTCATTGTACATACTACGATTAAGACACCACACTTACCTGTCTATACAACTTATGACATTTGATATTTAATAAATTCTTTATCAAAACCAGATGAAAGCAAACAAACTAACACAAACATAGATATAACTGAAACATTCATATTCTAAACACACCAAATAATTACATGCCCGTACATCTGAGCTTGATATGACAAAGGAGGCCTCTCTGATCAATCACCAACCCCTCACTTCTGTGAGTTCGAATCCCACCCTGGACAAAATTTCATATGAGAGGTAGTTGTCGAGCTAGCTTACGGGAGGCGGGTGGTTCTACCTGAGGGGGTCTACATCCAAAGATAAAGCTGGAAAAATTGGTGCGACATTAAACTTCAGTGAAATGATACATTATACTACATGCATATTTGTTTTTAACAATGCATTAGCAACCGATTTTGGTAATAATATCTACGCTCTGTTCATTGAAATGGATATGGAAACAATTCGTTCTCAATATAACATTATAATAATTGAATTCTTTTTACTAAAGTTACAACTAAATGTTCATTCGACTGGTAGGTAAGTCAAATGTGTTATTGAAGGTCAAGGCCTTGGTAATGTTGAGTTCCCTTCTTTGGTCCACCTATGATAATCATGGTACCTCGGGCGATATTTGGGAGGTCCCACGCCGAATACTTTGCAAAATGAGCCGTTACATGAAGCACCGTGTCTATGCTTCTTGATATATATATTTGTCGTTAGTTCAATGAAAAAATGAAAGTTAGAACTTGTGTGTTATCATCATTAAATCTAAATTAGTCAAAGAAAATGTGAACCGGAAAACGGACTGTTTCTTATCATATACCGGATTTAACAATCGACGGTTTCGTTTACAGATCTGACTTTTATACCAATCTTCATTTCCGGTTAGAAAATTCCAAAGAAATCCATAAATTCGGTTAGTAATTTGGCGTTATATAGACTGGTTACATTATCACGGGATTTAACAATATTTTCTTTATTAAAACGTGAATCAGTAAATGACTTCATTGAACAAATTATCCGAAATATAACGTCAGATCTGATTGTGTGTGTGTACCCCACCCACCTCAATTTGCATGGTATCGAATGTAAACAATTTTAGAAATATGATTATTTGTCAACAACACGATTATATTACGACTGATTAATCCCGTATTTGTGAGTAGTTCGGTAAATTTATTGTTTACTTATTTGATTGACGAGTATTTATTCGTAAAACCATGGACATTTACGCCTAAGCACGGACTTGGAATGGATAGCAAAATGAAGGGAAAACGAGCATTGCGGATAAAAATTATTAGCATGGGAAATGCTGAAGTTGGGAAGGTGAGAAATTTTTATGTTTCCGGTTGTCTATATTTTACATTGGCTTTTTTCCGGAAGTGTACAATTGAAGATCCTTTCTGATTTCTATACCTCCAATAAATTAATCAGCATTATTAACCAGTATAAACAGCATTTTCTCTTATGCAGGAATTCTGTGTCCTTACTCATAAAATTGCACATGGGACCTGTGTTATCCAAAATCTTGCATCCTCTGGGACACCTGCTGCCAGCATATTTCTCTTTGCTTAGTTTTTATCTTTTGTGTAAAACCTAGAACTATTTCAGAGATGGAAGTGGCAATAAATAAATTCATTGAAAATACCATTCTTGGTACCCTTAATTTTCTCCAAGGACCCCATTAATATTGTATTGTGAGTCCCTAGGACCTTTAAACAGAATCCTTAGGTAAAGCCCTGATGAATTAGTGACTGTATGGTATTCTAGTTCCACAGAATTGACTCAGTATTTGATTTGATGTATTATGTTTTGTTGACAAAATTTGATATTTAGTCAGTATAACAATGTTAATTGAGAAAAAATGAATAATAAAATTGAAATATGGAATACTTTTTTCTAAAATTGAGAAATATGGCCTCTATTTTGGATTGGGTACCTATTGAATGAGGTAGAAATCCCTGCTATAAATTAAGCTGTTTTAGGATCAGTTGTTTAAGAAATGTATTTCAAAACCAATTCTTATTTTTTGTGCATGCTTTGTTGATAAGAAAAGCATTACTTCAGAATGATTATTGTTCTTTTCACTCAACATCTAAAAAAGCTGCAAGAACTACAAAAACTTAATTGAACAAGCAAGCTCTAATTAGGCAAGTTCTCTGCAAAGGTAATTGTCCAAAGTATTCCAGTTGTTTGTTTTCAAATCAAGATGCAAATAGAATCATAGAAGTTTGCAAGTGCAGGCTTCTTGAAACTGCTGGAATACTTGCTTTACATTTAGTCAGGCAATGTTAAAATTTCTGTCTGACCAATAGAAAATTTGTCTTACTGAATGTATTATAAATAAGTGATAAATTGTGCCCGATTGCCGGACATCTGGTCTGGTACTTGCTGAAAAGTTATTGGACCTGCTTAAAATTTGCCTGCCATGTCTGACAGTCTGGCAACTTTCAGGAAGCCTTCAAGTGGTCCAAAAACAACTTCATTTTTATGTTTTAACTGTTTCCTTCATTTCCTTGTGTGTTGATCAATATTTTGACTGATGTGAAAATGAAAACATATTGTATTAATATTTTTGTGAAAACTAGTGAAAAATAATATCATTTGGCCATTACTGTTGCATTCTGTGCTTTATAATCTTTTTTATGGCTGTTTTAAATATGATTGTAAACGGCTTAAGTGTAAATGAATATTGATTATATTTTTTTATTAAAATCTCTATTTCAGAGCTGCATTATCAAGCGATACTGTGAGAAGAGATTTGTCCATAAATACTTAGCAACTATTGGTATTGACTATGGTGTCTCAAAGTAAGGACATTAAATTTTGTGGAATACATAGCCAAACTAATGTACCTCTGCTATGTACTGTATTAAACCAAGCCCATTTATTCTATTAATATGTCTAGTGTGTTTGTCTCATGCTAACCAAACTGTGAGACAATATGTAAATGATACAAATTGTTGTTAACAGCTTTATTGTAGCAGGATTTACACATCTCTGTTATTCGTTACCATATCTGAGTCATTTTGAATATCAGTCATAATTTATTTTTCTGTTGTATTTTTATCTTGGACGGTAATCTTTATCATAATGTCTGTTCTATCTTTCAGAGTTACAATAAAAGATAGGGAAGTTAAAGTGAATATATTTGACATGGCTGGTCACCCTATATTTTATGAGGTTAGTAATGATGTAGGATGAATAAACAACTATGCACAGTTCCATTCTTAGATTAACTTAAATAATTATGACTCACAGTCAACAAAATATCAATTAGTATTCAGATAATGAAATAGATTAGAATTATAATTCATTAAGTATCCAAATAATAACAAATTTAATAAATAAAATGTCATCATTACTCATTAACATATTTGTCAGAAAAACCCTCATATTGTATTTCACAAAGCCTCGTATCGTTTGTTTGATGTAGGTAAGAAATGAGTTCTACAAAGATACGCAAGGTGCTGTAATGGTATATGATGTCTGTGATAGATCCAGTTTTGAAGCATTAGATCATTGGTTGTTGGAAATGCAGAATGAAATGGGTAACCAAACAGAACATGATAATGTTGTTGTCTGTGTTTGTGCTAACAAGGTAAGATCAACTATAAAGAATTACAATATTCAGGAACAATAAAACCTCAAATAGTGACCACCTCAATATTACAACCACCTTCTTATACTGACCACTTATTTTTGGAAGAATTACCCATAATTCCCTTATCATTCAACTTGATTATGAGACCACCTCATTATTACAACCATTTTTTTCGGTCCCAAAGGTGATCTCATTATTGAGGTTTTACTGTATTTGAAACCAGCCTCTTTTTCATCTTCATCATGCAGATTTCAAACGCAATTTTGTGTTTAAAATCTAAATGAATTAATTGACAGAATTATTTACCCATACAATTAAAAGTTGGATGGCCACATACAAAAAGATATGTGATAAGCACATGTTATAAATATCCTATCTTGAACCTATATAAATGTATAATATTGACTTTGTCTGATGATGAGTCAAACTTACTGCATGTACATGAATGAAATCTTAACAAAGTTCTGCCTTTATTGCTTCTTTTGTTGAGTGGGTATGGTCTCTGACTTGTAATCACTACCCTCTGACTGCTGCGACTTAAAATCCCACCTGGGACCAAATTTTACATGTGAGGAAGCTTTCCAGCTAGTATACAGAAGGTCATTGGTGTATTCTTGGGGTCTTCCTCCCCCATTAAAGCTGGAAGTCACAAAACAACCTTGGCTGTTGGTGAAATATAAAACTCCATGGAAATGATTGATATATACATGTAGTTTGAATACTGTGGTAGTCGTGTATTGAGATCATACAATATGCTGTTGTGGTATTCTGGATCAAACTTACAAACTGTTATCATGGTTCTAGCTTTGGTATTTGTTGAGCAAATGTATGTTTATCCTGCTACAAAGAAAACTATTAATATTGTATTGAAAGATTGTACACATGTTTATTATAACAGTGTGATAGACGACGGACCGTTGATGAGAGTGAAGGTAGACTGTGGGCTGACAGTAAGGGATTTCATTACTTTGAAACTTCAGCTCAGACAGGAGATGGTGTTAATGAGATGTTTCAGGTAAATGTTTGTTATTGTTTAATATTCATAAATGTTATGTTTCTGTGAAACTGCAAGAAATTTGTACCAAACATCACAGAAAATTGATTAATTATTGTTCCCATTTTGACTTACAAATAGGAATTAGGGCAATTTAGATCCTTCAAACTGGTTTTGTTTTTTTGTCCAGACAGTTAGACTACCTCTTCAGGTTCCCTAAATTGATTGGATTTCAATTAAACTTGATTCACGATGCCATAGAACTTATTGAAGCATATTATCAGTGTATTTTGATTCATGTGTATTTTCATAAAAAATTATCCTTACTGATATTTTATTGATTGTGTCTCTAAATTAAAGCACACATTATTTGTGATTATGACTAAATGTATTTGTATTACAGGCATTGTTTGAAGGTGTTGTTACTGCTGTAGAGAATGGTGGTAAGAAAGCTCCGTTTCAAACTCAACTAGGATATACCAAAGAGCAGATTGAAGCTATACAAAAGTTGAAAAATGCAAAAAGCGATTATGAAAGACTTGGTCTTCAAGTTGGTGCAACAAAGTAAGTAATACTCCTTATACAGGATTTGTTTATAGGTTTATACAAAATGCACTTTAAGACCTGTGTAGGAATTCAGCCTAACCATTGGTCAGTTTGAAAACCATTCTTGATTGTAAGCAGTGACTCACATTTTGAGTCTGGTTGCTAAGTTTTATTACCACAGCTCTAAGACTGATAACCAATTAAATTTCCAAGAGATTACCTGACACATTAAACATATGATTAAAGAAATAATAAGGTACAAAAGCCTGTAATTGATGCATTAATTAGAAATTTAGAAACTAATATATCTTATAATAAGTATGCTATTTGTTTATGGTCTTATTAAAAACTTGTAGATTTTGTTACTAAGTAACTTGAGAATGACCCATATATTAAACATTTTTCAGGAATGAATTTTACGTAAAATATTATGTAATTTTTCAGAGATGAAGTAAACAAATCCTACAGACGTTTAGCTGTCCTATTACATCCAGACAAAAGTGTGGCACCTGGAAGTGAGGAGGCGTTTAAAATTCTCGTTGCTGCTAGAACAACATTATTGAAGAGATGCTCATGATAAAAGTATTATTGCAAAGTTTTGTGTTCTTTCTAGAGTAGTAAGAATTTTTGTAGGGGTCACAATGCTTGGTTACAGTCTTCATACAAGCCTACAAACTTGCCTGAAGTTTTATATAATGTACTTAAATAACTTGAATGAGATATGATAAGTAAATGCTGATTTCCATGATATCTACTCTTGGAAATGTTCCATGAATGATAATTGAATTGAAGTAAGGTTATAGAATACTATATTATTGAATATTTATTGCATGTGGCATTACTTTGGAATTTGCGTCAGTCTAGGTAACTGTTGACCTCAGTGGTTATTACATGCCAGGAGAAATCGGACAATCAGAGGATGTTAAAATAAATGTGTGTTACTGTTTTAATTGTACCATACCATTTAAATGTTTCGTTTTATCTTTGCATTTGATTTTGTACAAATTTTTTACCAATGAATTATGATAATTAACAGGTGATGTTCCTGCTTTGTGTGAGTTAATTTAACATTATTTCAGTATTTCAATTTGTATGAAATAGAAATAATTTTTTTCTGGAAAACATCTTTCATGCTGTAGTATTAATCAAGTGTTTTACTATTATATGTAATGATAAATTGGTCGTTTGATTTAATGAAGTATCAGCTGATATCTGATTCATTGCAAGGTAGATAACCAATACACGGTATGTTTTGGTCATACAAGAATTACTTCCCTTGACTTGTTAGTGTGATTTTCTCAGAAGGCCTTGCAAAAATCAAGAGATCAATCCACGATATGTAGGTTGTATATTTCCCATTCGGGTATCCTACAAAAAGTAAATTTTTATCTTTAATGTATTCAACCAAGAACAAATAGTATTTGTATTGTTTTTTTTTTTATCTTTCACTTCATTTTATGATGTGAGGTTGTGTTGAATGTGACACTTTTAATGTTGAAGCTTAATCATTAGATAGTTAGATTTAAATTGTAATTTATTTTTCTGACTTTTCCTTGTGTAAATTTATGTATTTTTGATTTATTTCCATATACATATGCAAATGTTGTGCAGTTTGTTAGAACTTTATGTAAACACTTGTATTTATTTATGTCTTAATATTTATATAATTTAAGATTGTACAAATACAATATATATTATTTTCACATCCGTCCTGGTATACCTTGTTTTGCAAGAATGGTATGTTACCCACATACCATGTTTTGTATTTGTCATATACAATACTTATTATATGAACTCATACATTCATTAGTATGGACATCTTCCACTTAGTGTCCTGTGACATGTCTTATGATTCTATGGAAAAAAATGTTCTATTAATCAGACACTTCATGCATTAAATACAATAATTATGAATGGCACAATTATTCTGTGATCTCTCTAGGACCAATGAAAATGCATGTTACATAATAATAAATGTTAAGATTGTACCTTCTAATTGAAGAGCTATCATTTTGTTTTTCAATTGCTATCAATTTTCATTTTATCTTATTTATGTTATTACACCAAATCAATAGTTCTTTCTTTAATGTACAAGTAAAATTTGTGGATTAATTATATTATATTGTATTGTATTGTATATGTCCTTATAGTTGAAGTTTTACAAATTTATTTAACGGTATTTAATTTTGCTTTACATAAGTACCTGTGATAGGAACTAGTTTCATTGTATTTTGCATTCTGTATGTTTTATTTGTATCATAATTTTAAGAAATCCAGTTGAAATTAAATTCATAAACACTACACTGGGTGTATTGTATTATATTACTGTAATCCTAGCTTGTTTTAGCTGAATGATCTTTTGTCGGGACAAGGGTGTGTGTGAAAGGGCATGTATATGAGAAAGGCAATGTTGTTTAATATTTATAAAGACTGAATATGTACCAATATACTATCAAAGCATAGTTAACCTTGTTTCAGATATAGTGTGTAACAGGGGAACTACTGATAGACACAGTATATCTTGTTAAAGATAAGAGTGGATGCCACTGGTATTCTCTTAATGCAGAACCATTGAATTAATAATTGGTACACATATAAGGAGAGTCATACACATATAAGGAGAGTGACAAAACAAATAATGGTTGTTTTCCATGTTGTCTCTAAAGCCTATTTTTGTCTCTACTCACCATACTTACAAAAGAGGTCATAAAGTTGTGCACACATAAACTATTGACTCATCTCATTTTGGTTCTATTATCAAAACCTAACAAGTCACAACTAATACAATTATTTGGTGCTTCAGATTTTAATGATAAATGATACTATTCACAGATTTTCTGATATTCCTATCATCATAGTTAGTCTACAAATGATTTCTTGCAAGGAAAATCAGATGAATAAGTCCCTTCAGGAATACTGCCTGGACTGAGCATCTTAAGTCCAATAGTTCAAGCCATTTATTTAATTCCAAGCTGCAATAATCTCCTTTATCAGTGCTGTAATAATTCTATCATTCTGATAAGGGATAACTCGGTGTCAAGAGTTTGATAATGCACAGCTTTTACGGGCTCAGAAAATACACAAGAAATTGTCAGATTACAATTACCAGAATCTTCATTGGTTTAATCAACACTTATTGAAGAAAAAAATAATTTTACAGGTACCTGCATTAAGTTTTATAATGTTAGGTACATAAGGCTTTGAAAAACACATGCTGAAAATGATGTGCCTGTAACACGTCTATATGCTGATCTTCACTAAATTTGTGAATATGGGTGACACAAACAGTGTGAAGAAATATTTTCTATCAACAAGATAAGATAATTAAAGCTACAAGGAAGTGAAGCTGTTGGAAATTACAATTTACATTTTTCTCCAATTTTCCATTGGCTTACCCAGTGTTAAAAACTCAATAAAAATGAACTCGAAAAACACTTTGTGAGAAGTTTTCAATTGAAAAGATACATGTACTTGTAACATAAGTACTTCCCATTGTATTTTCTCGGATCGTGACTTCATGATTCAATGTATCATAGTTATTTTAACATCCTTATATCCAGAAGTACATTAACTTGTTCCATAATTCCGCTTATGTTTGTTTTTTTTCTCTGGGTTTTTCAGCAATGTCAGTTATGTATAGCGACTGGTTCACTTAACCGGTTTTTCTGGACTGCATACTAACTAGTACTAACTTACCCTTCCACAAGAAGCTGGCAACTTCTCTAAATATGGAGTCCAGCACACTAACTGGTAACCATTGATCCGTTGTTCAGTATGTATTATATAACGTTGCATTGTATTCAATACATATTTTTTTAATAATATTTACAAATATTATAAATGAAATAATGGTAAATCAGTGGTTGTGGTAAATCAGTAGTTATGGTAAATCAGTGGTTAGGGTAAATCAGCAGTTATTGTAAATTAGTGGTTATGGTAAATCAGTAGTTATGGTAAATCAGTGGTTATGGTAAATCAGTAGTTATGGTAAATCAGTGGTTAGGGTAAATCAGTGGTTATGGTAAATCAGTGGGTGTGGTAAGTCAGTTTTTTTGGTAAGTCAGTGGTTGTGGTAAGTCAGTGGTTAGGGTAAATCAGTGGTTATGGTAAGTCAGTGGTTATGGTAAATCAGTACTTATGGTAAATCAGTTTTTATGGTAAGTCAGTAGTTATGGTAAATCAGTGGTTATGGTAAATCAGTGGTTATGGTAAATCAGTTTTTATGGTAAGTCAGTGGTTATGGTAAATTAATCGTTATGGTAAATTAATGGTTATGGTAAATTAATGGTTATGGTAAATCAGTGGTTATGGTAAATCAGTGGTTGTGGTAAGTCAGTGGTAATAGTTAGTCAGTGGTCATGGTAAATCTGTAGTTATAACGAATTCTGGCCGTGTCACGAGTTATGACAAAGTAGTGTTACGACAGATCAACATTTATGAGACTGGACTCATTGAAAAATATGCCGAACTTTTTTTTGCAGTTGTGACAAAATATTTATCCCTTTTTCAGCTTTTCGTGTTTAGTAAAAGCATGTATTGTTAACAATAAATGCCTACCTACTGACCCGCTGTGAAAGTTTGTGTCACATAACCGCGAATCAGCATTCTATAATGATGGCATAAGCATTGTGCAAGTCTCTTGAAATTGCACAGACTTGGAGGAAATCTTGTACAGATGGCAGCACTTCGAGATGAGACTGTCAGTGAAATTTACAACTTCAAAATACCTTTAATTGAATCAGCCATTGTATTGTATTGTGTGAGTAAGTCTGGTTAGAAATTTTTGTATATAATAACTTGTTTTACTGCTGTTCTGATGTAATGTTGATAGATGCACATGCGTTAACGGCTTATGATATTTTTGGAAATGGTAAACATAACTTACAATTTAGCTGTCAACAAATTGATGTAGAATTCTTTATGACCTAGTTCACATGAATCAAATGATGTTTCGATATAGCCTATGGTTTTGAAGTAGGTATATTTATATTCAGCGAGTTATAGTTTTGGTTATACTCGCATGTTGTGTTTTGTTTATTCAGGAGTTGAATCTGAATTTAATTTGATTTGTAAACCACTTTAGCGAAGTTCAAGCGCCGTAACGTAAAAAATAGTTCGAGAATCTTGCCTTTTTGTATATATATGCAGTGGGGGATCTGTGGTCGAGTGGCTATGGTCTGTGTATTTTAATTACTAGCCCTGTAATCATTGTAATCACCGCTGTGAGTTCGAATCCCTACCAGGGCCAAATTTCACCTGTCAAGCTAGCTTACGGAAGGTCGATGATTCTACCCAGGTATAAGCCTGTGGTATTCCTCCACTGATCAATATTACATTGACTCAACCATGATCGAATCAATGTTTACAGAGTATATCGAGTGCTGACATAGACTGCTGTTCGAGACTTGCACGAAGTTTTGGGTTTCTGAGATTTTTGTACCTTCGCCTCAGGGGGTATCTACATGTTGTTTACCTCCGCACGTGGAAAGACTATAATACGCTTTAATAATTTACAAGTTACATGATGCGCACAGTGAACGTATGTTTCTTTTAAATGATTGAGACCAATATAAGTGAACATTGAAGTGTTGTTTTAATTGCTCATCCCATATCGTTTACGTGATTTCGTAACCTTTTCTATGAACCATCAACGGTGCTCGATAGTACAATGGTGAAAAGTCATGTATGACAATGAAACGTATCATTCCAAAGTACGGGAATGAAAGATCAGAATGTGCATGCAAGTAAAATGATACAAACATAAAAAAGCGCTGGACTTTTAACCCGGAGATCCGGGTTCGAATCCCGGTCGCGGCAGGTTATACCCTTCTATGAAAATTTGACAAAATTGTCGATTTTCCTCCGTATGTGGAGAAGTTGCCGACTCCTTGTGAAGGGTGGGTAAGTTAGTACAGGTTACTATACAGTCCAGGAAAACTGGTTAGGTGAACCTGTCGAGGTACATAACTGAAAGATGTTTGAAAAACGGCGTTAAACCCCAGTGACAATAAGTCACATACACAATAAACGGAACGTATTAGGCCTATGTTACAGACTCGTCAGAGAATCTAATCTAAAGAATATGACTTTTTAAATGCAAATCTGCACAACATGAATTTTAAAAAGTACAGCCTAATGAAAAGTAAAGTAATGAATAGATACACGTCAGAAGTGTCTGATAATACATGTATCAGTTTCAAAAGTCGTGGGGTCCAAAGCCAAGCTTCGAACAACAGTTAGACGGACAAGAACGATACAATTATACTAAACAAATGCATTTTCTGTGGTATTTTGCATAAGATGCAATACGATGAGTGGGTGGGGTGTTTATGAATTGCGCATGTGTTTACCGTTGTCCTTTTGCTTTATTAATATGTTATCAACTTATAGGTACCTTTGTACTTCTGGGGGCGTTCTGTATCCTGGTTTGTGGTTTTGAGCGTTTATTTTGCTTTAAAATTTAGAAGTATTTCACATCCGCTTAAGTGTCCAAGCAATGCATCCCACGCTGGCAAGTGGCAACATTTCAATACTTATCAGGCGCTTGATTATAACTTAACAGTTTCAATGATATTTTTTTGGAAAAGTACATAACCACGTGATGTCTTATAATGACTCAATTCATATGAAAGTACAAAGTCAAATCCTGACGAAAGCCGAAGTTGGTATTGATCGCCTCACAAAATTAATAGAGAAAAAAACACAAGGAATTTTATATTACGAAAAATGATTTAATAATATGAATGGCGATGTGCATTCTTTTTCTCGGTAAATAAAAGATACATCGCACATTTATTACGCATGAACTTCTTCAATAGAATGAACGTGCTAAATTTTTGCTATAAATACATTCAAGTTCCGTTTCTCGAGATCTAGAATAATCTGGAAAAAATGCACTTATATTTTTATTAATCAAAGGTAGGATGTCTATACAAACATTTTATATACATCAGGTATAAATTTGTCAACAGATATGTCTATATTTATAGGCAAAAATAATTACCTAAAAATAAGCTCTACATTTGCATGACATATGTTGAGACATAAATAAGCAAAATGCTAGAATATAAATGGATGAAAGCATTAAATGGCATAATTCATGTACATTGGATCTCCACCCACGTTCAAATCACTGCTGGATGACTGTCATCGCTATAGCACCAGCTGTTTGGTATGTTGGTGCATCATGGGTCATTCTGTGGATATATCAACATACTGGTATTTTATTTTATTAACAATACGATGCTGCAACAACAAAAAAAAACAAGAAACAGGTGTCATTTATTTGGCATATTGATATTGTTTAGTTAAATGAGGCGATGAAAAGCAGTTTTAAAATGGTTCACGAATAAGCCGAACGGTAGAATTAATAGAATGTGGCATTCATAACAATCCGCTTTTACTTCTATCATTTAAGTATTTCTATACATATATAGTTACATCCTTATAGTATTGAATTACCCGGATGTCTAGACTGGTATCCTTTTACTTCAACTCAATAGTAACATAGATACCAGTCTGTCAGATCTCTTGTTTCAACACTACATTTCGTGATATGTTGACCAAAGAATATGCATTACCCTACAATATCGTCGGAATGGCAACTCATCAACGCTTATAACGCGCTTTTGAGGCTCTTGGTGGTCGTCCGTCCGTCCGTCCTTTTGTCTACTACTTATCCACTTTCAGTCATATTTCTTGGATAATCTTCGTGACAAGCATTTCGTGGCTGAGTTCGACTTTGAGCAAATCATTGAGTTTCCAAGAAAGTCATGTATAAAATTCTATAGAATATTCTCTTAAAGTTTACCCGTCATTTTATAAATGCTTATATCATATTGAAAATGCCATAGAGTATTTTTTTAACAATGTAAGAGTCAGAATGACCGATTGTTACGTAACATTGTTATGTGCGCGGTTCTATCAACCTAATTCATGTCCTTGCGTCTTCATAGAGAAAATTGTTCAGTGTTTTAGTGCAAAATTATTACGTACTACATTGTACATGTAGTATGTATACATGTACTGCCATGTTAATGAAAGTACGATAAAAGAATATGGTAATCACAGTTAAGTAGAAATAAGTGATTCCCATGTTCATACACTGAATTACCAGCACAAGTATCTTAGTCACCGTACAATGAATTAATTGTGCTCGTAACACCCTACAGTCGTGACGTATCACACACACAATTGTAACGTTGTTAAACAAAGTACGCCTATAAGTACGGCTAAGTGTGATATTAAAATTACCGAGTTCGCTAATTGATCATCACTATTTATGGAAAATGATGTTTTAGCTATTAAAAATGACAATTTCTCTAATGTTATTTTTTAACAGAATGCGTGGATTCCCCACGCCCTCTGTTCGCCCACGTTCGAGCATTTTTTAATCACTGGAAATGAAAGGAACTCCACCAACCCGTACAAAGTAGTACACATTAATTGCCCTAGTTAGAATGGCATAACAACGAGTCCCATGGCAACCCTGCCATTCTACTGATTTGGATCATGAAGGGGTTAAACCCTTGCCTCATAAGCAAAACATCAATTTATTTCAGAAAATGAGATTAATTCTCATTTACAGAATGGAAAACATTGTGGCAAAAGAAGCCAAATGTTGCTCATTACAAGCAATGGCTTCTTTTGCCACATTACTGTCAAAAGTCGTCTTCACATGCGGGGAAATGCAGAATTATGTGGCAGAGGGTTAAGTTGGGATCATGAAAATCTATCTTCCTGTTTCTTGTCTATGAATCTCCTGTCTGTTATCCTAGATGAAAAGAAACATCGACACGTGTATTAAATTCTGCTTCAAGGAGAAACCGAACTAAACAATGTACCAATAAGTACACATACATGTCTCATTTAGTTATTAAAATATTTCAAAATGTTTCACTCTGTTTCAAAGATCATATGATGCAGCCATGCATTATTATTTAATTGTTACATTTCAACGGGACAAGAAACATTTTATAAGTCTTAAAAAATGGCTAAAGTTTGAATATTGATTCCTGTTAGTCCAATTAAATGTTACCAGAAAGTACATACGTACTGCATTATATTTTCACCGTTTTTCAACAATTTCATCAAAACAATTTCCTAGTCATATACGGCCACCGGTTCACTCACCAGTTTTCCCGTACTGTACACTAACCAATACTAATTTACCCTTCCATAAAGAGCCGCCAACTTCTCCACACATATAGGAAAATCGATAATTTTGTCAAATTTTCATTGAATGATTATGATCTGCCGCGACCGGGGTTTGAACCCGGGTCTCTGGGTTACAAGTCCAGCGCACTAACCACTGGACCACGGTCGCGACTTATTTACAATATTAGTAGACTACATTAATGGTACATTATGGTACATCATATACTTCATAATTAACAACACAATTCACATACTAGTCTGATATAGAAGCCTTCAAATATTGTGAACTGAGTGAAACTTTTTTTCAGTTAAATGACTGTTCTAGGTCAACAAATCGCAGACAAGAAATGACAATGGACGTTCAAAATGTTTGCAATGGACGTTCAAAATGTTTAAGCGCTTATAGCATCACCCTAGAAGCGATTGATTAAAATTCATTTGTTAAATAAATCTTCATAATTGTATGAGTTCTTATACAGAGTACTTTATGTTAAATGCTACAATTTTTTTTTGTACGCTCTGTGTACAATAGCATATACATGTATGATCAATATATATAAAGCTCTTCTAGTAAAGATATTACAAGAATTTCTTTGCCCCAGTTTTATATTCACACATACCCTGATGCAATATTAGGATAATTTTTGTTTAAATATTTGTTGAACTACAATTTATAACCGTAATTATATTACAATTATGTAAAAATACACGGCCTGTCCAAATATATCTTCTAAGCAGAAACATCAGTGTAACCTGGTCGTGATTGTGAATGATATACTGTCCCTAAATTTGAGCCTTGTATATGACTTTTAAACACTAATTATCATATTTTATTTACATTAATAAGTAAATGAGATAATGTACCTCTGATGACAAACACATTACAGTCAAACCTGTAAACAAAAGCCATCCCTGGGAAAAGACATAATGTGGCCTTAATAGACAGATGGTCTTTAAGTGGAGGTCAATCTGTCCTGAATAATCAGTGACGGTTTTTCAAAAAATGGTCTTTATTCGCTGGGTGGTCTTTATTTGGAGGTGGTCTCAAACACAGGTTTGGCAGTATGTGGGCGCGATGTATAAATGCATGTATAATCACGATACACTGTTGATGCCCCAACCACATACCGGCGAATGCACACCTGTGGTAACGAACTCTGCGCACATTGTGAATGTTCTAATCTCACTGTACAAACATCATAAATAGTCATTGAATATGCAGGTGTCTTTGATATAACAAATTATATGTTATACATAATTATGTAAAACAGTCTTTTTTACTATAATGTTTATGTTGATTGAACACAGGTGCTGCTTGAATTCAAACAATAAAGACAGCCATCGATCGTTTTACATTTCTAGTAGCATAAATTATCTGCGAGTATTTTACCTTTTTAGACACGAAATTTGCCTAGTAATTGAAACTAAATTTGAGTCGGGGTCGGCGTGGTATGGCGTGGTGTTGTGTGGTCACCAGTGTGTTGTGACGTGACGTGGTGTTGTGTGACGTGGCGTGGTACGTCGGTTTAGTCGAGCTACTGACAAAATGTATGAAATACAAACTGAAGTTGTTATATATATATATGGAACTTGAGTACATATTGCTTTGCGCGGGCTTTCAAAACTCCCAGATCAAGCATACGAAAAGATTACAATGAATGTAATCTGATTTCGAGATAAAAATCCAAGTACATGTATACTTTAGATAATGAATCACGTATAAAATTATTCTTCGATATTATCATAATTAATGATAATTAATTATCTAAATCAATCTCGTTAAGTTCGTATCCAGCTATCTGCAGAGCTACATTTTCGCTAAATTGATTAGTCAGTGCTTCATTTATGATATACATAGCGAGCGATGTAATGTGATTTGTTCCGAATCTTGCAATTGGCGTTTAGTGAATATTTACAAACACACTTGTGCGTACTGTTCGTTCATGCTTGTTTTATGATATTTCAATAATGGAAGCAAAGGCAGCTAAACGCATTACATAACTGTATAAATCTATACGTATTCTCTCTTTTAAGCATAATATCAATAGCCAACACGACTCTGATTTTGAGTGTCGTTCCTTTGATTCAGTTGTTTAGAAATCTATTACATAACCTTGTATGCTCTAATGTAGTACGTATTCATAGAGCAGGCTACAATTTACAATCATGTGAATTCACGTTCGTCGAGTTTGGTCCAATATCCGGTATAAACTACAAAATAATCATTTGTTATTCAATAAGTCATTAACTATTTCATAGATCCGTGAATACCAAAACATTTCTGTTTCTCCCGGAAGGAGCCAGTTCCAGTTTTTGTTTCAAATAGAGTTATGTACAGGTTTAAACCTTAAAGACAATTTCGTGTGATTCATTAATCACTTTTTAAATATTCACGTTTTTTTTATTTTATTTTTTTCAGCACGACCATTTCGTTTTGATCTGATTTTTTTCTTGAAAATTATAAGACAAATAGAAATCTACTTAAATAAGACATTATTTCAGAAAAAAATTATGGGAAGTTTTCTAAAATACAAGTTCTATTACAAAAATGGGCGTTAGATCTAACTAAAAAAGCCCTACATTTTTAAAATTTTTATTGTAGGTAGAATCAGCTAGTTTACTCATAAAGTACACCACATTTAATAACTCGTTAGATCAGTCACTTGATTGTTGTATAATTTCTATTTGAGTAATCCTGGCTAGATTTATTTGGGAACTTGATAAATATTATGAAATGGTGAAAATATGAAAACAGTAAACTGGAAGTATAATTTGAATGCAGGGTAATTTCTTTCAGGAATTTAATTCAGTTCCGAGTCACAGCTCATTGGTTGTTACTCTCAATGATAGTGACTCAGTCTGGGATAATCCCACATTTCAGCTATTCTCACGAGGGTAGAAAAAACGGAAATGACGAAATAAAGTAGTGCACGCATAAATGCTTTTTTCTCCAGTAATATGAATATGATCGATAATTTTTCATATTGCTTGCATGTAAAATACTTTAGTTAAATCTTTTTATAAGGATTGATATTTGCAAATCCTTCCATATGTAAAATAAATTCCATAGCTACTAGGGGGCGTAATAATATTTCTATAAATGGTCGTGAGAAAGTAGTACGTAATTTGTTGGGAAAACACGACGAGTGCATAAATAACAAGTGATTAATACGTTTTTTGTGTGTTTTTGTGACATAACACTGAAGGGAACTTATCAAAAGTTAGAAGAATACTGTGATGAAACGTTTGTTAGGAATATTTGGAGTCTTAGTACTCCTGTTAGTCGTTGAAAGCGACGCTTCGGTAAGTTACCTTTCTGACTAGAATACTCGCCGCTTTACGAAAACAAAACAAATATTTCAGTCTCAGGAAATATCTTTAACCGTTGATTCTCAAAGTATAATAAATTCGGTAATAATGACATAATAACGAATTTCATTTTCGATGTAGAATTGTTAGAATAAGCTGTATCGTAAGAATTTATCTCAAAGTATTTACACACCTTGTGTTGAGTCCTGTAGTGTAATTCAATCCATTATCACCTACAATACAGCCTTACAGGCCATTTTCATACACTTTCATTGATACACCTTTGCCAATGTCATTGCATGTTATGTTTTTGCTCGTCAGTAGTATATCTGGTTGTGTTGTCAGAGTTTGGTACCATCATTATGCACTACAATAGTTCATTTTGTTCAGTCACTTGGCAGTTACTATGTATGGTATTGGTAAGGGTTTGTCAATTGGTTCCTGAATTGTTCAATTCGTATCCCCTCACTCAGCTTGTACCTTTTTGTTCTATGTACTGTAATGAATTTATGAAAAACGGCATTACATGAAATTTATAAAATATCATAAGTGAGTGTTAGTTTCCAAATAGTGGAGAAAATGTACCTAAGTCTGATTCAGGCTCTGATCGTGTATATAATCATACTTGCTATAGGTGTTGAAAATATATCCCTAAATGATAATTGATTAAAAACATATCAAATATTGAAAAAATTGAAGATAAAATCTGTTTTTTTTATTTGTAGTTATTAAGTTACATTTGGCTACCTAAAGTCACAGTAGATTCATTCTGCATGATTGAAGATGTTCACTGACCACACATCTAAAAGATACAATGTTTATTTCAAATAGCTAATCCTGTCATCACTGATTAATGTATCCTGCTGTTGGTGACTATGAAGTGGCTTTAACTTTTGTGACAATCGTTAACTTGAAAGTTATAACAAGAAATTTTTTGTTTTCAAGGATTAAACATTGCGCAGTTTATGGGTAAATGAGTGAACTAATTTTTAAACATAGTTTTTATTGTATTTTGCAGAAATATGTTCAGAGGAAGTGCTCTAAAAGTTTATTTTTCAGAATTGATAATTAAACCTGTATTAACTCGCAATTTACTTTTTGAATGAACTGACAAAAATGATTTAGATCACATAGTTTACGGACCACTAAGTTGACTTACTCAGAGCTTTCATTGGACTCTTAAATGGCATTTTAACTCTTGGAATTAGCAAAATAATGCTTATGACTCTTGAGAATTTATACTTAGTACCGAAGGGTCTAATCTACAGTTGAAATAGAGCGCAATTTTGTTGACTCTTCAAATTATATTGGCCAAGGGTCAAGGGTCATTTCTTTCCCTTATCTTTTGACGTCCATTGAGTACCCTGCTTACTTTAAAACAATGTTCTGCAAAATGAAGTGCTGTAAAAATATACGTTTGAAAATTAGGTACAAGTTGTCCAATTTGGATAATTGTGAGACGTACAAGTTGACCGATTCTGGTACAAGACAACTCACTCTTTGTACACAAGTAATAAGATTGTAAGATGGTTAGATCTGTCTACAGTTGATACCTTTTCTTGTGGAAGTTTCAGTCCAGCACTCTTAAAAATTTGTGTAAAGCAAAGTAAATTGGTTGCCATGGTTTTATTTGAAGTCAATCGTTTATTTGCGACATAAGAGTTAGTGCTTTTACCACCAAGCAAAGCAATGTAGAACTGGTTTGCTCAATAGAGGAGGAATATAATATTGAAGCTGTTTGATGGTATGAAGAATCATGTATGTTTTAAGGTAACCTTATGGTCTGATGCAAGGATTTAGAAATGAGCTGGGAAAATGAAACGGCTATTTGAGCATTCTTGTTGGCTGCTTTTTCCTTCACAGGGTGCATTGAAGTTTGCCCCTATGGGGGTTCATACCCCCTTCTACTTGTGGTAACTTACCAGCTGAATGAAAACATTCCTACGCTCCTGTGATGAAGTTTCAAGTTAATTAAAATTTGCTTTGAGTGAACATTGCTGTCAAATGAGCTAAGAGTTTACAAAATATAAGTACACCTTGGTTTTACCCATTAAGTCTTGAAAAACTACAATTTATGCTTATTATTAATATAGAGCCACAGCCGTAGTCCAGTGGTCAGTGCATTGGACTTGTAACCCGGAGATCCAGGTTCAAATGGTTATGCCCTTCCATGAAAATTTGACAAAAATGTTGATTTTCCTCCATATGTGGAGTTGTTGGCTCCTTGTGGAAGGGTAAGTTAGTACTGGTTAGAATACAGTCCAGGAAAACTGTTTTGGTGAACCGGTCGCCGTATATAACTGAAAAATTGTTGAAAATTGGCGTTAAACCCCAGTGACATTATTATTAATATCAATTAGCATTACTGGTTTCATTTAGATATTTCCTAATAAACTATTTATGCTAATATTATATGATCTTTTTGACAGTGTATTAAATAGTTACATTCTTTTTTGTTTTATTGTTATACCCATGGAATCCTGTGTCATATTTTATCCTGCCCGACAGCTGTCAAAACCTAATGGCTAATACAGAGCTTATGATTGTTAGCTTACGCATATCAAAGTCACCACTAGCTCTCCACCCTCTTTATTTATGTTTGGACCCATTTTGTACTGTTTAATTTGATTAAAGAGTAAACTGCAGTTTGAAGCATGTAAACTTTCACAGTTTCGCACGCCTTGCACCCAGCCAGATTGAGTGTAATGCTTATTTACACTTTAGTAGTATAGTGCAAGTATACATACCAAGCTATGATATTAAGATTGTATGCAGATTTTGACAATACGACATTATTGCACAGTGGGCCCATGTTTGACATTCAGAGGATTTTTTAGCTACATGTTATGAAAAATTCCCCCTATGAACTTACATACATATTCATGTTTCTAAGAAATGATTATGTGTGTTTGCAAAATGTTTTATTTTCCATGTTTAAAATGTCTTTCTTAATTTCCAAATTATTTTAACCTGAATTAATTCTCAGGATGGTGATACAAAGTAGGCAATATTGCTGCACTTCTAGACAAAAAGGATTCATAAATGTTTGACTATACACTATTACTCCATGATTGATAGAGTATTTTTGAGTGATTTTCGTCCAAGGCGTATACTCATGAAATTTGAAGTCTTTGTTATGGACAGAAAAACAGAGAAAACAGGGGTGTGATGTTCCTCTAAATTCGATGATCTTTCATTCTTTGGGTCATTTTGTGATATATGTGGTTAGAAAATCAGAGGGGTATGGATGGGGGTAAGCCCATTCCTTCTAAATCCTTGTATTGTTTAAGCATCAAAATTGCCAGTACTGCTACTCATTATAATCTAATTAGTCTATTTAAAGAATGCTTTCTGATGGTATTCTGGTTTTGAAAATTCATTTTGTGCAGTGACAAAACATTCCTCCCCACACTGATCAGCTACCAAGCTCACTCCTGAGAATATTGTAGCTGTCATTTTATTACCACTCAATCTTAGCAATGTCTGCCTTGGCTGTTTTATGTATGAATGAAAAATTCACTCAAGTTGGGTATAAAATACATGATACTGTTCTCTGTTTTGAATATGGCCTATCAGTAATCTTGGCTAAGAAACACCTGATAAAACACCAGTTTTATGTAATATTAATGATTAAACTAGTTTATTGATTAAATTGGTTTGTTGTAATTTTTCTGATGTATCTGTTGATAAGACTGCATTCAGGAATTATAGATATATTCTCACCATTTGAATTATATTATTTACTGTTTACAACTGTGTCAAGGTCTGTTTACATAAAATGTTTACGTTTCTACATCCAATTCGACAAATACCATGTGACATACCCTTATGCATCACTTCAATGGTGTATCTTGCGTTTATAATGCATATAATGCTGATATAATGATGAACTATATTATGGCTGCATGTGTGAACTGGACTTATCATTTTATATGATTTTATTGTGTCATGTTGATATAAAAGTCCCATCATGCCCATTATAATGTCAGTGATAGAAGTTAGAACAGTAAACTGTTGACGTAAAATCAATATGCATCTCCCATATAATGTTAATTCAATTTATTCCTAAGAATATAAGGATTATTTAGTACTCACTTCTTTAATAAACATCTTACCCATATAAACATCTTAACCTTATGAATCATAATATTCAATTTTTCTAAGAATAGTTAAATTCCCTTTCCTATATCCCCTGGCATTAGAAAGGCATGAATTTTTGACCAGCTAGATTAATTTATCAGGATATTGGAATCATCTCACATAACAAGTGGGTGAATTTTGAAAAAAAATGTTGAGATTGTAAAAGATACAATCCAGTACCTAAATATATGTTCAGCTTTTTTAAAATTTAGAAAAGCCATGCTATAAAGAACTGTTTCATTTGATAAAATTTATTAAAATGATTTTAAGTATATTTAATAGAGTTGGTTTCCTTAAAGGCTTTCTATTGTTGTTTAGATTAGGGTAAGATTACATATGAATGAAACACCTAGACAAGTGCTGTTCATTCATTTTTTTCTATCATAGTGTTGACTGTATCAAGAATCATCAGAAAACTTCATTATCTAATAATTAATGGGGCCGGGGTCAGTTATCAGACACGAGGGCCATGCAGATTTAATTTTGATCAACAAATGGACCTAACACCAGGTTTACTGATAATTTTGATGTACTCTCAGTATCAGTGAGAATATCATTCATGTAACAACAATTTTAAAATACTACCTCACAAAGTTATGTGGTGAATTTTCATCATTTGACTTAAATAAAAGAATGGAATTAGGTGTGTAATCATTTGCAAAGTAACTGTATTACGAATCATACCAACAGAATACTTGCGAAATCTTTAATGTTAAATTCTAGTGTTTCATTGTGTAAATTTGTTTTAGAGATTTGATCAAATGTAGGTTAAACTAAGCAGATAATTAGCCAGTAATTTGAGTAAGTGTTGACTGAATGAGTGAAAATTTAAAGAGAGATTTCACATAAAAGGGACAGTTTGTAAATTGAATGCTTCTTAGTGTGTATATAGAAAAAGTTGTTGTCCTTATTCCTTTCTTCTTAGGGTCTGGTTTTTTAAATAAATGCGGCATAAAGGTATATTTGTGATTGTACTGTCAAGATGTACGAGGTTACAAGTATATATACAGTTTAATACCAGTATATATTCTGTTTTAAAATGCTATGTTTATTTTACATTATACCAGAGTAAGATAGTCTCTAGCATTTTGTATAAAACTATTTTGTATCTGATATCAATCCATGGGTTTTTGTAAATATCTGATTGCAAATTGATATAAAGTCTCTGTTGAAATGTATTATGTGGTGTTGAAATGTTTAATGTTATACATTCTTGCTGCGTCGAATCACTCCATGTTGTGGATGGAAGGATTTTTTATGCATACTGGAGTCATGGACTTGTGATTATGCACAAAAACGGCCGAGGACATCAAGAAAACCAGTCACATGTGAATGGGTTCGAATGAAAGAAAACTATTTCACATTTGAAATCCATTTACAACTGAGGTCTTTGTTGGTAAATGTAACATATCTATGTTGTACTTCAGTTAGTATAAGTGTATGAAATTAAACTGTATTTAAGTTGGTATCAGCAATTATGCGTTATTTTCACTGTAAGTTTTATTACAATTGTGGATAACAAACTATATCAAATATTTTTCTGAAGTTTACACGTATGGTATATAGATATTGGTGATTTATTTCATTCTATGTATTCATAAATGTGGCGATCCATTAAAAAGAATTTTTTTCCATTTTTTTCCTTCATATGAAACCAGTAATTTAACTCTGTTTGGAGGATGTTGTACTTGCTTGTAAATTGATAGATTTTCCCATTACGAAATTTATTAAAAATTCCCTAAAGAATTGAGAGTACGTGAAATATGACTTCACCCTTACACATAATTTAAAGTAATGATCAAACCAGGATGCTCACTACATGTCGAAAGTTGAGGGTCAAAATTGACCCTTGGCTGATAATGATTTGAAGAATAGGCAACATTCTCTTTTTGACATTGTAGGAAATTTGACCCTCTAATTTCATGAGTTAAATAGCCATTTTAGGGGTCAAATGAGTGATATACTTATTTGTAAGGGAATATCAGGATTTGGTTATTGTCCTACCTGGAGGCTGTATAAAATAATCCTTGATTGTCTGTGATGTATGTGTAACATTAACTTGCCCATTAGTTAATTCTATTTTAGGAACCTCATGTTTGTCATAAAATCTTGTATGAGGATAAATGGTGACGCCAGGTGTCAGTTTTATTGACCACATCGATGTGTCGGACAAATTGCCAGCGGGACATAAGTTTACATGTCTTAGGCTCAACTTCAAAGATTTACATTTTGCTGTTAATATTTCTGCACTGTGTGAGAAATGAACTGATTTAAATCAGACACATACAATCTTGTTTGTTTATAACATACAATGTACTTGATAGGTAGATAAAGGTTGGTAACAGATCTCTAGCTGCCAGTATTATAAAACATTTAGCTGTATTGTTTATTTATTTGTGTATATGTTTTCAATGTTTATGTATTGGCACTCCTGTATTTACATGTTTTGGACTGTAATCTATTGACTAAACTTGGGAATGCATTTTTGGTGATTAAAAGTTTGTTTCTTAGAACATTATTGCGCTAATGTTATAATTTGTATCACAATTATTGTATAAAACTATTATTGATGGAAATTGACTGATGGTAGAAAAAAATGGTAAAATTATGCAACAGATAGCCATGAAATGTCAATATATAATTATGAATACTGTTTAATTTGACTTGAGCACACAGACAACCATAATATCCACTTGGGAATTAACACAGTTAATGCCATTAGACAGAAAAAAATATCACACTCACTGTCATCTGTATTATAATATACATGAAAATCCTGAGTTGAAATTAGTTCAGAAAGATATGTGGCTGTAATACAGGTGGGTGGGGTTGGTTAGGGGGATACTTCCAAGTTATTAGTCATTACTTATTAGAATGAGCAGTGTGAATAAATAGTGAAATGTTGCCTATCAGTGATGTGTGTGAAATGTTTTGTATTGGCTATGAATACTGAGTACATTATATAGTGCAGTTATTTTTGTAATTTTCTTTGACATTTTGTGTCCCGGTTGTATTGGATTGTTTTGTTTTAGATAATAATACTCAGTCCTGGGAGAATATTGGTGTAATTTTTGTATAGGCAACAAACCCTCTACATATTTATCTTGATATCTGTAGTACAGACAAGATTGGGTTCTTAAATTGAAACTATTTATATAAATAAATGCAGACTTGTGGTTTATTTGTCGAAGTCTCTAAATGTCTGATTGATTTTGTTTGTCCTATATTCTATGCGCTTGGCATTCTGCTTCATAATGTAATCCATAAAATACTCATAGTTTACATAGTAATTGGATTCCATTAAATATGTATATAAATTATATGGATTTTAACAGACATGTGATAAAAAAGCAGTTGGTCAAGTTAATTAACTCTCTGTATTGTATGTTATATACTTAGTGTTACATTAATACCAACATTGTTGTGCTTACCAGCTGGGTAGATTTAACTTTGGACAATGAGAAAAGTTTCTGTATATGAGTAAATCACTGTCTGCTGTAACCAGTCTGAAATTGATTTTACTCGTCTTGTTGTAAAATGTCATTCTGTGTAAGGGTTTTTATGTCAAATCATTGATTTTTAGTGAAGTTATAATTTTGTTTTGTTATATCTACTAACAATTCTCTGGGGACTTGTACAAATATCATCAAATGTAACATTATAATTAATGAATGTGATTCTGAGATGTGAATTGCTGTCAGAAATGTTGATCTCGTGGCTTTACTTTGCATAAATGTATTGATTTCCTGAACGAATTCTTGTGAGCAAATGTTTCCCACAAATGATAAAACAGCTCTGTTACATTCCTATTGTATTACTGCGATCTGCTGAATTGGATGATACATTTAGTTATATGTCATAATTTATTAATACAAATATATGTGTTTCTTTGACTACTGTGGTAATTATTGTCTCAATTTGTCTCATTTTATGAGAGGCTTCCCTATCAGATATGTAAATAATTTAATCCGGGGATGAATAATCAATGATTTCTGACATTGTTTTTTGAGTTAAAAGAATTAACTCTTTTACTAATAGCTCACTCTCGTATTTAGGAGGCAAATCTTTTAACTTAATTGGTCTGAATAACTGGGCCATAAGACTATTTCCAGAGTATGATGGGGGTATTTTACTTGAAGATCTCTTAGTCTATATGATGAGAATGTGAGGAAAACTATAACGGAATGATTCTGGCTTAGCATTACAAGCATTGTATACGTACAAACATGAATATTGTTTCAGTACTTAAGTCCAGGTTGGCTTGTTGCATGTGATTGAATAAAAACCTTGCTTGTTTATTATTGGAATGGTTCTTATCTAATAGTGTTCAGAATAGCTTGGCTTTTGGGAATTCTACATTCAATTTAGCAGAAAATATACTTTTTGCCTGTGGGGATATGACCAGCTATCTGCTGTTAATATAATGAAAAGAGTATTGGTTAAGTGTAACATTTGTGTTTAACTTGTCTGATAAACTTGTCTGTAACATTATGGAGCAATAATGTGTAATAATATATACCTGAAATGTCTGAAAATTTCTCCTTTTTATTCTACTATAATATTTTAAGAACTTGTATTAAAGAAACATTATCAGATTATAAAACCTGATTGGTCAGTCAGTTATAGGCCGTGACTTTACATAAACTAGTGTTTAGACTGAAAAATACAGTGCCAAATCATGTTTGTAACGTAAAGCCAGGTTTTCAATCTCCATTGTAAGTAATGTTTGGACTTGGTTGGATGTATCATGTAATTTGTTGAACAGAGAAGCCTTCTTTTGTTCTAAGTCAGTAACTTAATGCATTATGTGCTTTTTTCATATCTCATGTATCTAAATGATTGTATCTATCATGTCTGTGTTGTATAGAAATTAAAGTGACACTTGTTACCCTAATGTGGTTAGTCATTCATGTGATAGTAACGTCTCATGTATTCATACATTCTGGTGTACTGACTAATTGTTATTTAATTGTGAATGAATTTTATTCATTACATTACTGCAGTATTCATGCATGATGAGATGACTCTTATCTGATTGTCTGTATTTTGTTTGTTGATACACAATTATTGTCATCTCATTGATTGAGAATTTCCAACAATCAAAAAACCAAATTGATGACAGTAAGTTAATTTTGGTCATATGCTCAGCCATGAAACAATTATCAATACATTACATATGGCTTGTGCTGGATTGTGACTTGGAGAAACTTCATTATGTTGATTTCTCCTTTGGTAATTGTTGCATCATGGGACATTACATAATCTTCATTGACCTGGATTTGCATTTGCTTTGAATTGGGAGCTTGTCTTTAGCACCAGTGTCTGTCATATGTTGTTTCTGATATGCAAATGTTGTCACAATGAATGTAATGTCCCTGTAAGCAAATATTGATTTGTTGCTGGTAATTTTTGTGGATTTAATCCCTTCAGTAAATCTGAATTATGAACAGGACAAGTGATTATTGAATTTTAGGAGAAAGAGCTTGTGGTGTTCCCATTGGGCCTTATAAATATCTTATGTTGACCTACGGCTCTTGATTAATTACTACAGATAATATATATATCTGTTCTTGATTTTTCAACTGACTCTTTTCAATCTACATCATTCATCAAGATTTTATGTTCTGTAACATGTGTATTGTATCTATATTAATTTTGCTCATGATTTGTATGCAACTGTGTATATTAACTATAACTACTTACTGTAACTAAAATAATATTAAAAACCTAGGTCACATCAGAAATTGTTGGTTTGCAGTTATGTGACCAACTCATTTATAATCCTACAACCCAAAACATATTTTATCAATTTAGAACTGAAGCAAAGAATAATTTTAGCTTTTATTGATGGTTGACCATTCTCTTGTTTGTATTTTATATTTATATACTGTACTTGTTGATCAGACTTGCTTACTAATATCGGAACTGGTTGAAAACTTTGGATAATTTTTTATCAGCTATTTAGCATTCACAGTGGTCATGTATTGATGTATACATATTTCAGGTGAACTCAAACAGAAATTTCTGGAAAATACCATGGGGGTCTTACGATAAAGGTGCAGGAAGTGATGATTTAACTTTCGTAAGTATTTCATGTTTTTATTTCATGCTGCCAGCCTTCATTATGTGTATCTTTCTGATTGACATTTTCTTTGATTAGAAATCTTCAACCAGACGTTCAGGATAGATGAAATTAATATAGACAAGTGCTATTATTTTATTGTACATACTTAGTAACTACCCCTGCTAAAAGAAATTCATGAATCATGAATCATTCAAGAACTTTTCATGAAGTCTACTGGATCAATTCTTCAGCTTACACCATGAAGATTTCTTCATAAAAAGCAGTTTCTCAATGGCAGAAAAACTTGATTGACTTATCTTGAGGGTATACATACACATGTACTTGCTGTGTAAAAGCAATGCATGGTGATGATAAAAAACATGTATACTACAATAACAACCATAGATAGAAGGATTTGACGTGTTAGACATAGCCTTCCATTAATAGAAGTCAGCTCCAGTTAAGTTGAACTTGGTTAGATTACATATATCCGGTTGGATAAGTTTTAGGTTTAACCATATATATAGATTGAATTCTGCAAATTAAGTCAGCACCATAGTGATACTGTTATCAACATGCATTAAAATGTATTTTGATATATGAGTAACATTAAACTGGTTACATCGTGAGGACGTCTTTTACTGTAAAATGTATGAAAAGCTATTAAATTGTTTATTTATACAAATTATATGCTAGGGGGATATATCTCTGACCGTAATTCTGTACCATGGATTTTTTATGCTAAGTATTGTGGAATCCAAATTTGCACTTTAGCCAAATTTTCTGTATAGTTTGTCTGGATTGATAAAAGATACATAAAACATATTAATACTGTCAATAAATTGATAAACACATGTTTATTTTCGGTGTTGTGTAAATTTTATTGTGTACATTTCATATCTATTGTATTAAATTTCTAGAAATATTAAAAGTCGTATTTACCAATCTGAAATGAAGTATTTGTCTTTGGTGGGAGATTTTGTTGGTTTAATTCTTAGTATCAAGTTACTGAACTTGTAGCTCTTGTTCAGTTATTGATGCTATACTTTAATGTATATTCCCTAATGAATGCCACTCCTTAAATTAATGCCCCAACCTTTTTTTTAGAAAAAAAATAAAACGATTTTAATAATTAATCCTTCAAAATGGGTCAAAGCAATTGTTCAGCCTTAGCAATTTGACTAATGGAAAAAAAATTGTGATATATAATTCCCTGTGAGGGTTAGTTTACTATAAAATATTTAGTAGTTTTGGTGGTATGGTGGGGACCGGGTTGATGTCTCATGTTTATGTATTTGGATACATCTTGATATCATGTCTCATGTTTACCAGTCACACTGGAAATCTATGTCACACCGACAGCAAGGGTCATTTTTAGCTTTAAGGGTCCTCCAGCTTTAATCATGGAGGAAGACTGCAGGTGTAAACCTGGGTAGAACCACAAACCTTCCATAAGCTAGCTGGACCACTTCCTCACATGTGAGATTTGGTCCTGGGTGTGGTTTTGAAATATCTTTTACAATTAAACGCTGTCTCCATATACTCTCTGCTTACACTGTAAACGTTTTTGTGGAATGTAAGACGCTTATGCACACACATGAAGATAATACTGAAATGTACTGAAATGTTAAATCACTTTAAATTTTAATATCTTAGATGTTCATCATGTGTGTATTATTTATTTCTATTTGTTCAGATATGTTTCATTCAATAAATCTGTGTGACATATCATCTAGCTGTGTGTAATTGTTAGAACACACATGGGCGAAGTGTTGATTGAATATACACTTTTTTATACTATTGCTCAAAGGATTCTCTATTCATTGTGGTGTAACCACCTGCAAAGGCACCACTGGTATAAATCATGGTGTCCTGTATTGACCCATGATTTTGATTTAAATGTGGTTGACCAACTGGAAAGTTGATGTGTAGCTTTGTGACAGTGTGTTACAGCAAGGAAGAATGTATGCTTAACTATTTGTGATATTGCCTGTAGATATAAGTTACAAACCAGTGATTTTTTAAAAATTTTCCTTCTTTGTTTGGGTCTGGTAAACGAACCCTTCCCAATTGAAAATAAAGACATTTTCCCAATTCCCGATCCAAAATTTCTAATTATGGCATTACACCGCACAATCTTTTCCCAATTAGACCAGACCCAGACCCTTTCCCAAAATTGCTAAAAAATCACTGCAACTCCTTCAGTCAGATTTATGGTTACCGGTAAGTAGGGATGTGAATTTTATTATGGTTACATGTGATATTAGGACAGACAGGTGTTTAATAAATAAGACATGGAATGGTTATATCTCATCCCAAAATGGACAAAGATAAAAGCATTTGCATACGTAGTTGGGTAAATCTTGATTTTGAAATTGGTCCTTTTAATCTTAATGACCTGGTCATTGTAGAGAAAGGATATTTAAATAAATACCTGATTTATTTGGAAGAGGGCCTGTTAGGATCTACCTCCTGTCCACCAGGTATTAGTATTATCTGTGCTAATTGTTTTTTTTTTTTTTTTTTTTGTAAACAGTAGTCTTTATAACTGCTGCTAATGTATCATATGAAGATGAACTGTTATCTCTGAATATGTATTTAATGATAACAGTTTGGCCCCTATTTTTAATTTCCACAGCAGGTACTGTTGTATTAAAGTGCCTAGTTGAACAACATTGTTATGCCTGACTTCTCTGAGATGTCAATGGTGAATTTATTTACCATTAAAACCTAAAAAAAACTTCTCATGTTTTCTGTGATGAAACAAAATTTATCCATCAGGGGTAAATGCCATTTTTTGGTGAATTGATAATAGCCTTTTACATAGATAAAAGGTGAAAAACAATGTATCAGGCAGTGTACAACATTTCAACCCAAATATTCAGATATTTGTAGGACAGTAAACAGTTTCATTATACCAGACACCTTTCCTTTTTGAAGTGGATGATTTTGTAACACTGCCAAAACATTTAAATCTAAACTTTGATCCGAACTGAAGAGAAACATAGAAAACAGCAATTATACATTACTGCACACGTTACAGCTCACTATCAGCTGGGTTTTAATGAACTCCCAAGTTATTCCTATACAACTGACGCCATTCACAAGCAGAGGAAACTGTGAAAGTTCACTTGTATCTCATTAAGAACTTAAGTATCTAATCTATGGCATATTTTAATGTATTCATTTTGTAGTTAAATCAATATGTTTTTTTTGAAGATATGGGGGTGGAGGAACTACAGTATCTGCTTATCTACCCACCCTTGACATATGTTTGTATGCATATTGGTGTAGTTAGTAGGTTTTTCAGTTTATCTATTTTCCTCTCATTGCTCAAAGGTAAATTCTACATTTTTGATTGAGAATTTAGTACATATTTATTATGTTCTTTGTATGTTCAAGTTTGTTGAGAATTCTAGTCTAAATTTGAAGTCACCTATTTGATAAAATATTGGTCAGTATGAAAGGCCATGATTGATCATTCTCTTCATATAATTATTTGCAAAATGAATACTTTAATTGTATGTACCCGCCCCTAATTAGTATGGGTGGTGAGTGTTGAACAAGTGATTTTAAAGGGAGGCTCAACTGTTCAGTAAAAAACCCTGATAACCCAAATATGTGTTGCTATGTTTTGTATGTTCTAGTCTGGTATGTGTACAATGTTTAATTTGAACCTTATAGATTAAATAATGCATTATGACTATCAGAGCAAAATATCCAACCATTCCCTGGTGTAAAGTTTTTATCAAGCATTCAGGGTTACTATGTTGTAGTATTATATTTGTATTAAATGTCTCCATTTTTCAGGATAACGAGGGAAGTGGTATTGGTGAAGACAAGATTATATCTACTGGTACTCATGACGATGATGAAGATTATGAAGTTAGCTCTGGTGATGAAATCATCGAGCTGATACCAGATGACGATGATGATGAAGACAATGACAATGATGGAAAAGATGATGATGATTACTACATTTATGGTGACCAAGATAAGAAAAAAGTTGGTTCTAGTGATGATGAAGATGATGCTTTATTCGATGGAAGTGGAAGTGGTGATGGATTGCCAGAGAAAGAAATTGGTAAGTTTCTCATTAATATGACCATAGGTGAGAATTAAGGTAATACTAATAATGAGTTTTGCAACCTGTCTCTGGTGGGTGGTTTCTGAATGAAGTTAATGAATTGATCAATTAATAATAATATCACAGTATTTGTTGTTCTTGTTAATTAGGGTGGTGGATAGTAAGTGAATTATTCTGGTATGAATTTATTCATCACATAAATCTCTTATATATATGATGAGTACTGACATGCTTTGAACCTTCACTTCCTTAAGTTTTGATGAGACTGATAGCAACAACAGTAAGCTTACTCAAAATCAATTTATCAGTGCCTTGAAGAGTGAGTTTTTTCATTAGAATGAGTCTTAATGCATTTTCCATTTTTCCATGCAATTGTGTATTCATTTTAAGTTCTTGGAGTTGGTAGATAGTTTCCCAGTTTATTGATGTTCCTCTACTTCACTACATTAGTTCTTCCAATGCTTGGTAGTGGATGTTTCTATCATTTAGTGTTACAGTTTCCACCAGACATGCTGTCTTGTATGCATTGATTGTTGATTCCATATTATACAAATATTTTCCATGTATCGCTCTAATTATGTATTAGGACCAATTACCAGGTTTGGAGTCAGCTTCTAGAATAAATATTTTGAGTTCATTATGTCATGTAATACTGTGGTAGTTGTTAGTTCACCAGGTTCTGATCTGCTCCTTAAGTATACTGATTACATTAAATCTTATAAGCAGTTGTTAAAAAACTGTTTGTGGCCCCTTATGACTCTCTAAAAAAGCCTCTTACTTGCTATCCTCTGGCTACAACTGGTGCATTAGGGAGTCTGCTTTTTATTGAGAAACAAAGTCTTGTCTGCCATTCAAGTCAGGTTTTCAAGGTTCATGGAAATAGGAAATGTACAGAAAATGGCCCTTCGACCTGAAACAGGCTCAGTATTTACAGATGGATATGATATTTCCATGTTGGTTTATTTTTTCATGTTATTACCTGACTGAATGATTACTGGTATTTAAGCATATTTTCTGACTTGAAGATCTCTGCTGCCTGTTAGTGTAGAATAGCCTTGTGTTGAGCAGCATTTTCTATGGAGGCAATAAACAATAAATCTTGTTTCCAAGCAAAACTGGAGAACAATTTTCCCCTGAATTGGGTCTTGCTTAGTGTGTGATTATATTCTTGTTAAGGCTGAGGTCACCAACCTGTTTGCCTATCAATCAACAGTGCATTATTCCTGGAGAGGAAAATTACTTGCTATTTAATGTAATTGTGATATCTCAGATGGCCTTATGGTCCACTCGTGTTTGACCTTTGACTTAATTGTATATTTGCTGTGGGTGGGGTATTTGCTTAGGTTAGATAGATGTAGCTTTGTCTTTGAACAATTGAAACATGTTCATATCTGTTATCATTATTTGCGATAGGTCTTATCTAGTATATTGGCCAGAAGTGCTGTTTACCACAGTTGCTGTATATATACTTTGTTCAACCCAATTTAATTAAAATATCTGTACAGTGTGATAAGTGCATTTAGTGTATTCACGTCAAGTAGGTCATATTACATCAAATGTTATCATGTTCTGCTTGTCAGTTTGTCATTCATTGATGTTATGTAAGTATTTGTTTTAAAAAATACTTAAAAAACTGGTTGTATTTTTATTATTGTGAACATGTAAGCATGTAATACTGGCATATTAAATTAAATCATATCATTGTTAGTAGTGAGTAATTTCATATTCTCACAATCTCAACTAGGAACAGATATATCCCCCCAAAATGTGCTCTATTGTTCTTATACCCACTGGGACTTTTATGTAGGAAGAGATGATATCATTTCATGTAATTAGATCTGAAAACAAGTTCAGGCTTGTCTAATTAGTCTACAGTTTTTGTAATGTCAATGACTGCTGTTAAAAGTAGTGTGTGCTATCATGCATTTAAGGCTGTACCAAAAAAGCTTGTTTATGCATGACCTGATCAAACCATAGACTTCAGTTTTTTACGTTTTCTGACCTAGTTCATGTTTTGGAGGCCTAAATAAGAAATGGAACAAAAAAATTAAAATTACAGAAAGTTGTTTTCTTATCCCTTTTAGTGTGGCTCCCTTAAAAAATATCATTATGGGATGTTTATTGTATATTATTTTTATTTAATGATGGCCTGTACAGTGTTTGTTACATGAACATATGTCAGGTGTGTGTTCTTCCCTAGGGTTTCCTGTGTTTGTTAATAGTCCAAGTTAACTGTGTTCAAAATTAAGTATCATGAAAAATGCTTTAGCACTGATGGGAACATTTTTTCTTGAAGTTTACAGAAACGATACAGCTTTTTATACATGTACAAATCTAATGGTGAAATCACTTAAGTTATGAAGAAATGTTTTATTTTTGTATTAAGTGCACACTTCTCTGTCAACTCAATATATGAAGTAACATTTGTTTGGTTTGTTTTTTATGAATATCTAATAATTTCTTTATGACAATATTTGTCAAAGAATAAATCAACATTTTTATGTATCATTGATAATTACATGCACTGTGGATGATTATGGTTCAACAATTTTAATCAATGACCTCGAATTTAGTGAAAAGATATTGTACAATGCTGCCCCTGTTTAGAATTTCTTTACTTATTTAGATTAAATAACTGACATATGTAAAATGAAACCCTCAATAAATATTCATAAGGCAGATAACAGTGTGTAGTAATAAAATGATTAATTAAGTCCTCACGTTTAGACACTAGTATATGAATTGATTTGAACTGATAAATAAATTCTCCAATTAACTTTTATCTTAATTTTCCCAGTGAATGCTTACACTGCTATCTAGTCTCTTGTCTGTCTCCCAAATGTATTCAGGCAACTTTAATTTTTTTGTTTTCTCTTGTTGGTCCTATATTGTTGCTAGGTTTTTACTTGTCTGTTTGAATTGATGAGTTTATTTTCATACTTACTGTATAATAATGAATCAAAATTATATGTATTGCCTTTGTTTTCAGTACCAGGAAATGTAAATCCTGTTGAGGCTGGCAGGCCAACAACAACAGAAGCACCAAAGAGACCACGCACTGGCTGTGAGACTCTTAGAAAATCTGCCATGGAGGCAGAGACTGCTGCTTTCATGCCTGTTTGTGATTCTGATGGAGAATTTGAGAAAGTACAGTGTATAGTAGATGAAGGAAATAACAAGAAAAAAAATTGTTGGTGTGTCGCTCCTGATGGAAGGGAAATTGCTGGCACGAAAAAGGTTGAACCCGATGTGCCTGACTGTCTCTATGGTAAATCTAGATTTTTGCTTACTTGTTGTGAAGTTTCCTTGTTAGTAAACTGGTCTTAGGATTGAATTACTTATACAAGTGCTTTGAACTTGTAAGTTTTATACAGTCATGTCTGAATGTATGTCCTGTACCATCTAAAATGTCTTTAAAATTAACTAAGTTTTAATGGTGTGTTTTTATTATTACCTTTATAATTTAGTTAATGTGCCTTGAATTTATTTTGCTTGTACAAGGCATCTGTTACAATTGGTTTTGATTTTGATCCATGCTTGAATACATATGTTATGATTTTAGGTGAGAATTTGAGCACATGTGTTTTCCAACTGGTACAAAACAGCCAGGGTCTTTTAGGAGCAATCAAACCTAGGTGTACAGATGAAGGAGAATATGAACCAGTACAATGTCAAGGGTCAGAATGTTGGTGTGTTGATGTTGTTGGAAATGAAATTGTTGGTACCACTACAAATTTACCAAACAAACCGAAATGTCCGCCAGGTATTGATTTATAATAATTAAGATAATAGAGTGACTCACATATGTACATGTGTATATATCGCAGTTTAGGGGCCAATATGGGAGAGTGAAGACTGTAATTATAGAAATTGTGTACAGTTAAACCTGTGAACAAAGGCTATCCACAGAAAGTTCTATGGCCATTATTGGAGGTCAGTTTGTTCTAAATAATCAATGAAAGGTTCTTCAAAGAATGACCTTTATTCACAGGTTGGCATTTATTTGGAGGTGATTGCAAACACAGGTTTGACTGTATGTTTAAATAATCTGACCTTCTTATCAAAATTAAAATCCAAATACATGTTTATATTTGATAATTAGAATGAGTTGGACTTTATGAAACTACCTGTGTGTTTAAGTTTTTGCATACAGTTTTAATTAGAGTAAATGGTTGTCAATTATTGTTGATTATCCATTGTTGATTATGCAGAATCAAGGAGCTGAGTGATTAAGGTCCCTGACATATTATCACTAGCCTCTTGCCACTGTGAGTTTGAATTCCACCCTGGAAAAGAAAAAATCACATCTCCAGCTAGCTTACAGGTTAGTGGTTCTACCCTTGAATATTCCTGGGATGCTCCTCAACTATAAAAGCTGGAAACGTCATCAAATGACCTTGGCTGATGATCCTATCAATTGTATTTTCAGTGACTGATACAAAGGTAGTGGACAACACAAACAAAGACATGACCATTGATATTGGTAATAAACCTGGTGATGGATATACTGTATCTGGTAACACCAATGAAGATATTGATAATGTTGTTGTGAAAACTGGCCCAGGTATGTATGTCATATTGATTTGATTATAGTCAAGTTCTTAGTCGAAGCTAACCATATATATATATAATCACAAGAGCTTTTTCTTGTGTGAAAACTGGCGTTGTTATAGTTTTTTGGTCTGGATTCATGACACTCGGTCTTCAACTAATGATAAATGTACCTTAATATTCAAGATTGATTAGCACTGCATTGGAATACTATGTTTTTTTTTGAAATCAGTACTGATCTAGTAAAATAAAATCAAGTTATTATGTATGAAATTCTATGTCTTGTGTAAAGACAATTGTTAAGATTTTTCATACATTTACAGTAAGGCTGTCACTTAATGCTGCTTGGATGTGAACTAATTGGAGTAAAATCTTTTTCTTATTAGGACAAATTAGGTTAAAACTTCATAAAAATATGTGAAATCATCAAAGATGTCATAATTCTTTATTCGGAGGTGACTGCGAACAAAGATTTGAGTGTATTTCTAGTTGACTTACCTTACAGTTACTGCATAATTGTTTGCTTACAGAAATCCCTGATGATGAAAGTAACATAGAATATGAAGAGGAGAGGACAAACACTATTGGAGACTCATTTGCTACCATGAGAAGTGATCATAAGTTTATGAATCAGCCAGGACTTCTTGCAGGTTTGTAGTGTTTGAGTTTCAGGTCCATCTATTCATAGACGATCGTTTCCTGAAGTAATGAAGTCCGTATTACTGGTACTGAGTCAGTAGATTTACTAACAAATATAAAATTTCTATGAACATTTGTTGGTTGTGTTTTACATACTATTAAGCTGGCAAACTTAAGTTAATAATAATTAACAATTTATAGCGTAGAATCCCATTTTTAATCCTAAATGAAGTACACTACTTGATCTGGTGAAAGCAATGTTGAAAATAAAACTTGGCACTTTTTTGAAATTGGCAAAAATTAACTCGGCGCGTATGAGAAGCAAATGATAAATTCTAGTCTTATCATTATGTGAAAAACATGAAAGCTGTATACTATTCTTAGATTTCAATGATTTATATTTCAGCTATTATTGGTGGAGCCGTCGTTGGACTTCTATGCATGGTGTTACTTGTGATGTTTATTGTGTACCGTATGAGGAAAAAGGATGAAGGGAGCTACCCCCTAGATGAACAGAAATATCAAAATTACTCGTATACAAAAGCCCCTGATAAGGAGTTCTATGCTTGAGTCTTCTGTAGAACACTGACAGAACATGCTTGTTATGTATTACTGTGAAAAACTTTGGGTCATCTCAGCATGTGATATGTTTGTCAGGAATATATATTTTTGGTATTCGATGATGTGTTTGCATTCAAGCTTTTATAGGAATCTATTGGCTATTTTCAGACTTTGTTGGAATTTTTGAATTGATGAAAGTTGTTTACTTTTTCACTCATTTTTCATAATTTCGATTGACTTTTTTGGAAGTTCTTGTTAATATTTCGTGGGCCAAACTTGTTAAGTTTATTACATTTTCTTCCGAAATCCGTTTGTAAAACTTGTATTTATCATTTGTTTGCGATAAGTACTTTTCATTAGCAATGCTAAGTCTGATAGTGGCCTGAAGTTTTTCAATGGTAATAACTTGTGAACAAATTTTATTTTCAACTGCATATACAAAAATATAGCATCAAATGTTTTGCAATGTTGCGTATAAAACTTGTTTATACTAGTAGACATTTCACATAAACACATCTTAAATGTCAAAATCATATCAGAAGGTCAGTAGCTAGAAATAAATGTATGATATTTAAGGATTGGCTCGGTTTTTTGTTGTTAGTATACTTATAGTGATATTGATAATGCCCAATGCACTTCAATCTGATATATAATATTTAAGGATGAGCCAAGTTGAAACTGATATTTATGGATACAATATATTATACACTGAATTAATTATTCTACAGGTAGAATATCCGTGTAATTATATTTGGTTGTTTTTTATTGACACTTATGTTGTGTCTAAGTGTAAATGTTTACATGTATGGTAAATGTCAAAGCTACTCGTTTGTGATACCTCAATGTAGCTTGTGAGATCAGTAAGGGTTAGGGAGGGGGGGAGGGGGCGCCCAAAATGATTCAAGTTTATATTAAAGGATGTATGCTACTGTGATTATAAATATTTTCTTGCATAGATTGTTCCATTGTTTGTTGGCCATTAATCTCCCATCAATGCTATTCATTGTCATGTTTTAATTGGCTGTAAACTTATTTTTGTTTTTGAAAATGTTATATCCCTTAGAGATATAGATCTGACTTCATGATGTTGATTAGTAAAATAATAAAATATTATTCATCTAGTTGGTCAGTATTTATTCTGGTCGGTTGAAGTTTTTATTCTTAATCATTATCTTAGTGATTGTGACCTCATTTTAAAGCGAGATAGCCCCAATTTGACACATTCCAGTCATTGTTCGTGTAGGCTAAGGCTTCAGTTTCCATGGCAAAAAGAGTATTTTCAATAGTTGCTGATGAAAATTGTTGTCATGGTTTCAGTTTTTGCCTTGAAAGGTCACATGGTGCTTTTAATGAAAATGTAAATTTCTGGAGACTAAATTATTGCATGAAAATAAAAATGCATTGCTTCCTTTCTGTCGTTTTTATAATCATGAAATTGTAATTTTATTATCCTTATGTGAGGCAACTTGTAAATTGGTGCCAGTTATGTATGAGGGAACACAGTTCTCGTTTACCCCACCCACTATGTTATATGTGTTATCAAAATATCAGTGAAGTGAATTTTATTTTTATTTGACTGAACGTGAATAGTGTATGATATTATATCTCACATTTAACTTCTTTCTAGTTTGACACCTATTAAGGAAAAAAATTACTTGTACTAAATATCATACTAATTTCAGAATATGGTCATTATGATGATTAATTTAATTACAGACTCAACAATCCTGTTATCAATTAGTGTCATAAAAATAGAATTCACTCTGCTCTCATTTATCACTTGAATTTATTGTTTTATTTTGTGCTACCTCTGTTCTGTTAATCTTGTGTATAAAAAAATAGTTTCGGAAGTTTGATTAATTAAGTCCTCGTTATTCTGACTAAAATGATATGTAATCTTAATTTGCAGCAGTTATCTTTTAGCTGAACATTTTCAGATTCATCTAGTAGAAGATAGATTTTTTTAATTATTGTCTTCTGTTAAGCATGAAAGAAATTGTTTCTTTCGTTTAACATACTGTAAATATCTTGTTTCTTCATATTTTCTTTTGACACAAATCAAATGAGGAATATTGTTTCACATACATTTTATTGTGTGGAATAAGACCATATTGCATGTAGGTCATTTCCAGCAATTGATACAACATTGGCCACTTTGGTATTCTGTTCTACAGAGTTGTATTACATCGTTATTACACGAGTGCATAAAAATTAAATAACAATTCATTAAATACAATGGACAAGTTTAAGTATTAATAAAATATGTAAGGCTTCTTCTTCAGAATATTTTGGTACAGTTGTGTAGCTGACAAGATTTTATAGGTTTGAATATTCGACTAATCATTCAATAACTGTCTCTTGTTCCTATTGTACTGGTATGTTACATTGAAAGTGGTCACAATTTTTCTACATCTAATTAATTTTTCATATATATTTTTGCTTTACTGCATTATTAAGTATTGATCACCTAACCTGTAAAGCTCTTTCATAACTTACTTTATTTATTTAAACTATTTCTTTCGCAAAATGGAGTAATATATTTCCTTTCATTATCCAGTTTTTATCGGCCTGGATGGAGTCCATCGGATGTCTACTTAAAATTGTATGCAGAAGCGTTGATATTATGTTGTAATCGTCTCAGTGGAATAACTGATATCTTTGATTCATCTTAACATGTGAGAACATTCTTATTAAAATAATTGTATATAGTTGTAATGTTATGTTTATATGTATTTGTCAATGTAAATACTTTTAAATGTTTGTTATCACGTATTCACTCAACATAACCGTTGGATTATTCATTTGATAACGTTTCATGAATTAGTAAAATTTTCTTGATTTTTTTTTTTAGTGAGAAATAGTTTATTTTTCTGAAAGTTGTGAAATTCTTTATTATTTATTTTTCTAATGTTTTTTGTTACATTGTTTACTGCCAGGTTGTGCATATGTAAACAAGAACTTTGTGAATATAAAGAAAAATAGGTCCATTCTTAGTTTACCAGGTAATTCCTTGTAAGATCACCATGCAACATGAACCAATGCTAGATTCTTGCTTCGATCATTTCTGTTTATAAATACGGGTTATATCTCTTATTCCTGCTTTTGATGCTTGGCTGATCAGTAAAGTAACACAATTTCTTTCTACCATTTAAAAATATAACGAAAATGTTTCTTGCAAGTGCTGCTACGTTCAGTTTTCCTCTTGTTTCAATTGTCCATGTAAATGCTATGTATGCATTAATTGTGTTGTGCTTTGTCTAAACTAGGCCTTTCTTACAAAATGTTAGTTCGAAGAATTAATTATATTTGTCTCAGTGGATGGAATCATAATGTTCAAAAAAACGAAGGTTGGCTGATAATTTAAGATTTTCAACTATCGCTAATCAACATTCTAAGTTCATTGGCATTTTTTACTCCACTTGGTACTTAAGGACCAACCTTTATTGTGAGAAACTTCAAGTCTATTAGTATCTGAATATCATGTGGAAATCAGTGTAGATACTTGAAGTATTAGCTGATCTTAATTTGCGGGTGAAAAGATAATGTTGATGGTACAAGATGAATGGTTGTCTACTTAAATCTTTCAATTGAGAACTTCTTACTAACATTTTATAACGCCAGCCTTCAGAAGCTTTAGTTTCGTGGTTGTTGACTTTGTGTATTACTTTCTGCAGAATTTTACTGTATTACTGTATTATATATATATATTTACAGTTCCAGACATTTGCTTTCTTAATCTAATTTTATAAGAATGAACTGTTCATTGTATTTATTTAGATGTTTTTTGCCAATGAAGTTGCATGGTTGTTACCTGAAATTTTGCTTCACGTTCTTTGGATTTGTGAAACTACTTTTACTGATCGTTTATTGTTTAGTATTTTCGAAACCCTTGAGAGTGTGTTAATTTCTTTTTAACAATATTGGGCCATTATTCATAAATTTCATGAAACATTTTGAAACAACATTTTATCATCTGTGAAGTTCATGATTTGTATGTATATTTATGATATAACGTTTTCTTTTGTAGATATAGACAAGACTTGAGAAATGTCGAGAACTTTTTTTCTTTATTTTTCATTATTATAAGTCTTCATCACATTGAACTGTAAATTTCAAGCACTTGTAAGCACCTAATTCTTTTACGTCACGTTTTGTTTAACAAACTTTTTGGTGTAATTTTAATCCAAGTTGAACTTGTATTTCTTTGATCAAAATTTCATCGATTTTTTTTTTAAAAGACTTTTGTATTGTCATAAATTTTTATATAAACACATGTTATAGTACAGTTTGAACTCCAGTTTGTAAGATTTAACATAGAAGTGATACTGATCATGATCCTGATTCTGTGGGTATCATTGTATGGTATCATTTCTGAAAAAGCTAAGGTTCTGTTACCGTACCAAACCGACTTCCCACTCATGATTCAAATATCAGAATGACAAAATGGGACTGTGATGTCTTATTTAGCATTTTCGTGTGTTTTAACCATAGGCACTGAAGTGCTTAAATTCTCCTTATTATAATACCAAATTTTTGTAATTAATTTAGAATTTAATAATATTCATATTACAATTTGATTATTGTTGTATTTTAAATTTTAGAAAGATTTCTTTTTCAGCAAGAACGTTAATTGTGATTTACTGATTTGTATCTTGCGTTTTTAGAAATATTATCATGAATATCTACCACTTATAAGGATGTTTAATTATTAAAAGACATTTCTTTAACCATGCGTTGTTATTTTTGGTCTGTATATTTATTGTATGTATTGTTTATATTCTGTGTAGATATTAATTTCCAGTCATTCATGGAGATGTTGTTTAATTGCTGTTCACTCTTGCTGCCAAATTTCTGTAAGACACATTTCTCTGTGCCAAGTATTTCTTACTTGTGCTCACCTTGTCCTCGGCAGTTAACTGCAAACTTCTCCACATGAATTGTTTGAATTAGTGGTGGATAACGCTGTCTTCGACCAAATTGTCACAAAGATCATGTGTCACACTCATGGTTCAAACACAAATCTGATGACTTTACTAAAGTAAAGACATACAGTCCTAGTACCCCAATCACAAGTTGACAGATGGACAAGCAAAGCATTACAAATAATTGAATGACCTCAAGTTCTTTTCTTAATGTTAACCTCTCAGTTTGAAGCACATACATGTACTTCTAGGTGTTAATATTTGTTTCACAGTTTAACAGACGAATCTGTAAAAACATGTATAGTAAACAGATCACTTTCACAGTTTTCCTTTTTTTGGAACGCGAGGAGTGCTTAGCATCACATCAGTAGCCAGGAACATTTGGTGACTTTTTCGGCGTCAATAATGGAGGAAGAGACCAGGAGTGCACCTTGGTAAATCGACTTCATAAGCTGGCTGGACAGCTGCCTTTCATGTGAAATTTGTCTGGAAAAGGGTAGATTCTAACTGCAGTTAGAGGCTAGAGATACCAGTTAAGAGTCCATAACCACTCGACCTTGAAGGAACCCTTAAAGATACTGCTATTTCCAGATAATATATTATGGGTGAAAATGATCATTCCGACACAATAGTTGTAGCTTTCAGCATCTGACTATCCAACCCTACCAACACAGATCATCGACATGAGTGTGTTCCACTGTTTATTCTTTACTTACAGATTCCTTCAATAACAAGCTATAATAATAAGAAGAAGAAGAAATATGAATCTTGTACTTTCATATTCTTTCACTAACCAAGACACAGACAGCTGCTGATGAAGAGACAAATGTCTCTCCCGAGTTATATATAACAATTAGACTATACACATAAAACTATTATTGTTTATTATCACTTATTTTAATTACTTATTTTGAAAAAAAATGTATGAATATTTATAAATCATCAAAATAAGTAGAAGAATTTTAAGTACAATCTATGACTAGCATGTATTGAACAATTTTGTCTTGGCTTAAAACTGAAGATTTGTAACATACATCCAAACATATTTAACGAGAAAAATTTGTACAAAAAAGTTAATTACCAGGTAGTACATGATAATTATATATGGTAATTGTAAAGCAAAATTGGTATTGTAGGGTGGGGGATTCATGTATAAGAAACACTTGGAGGAAAATAACATTCCTGAATACAATGCCATGGTTAACATCAAATTAATTTAAATGTTATATTTTTTTCACTGGAATTTAAAGGCGTACCAACAGCCAGGGTCATTTGGCAACTTTCTAGCTTTTACGGTGGAGGAAGACCACAGGACCACCGACCTTCCATAAGCTAGCAGAACAGCTTCCTCACTTGTGAAATATGATCCTGGAGGGATTCAAACTTGCAGTGGTGAGGGGCTAGTGATTACAACTCAGAGACCATAACCACTCAACCATTGAGGCCCCTAGAAATGTTTATGATTCTAAAAATATGTAAACATTTTAGTAAACTAACATAACAAAGAAATATACAGTCAAACCTGTGAACAAAGGCCATCCTTGGGAAAGACAATATGTGGCCTTTATTTAAAGTTGGCCTTTATTCAGAGGTCAGTGTGTTGTAAATAATCAGTGACGGTTTCTCAAAGAATGGCATTTACTCACAGGGTGGCCTTTATTCAGAGTTGGCTGCAAACACGTGTTTGACTGTACACCCAAACCTGTTAGAATGACCAGTAGGCTTACAGACAAGTGAAACTGTTACCAATATAAGAATTAATATCACAATCTATGAAGATCATTTTAGTTTAACCACAAAATGGTCCCCACTTTCAGGGTTCTCAGACAGGAGTGATTGTATTAAACATATCAGAAACAACAACCAATATTGAATTATCTGAACATTGAGCAATCAATAAACGGATTAATGAAAAAAAAAACATGAACCGATTCATAAATGTATGATTGGCAATTATTATGATCAAGTATGGTGGAAAGCTATCATGAATACAAAAGTCTTACAAGGAATGCTTTAGCACCGCCCCCACTCACACCCCACCCCCTGATGAACACACATGACACAGACTTCATGCTAGGACTTCCTGTTTGTTCTGAATTGACTTCAGGTAGGACACACGGGCTGGATGTTCTTCCTGTGGTCTGTTATGTGGCGTCCAAACAGGGTCTCCGATAAAGTACCTTTTGGCTTGAATGTAGTTCTGAAAAAATGAATATATATATATATATATATATATATAGTAAGACACTAATGATCTCACGCCTGAGTTTCTATAGTAGTGTCATTAAAGTTTTACAAGTATTTATCAAATATAAGAAGGGTGACAACTGATCAAATATACAAATCCAAAACTGGTACTCGAATATTCTTAAAAAAGTTAAAATTTTGGCAGTTTTCGATTTTAACAAGCTTGTTTTAGTTTTCAGTCAATCTATCAGGCAATAAATGTGTCATTCTGTATATTGTATCTTGTTTATTGTACTACTGTTTAGATTTTCTGAGTTTGTAGCAGTCGATAATAAGTCGATAACATCAAGTATCGAAAATAACATACACAATTATCACTGAACTACACTATATCCTAGTCACATTGTATTTGTTGGTACACAACTTCAAGTAGAGAGGAAAAGACAGTGTCAGAAATAGTTTAAATTAGGGTTGATTTTTGTTATAATTAAAAAAATGAAATGAAAAGATCAATAAGTATTTAATACACAAGTGCTTGTTAAAATTTTAAGTATTTATATGTTAGCAATATTTAATCATCAACCCAATGTACATTGTATTAGTAAACACATCAATTATACAAGGTGTAGACACCAAGAAAGCTATTATCACCAAGAACACAGACGTAGATTTGAAATTGGTATTGTGATGTAAACATTGTATTTTTGTTTAATCTCATTATGCTCGTTTGGAATGAAAATTAAACCAAAAAAAATGTTGACAAGTGGCTCCAAAATATTGTCAATGACAGTAAGGTAAATGCAAAAAAACAAAAGAAATTTCATTTATTTATGGTGCAAACACAAAACATTTTTATAAAAATTATACATTTATATATACACAGAATATTCCAACTTGTGATAACGACGACAATGCACTATTTGTCAGTTTTTTAGCCAACTTCCTGTTTGAACAAAAGCTGCATGGTGATAGCAATGGCACAAATAATATATAGATTTTTCTTATTTGTGACAAAATATTCTAATACATCCATTTGGAAGGACAACCGAATATTCAAGTATTGAAATCATTATTCACTGCTTCCCCCTAAATATTCGACAAAGCAACTCATTCACCCTTATCAGGGTCCAAAAATTTTCCAATTTTTCACTTCTGATTTTCAATTACATAAAACTAAAGTTTATAATTTACTTAAAAAACGATTTTTTTCAAGCATAATTATACAACAATTAAAGAAAAACTATTTCACAGACTTGGATGAAATATACCTCAAAACCCTCCAATCAGAACTCTGCCTTTACATACCCCTAAACCTACACATCTTCCATGGTGTTTTAATTAAAATCCAGTGAAAAACAGCTTCAATGATAAACTGTACTACTTACATTTGTGTCAAGCGTGAACCTATGATAGATTCCAGCGGGTAGAATGATCATATCACCTTTAACAAGCTCAATACGGATCCATTTATCGCCCGAGTCACGTACATCGAAATATCCACTTCCTTCGAGACAAAGTCGTATTTCTTCATCGTCATGCAGGTGCTCTTCAAAGAACATCTTGATCTGAAAACATCAAACTAATTAATCTTAATACTGAGGTGGTCGTTATGTGAGGTTTTACTGCATGTAATGTATGGATGAGATATGTTAATGTATTGACAATAATGCTAGTGTCTCACTGTTGTTATGAAACCCTGGAAAGTCATGCTTTGAAGTTTAAGGCAATATGTATCAAATAATACAAGAACACATAAGTGTTCTTTTAATGGTCAGGATATAAGAAATATTTCATCTTAAGTAAATACTTGTGAAATAAAGACCAAATTGATTTTTTTTCACTAGAGTTTCCAGCTTTTACAGTGGAGGAAGACCCAGGCTTACACCTGGGTAGTGTAGAACCACCTACCCCTCATAAGCTAGCTGGACAGCTTCCTCACATGTGAAATTTGGTGTCGGTGGGATTAGAACTCACAGTGGTGAGGGGCTGGTGATTACCAGTCAGAGACCAGAACCAACAATCAACCACAGAGGCCCCTTACAAATTTATTGCACTTTTCATTTCTTAAAATATGAATATTAGTACAAAATATGTGGACAATTTACATAAAGCAAGTGTCACAACACAACAGCAAAATATAACCAGACAACAATAAGTAACTGCGAATTATACTCCTAAACATGTAGACATTAATAAATTATTCTAAACACCTAAACTCAAACATCCAAGGGAGATAATCCAGGCTGAATACTTTTAGTACATGTTTGGGTTACATCCCTTCAAACAAACTAACCATCAAAGTATACTTGCACAAACAGAAAATCTCTGGCAATTATTTAAGTTACTACCATACATTAGATAGATTTTGTCTCAGCTTTAACAAGATTCTTCTAAAACAATGTACAAAGCTACAAATATACGAATAAATGAAATAATTTCTCTCATACAATGCGTACGAAACAAAAGCAGTGATTTTTGTCCTTCTTTGTTTGGTAAACAAACCCTTCCCAATCGAAATAAAGACATTTTTTTCCTAATCTCGACATAAAAATTCACAATATTGGCATCATACCATGCATTTTTTCCTCATTGGACTGGACCCTTTCCCAAAATTGCAAAAAATAATCACTTCACAGAAAATATTTTATTTATCAAACGCACTATTTCTCGATGGAAAGTGTTTGTTAACATTCCATTATTAGGTCACAAAGTCACTTAATAGAAACAAAATGCTAAAGTTGAATGTTATCATGAAAAATTATGACAACGAATGCACAAAAAACATAATTTTGTGTATCAGATGAAAACTTAATTGTTGGAAAATGGTGTTAAACCCCAGTGACAATGTCACATAGAAAAAGGAAACTATAAGAGACTTGGATACATGTTTCTGAACTACTTTTTACACTGACAGAGATGTATGTGAGAAATAATGAACGACAGCTCGATATATCCTAAATCCATTAAATTTTTCAATCACCACAATTTACTAAGGCCTAAAAAAAGGTTTGTTTCCAGTTACCCAACCAACCCAATATTTTACTTGCCAACCCATAAGTTTCTGAATCGTAGTGCTATATTGTAATTTTCACAACTCATTAATATTACAGCACACATATGCCCATTCATATGTAAAAAAAAATCCTTACCTACCAACCCATATTGTTTGGGGGATGTAACCGGAAACTAGCCTCTATTTTCTTAAGCCTAAGACTAATATCAGGGTTCATATTTCAAGTATATAACACTACCATACCTTCTTATCATAGTCAGGTAATTTATCAGGGCTGCAGGTAATCATATCTTCGTAAGTATAACCATGGTCTGATTTTAATTTGTTGAGAGTTTCATCATGCGACAGATCATCAACATTTACCTGAAGAGAAAAAAAGAGAAAACATCGAACAAGACCTCATAAATGTTTGACTTAATTAATTTATTAAGTCATCTAAAAATGCTCAAATTAAGATTAGTGCATTATTTAGCAAACATCTCCAAATAAGTAGAAGAAAAAAAACATAAAATAAATAAATCTCAAAGAAATTAATTAATTTTACACGCATAAGATTTCTATAAAATTGACATTTATAAAATAAATGAGTATCTACTCTGATAAGACATCTTAGTGTCTGCTATCGTGATAATCTGATGTCCGCACAAAGTCTAGAATGAAAACATGAATGAAGCTGTTTTTTGCTCTTGGCTTTGTGGAACAACAATTAATTCCAAACCTGAACAAACTTATATTTAAACTTCAGTAATTTTTACAGCCACAGAACACAGGTCCTACATAGTTATGTTGCTAGAGGTACAAATACATCAATCCAGACAATATGGAGCTATTAGCGATAAAGATAACATCAGCGACCTATGACTTCAGTCTTACTTGAACTTTTGAGTAAACAATATTTAGAACTGTAGTATAGAGTTTCTGGTCACATAGTCAATGAGAATATGGTAGGGCGAATTTTTTTTGGGGGGGGGATTTTTTTAAGTATTCTTGAAAGCCACGGTTGAGATATTCTTTTATGCAGGAAGGTAATAAAAAGTAAGACATTAGATGTACCATTTTTCTGGCCTAATAAAAAGTCCATGGTCATAGGATACAATTAAGGAAGGTCGAGTAACCAGAAACAATTATTTTACGCCTAACAACTTAATCAGTAATGATTCACGAAACTGCCTGAACCTGATCATCACAAAATCAAACATTCCAAACTGACTGTGCTTAATCCACATCCACAACAGCAGAACTCTATACAGAAAGCAGTCTTTCTTTCCCCCGCCTATTAGGGACTGAAACAACCGCCCAATAGATATCATGTCAGCCCCGTCAATTGATGCCTTCAATGCTCAACTGGCCAAACACTCTAACTAAAACTCTCATTCCCTTTTCCTATTTTTTTTTACTTTTGTCCTTTCACTTAACATATTTTCATTTTTTTACCTTGTCATATAATTGCACACTGGGCAGTAATCTTCAGTCTGTTGAAGGGAGCCAGTATTTAGAAGAAGATGCTGGATAACTTACTATTCAATCATGACTTTTTTTAACAACAAATGACTAATAAAATTTCAAGAACATTTACAAGAAATGAAAGTCATTGACTAATCAAGACATACTAGTCCAAGTTCAAGTTTGTGAAACATAAATCAGAATACTCCAACGAATAAGACCCTTTATGACAGCAAGATATTTTTTCTTTGGCCCATCCTGAATGGTTCCTTCGAATCCATTTATGAAATTGGCCAGCCGGAAAGCGGAATAAGTAGGGCTAAAATCAGACAAGTACTAAATTCCCTAGAGCAACAGATAATGTGCACACTTGCATAACCACGCAAATAAAATTGACTAAAACCCAGTTAAAATCAAAACTTGACAAGCCCCTTTGATCGGGGTAATGAATATAAATTAGGACATTTTTTTGGTTGAATAGAGTAGATGTTTTGTACAATTAGCATAATAACCTCTACACACAGAGTTTCATAAGTAATTTACAGTTCACCTAAGAAGATGCACCCATAATCATAATCAGTCTTGCATGAACATCATGATGATGATTAGTGCAACTATTAAATTAGACTGTTTATGACGGCAAGACATTTTTTGATTTGGCCCAGTCCCGCATGCCCTTCCAAATTCATTTATGAAATCGGCCAACCGGAAAGCCGAATAAGTAAGGCTAGGTGATGTCTGATGTTAGTTTTATGAAAAAAGATGATAATAATATGAACATACGTTGTAGTAGAACACACCCAAATCTTTGAGTGTTTCCAAGGAAACTGCTTTTGGTGGATCTTGCTGATGTGGCTCGCGTTGATCCGTTAACGTGTCATTGTCCATATACCAACAACGAACCATTTTTTTGAAAACAAATCGCACGTAGCTGAAATTCTTTCAACCCAGGTAGGTCAAGGCCGTTTAGCCGGTGTAACAGTGAAATCTACTCATCGTAAAGAATGACAATTAAAGTCAGCGACTGTACATAACGTTGTAATGTAGATTCCCGGTTTAAGCTGTGACCTGTGACCAATTATACATATTTGTCCAAGACTAAAGCGGGTATCTAATTTTTTTTCTTAAAAACGTTTGAAACATGGGAGATTTACAATACCTGGATCCGGCGTCAGTATTGAGTCGGTGTAATAGTTACAGCTCACGGAATAAGGATGGAATACCATGCTATTTTATTTCAGTTAAAATTTAAAGTAGACAAATTTCAATATAATTAAATGACTTGAAATCAGCTACTCATTCCAAGAGAGCACCATCTGTCCGCAAAATTATAGATCTACGTCAGAATAATAGTCCTCGGCACGCACCAGTATTCAATGGCTAATGGTTCAATAAAACAAATAGACCTCATATATATAGTGACCGCATGAATCTTTTTATACTTTAATCAATTGAAACTGGCTCGCAGAATTCAGTAGATGGAAATCATTGTATAAATGTATAGTTTAATGATAACAGAAAAAAATCACATCTTTGAATCATACATTTTTTGGCTGGTTGCCATTCAATTTAAACTGGTAAAAATACAAACTCCAAATCAAACAAAAATCAAGCATGATTTTAACGATGCTTATGAAATAAAAAGAACTAAGTTCATGCATTTTTATGAATCATTACAGAAAGAACGCACCTGAAGAAGACCGAATATTGTCAGTAAATGCACGTTCAGCGTATAAAACCGCGTAGAGACGTGTAGGTATAAAATCATAGGGGGTTAGCACGTTGAAGGGAAGGTTATAAAGGTGTATTAGGCTTAAAATAGCCACACGGACCAAAACACTTGTATCATATAAATAAATACATGTTTGTATGTTTGGTTTGCTTAACAAGTAGACAAACTCAACCTATTAAATATTCGGATGGTTTATGTCGAAATATTATTAACAATAATCAGATAAACCAGTCAGATAATTAGAAGAAACCCAACAATCGCGATAACCAAGCCTACACTTGTAATAATCTTTTAAAGATTATTTTTCTGCTCTAATAAATTTTAAAATGTATTATGAATATTATAGGATTCACATCTAAATGTTGTTTATTGCAAAGTTAAATTTGTGTCGCAGCTAAAATCATTGTAGTGGCCGCGGCCGTAGTCCTGTGGTTAGTGCGCTGGACTTGTAATCCGGAGATCCGGGTTCGAAGCCTGGTTGCGGCGGGTCATACCCTTCTATGAAAATTTGACAAAAATGTGGATTTTCCTCGAAATGTGGAGAATTTGCCGACTCCTTGCGGAAGGGTAAGTTAGTACTGGTTAGTATACAGTCCAGGAAAACTGGTAAGTTGAACCGGTCATTGCATATTACTGAAAAATTGCATATGTGACAAAACAGACATGTCATGCTCCAAACGATGTTAATTTCGCCAACAGCCAATGTCATTTGGCAATATTCCCAGCTAAAACGGTTGTGAAAGAACGCAGTGTAACTCCGGAGAGCAATATTCGCCGGGAGCTATATGCAGTTAAGCAACGAAGGCATACACATTGGTAGAACCAACGACATTCTAAAGTTAGCTGGACATCTTCAACCTGTGAAATTTAGTCCCGGATGGGGTTCCAACACACAGCGGTGAGGGGCTATTGATTACAAATCAGAGACCATAACCACTTGACAACGGAGGCAGTCCCAATTTACCCCTCTAATTTCTATACTGAATTCCGGAACTTCCGGTAAGTTAGGTGAAACAATGAAAACGGAATTATTATTGGATATTTAAGCATTAAGCAGTATTTTACAATGATATGACAAGGGGTTATATTTCATGCGTGTGTCAATGTATACGTGGATTTTCAATTTCATTGACACGTGCACGAGATACTAATTTGGTCAGTCTATAGCAGTTTATAAGAGATAGATTCTTATAACTTTTGTGCAGTAATATTCATATACTATATAATTTAGATGCTAAAGACCTTTGAAATAGCGTTATTTTATGGAGTAATAATGATCTTGAAAATGAACGAATGACCGTCAAAACGGCGAGGGATATAACTGCCATTTGAAAGCATAATTACATCATTATGTCATATGGTTCTTGGGTCGTATTATCTTCACATTGAACATCTCACGGTATTGAGTGTAAGCAACTGATGTTTAGTTGAAATAATAACGCATACATCAAACTCTATCATTTGTTCATTCACTGAAAACTTCAGGAAATCGAAAAACCGAACTTTTTACTGGTCCTATAGGTTTTCGCTATTCAAAAGTTTCACCGTGTTTATTTCTGCAGACCTGTCTTAATTAAGTTCTGCAGTGTTGTCAACTTGTCTTTGTATAATCCCCATGTATTGAATGAGTATACATCATTCCTACAATATACACATGTATAAATTTAACCGCTATAGAAATGCAGTTTATATTTAAAAAACTAATGTTATTATTTTAATTTTCAGGCTACTAAACGCCCGATTTGACAGTTTAATTATTGTGTTTTTTTTTTCAAAAAACAATTGCGAGGTAAAACAGTTAATCGTTGATTTTTTGTTGCCGAAAGTCGGATTTTAAACATGGTATAGTTATTCAACTTATCGAGTACTTGTATAAGTAAACACGGACACGACTCGAGGGTAACATACTTGTAGTCTTTTGTTGTCTTTATACAAATCACTTTGTATGATTTTTAATTCTAGTTGTTCGGAAAGCCATGACATACAATTTTTATAGCTCGACTGAAGAAGCGTAACACATTCACAGAAACGTTACATCTCTAAGATTTAGTGTTAACCAATGGAGTGTAGTCTCATTTCATACCTCGCGGTACACCGTATTGTATTCAATGACAGAATATTATTTTATTATCAGTTTACCCCTAGTGAGACGTTAAGGTACTTGGTGTTATTGCTTGAAGTTACTATTTCAACAAATTGGAATTGTATAAATTATTTCCACAGCACCAATAATAGGCGTATTAGAGAATTTAAGGAAAAGATATTTGGATTTTATTCCCAGGTACGTACGTTTTATCAGTTATTTTTTTAAAATAATATTTTTGATAAATTAAATATTGTGGCGGGAATCAGGCTTTTTTTGCTGGTAATCGCTCAATGCAGCCAGAGATTAGAACGGCTTAATTTCCAAAGTTTGTTTAATGTATTAGATCAAAGTTCAACATATTTTAAAGGTCAATGCATAAGCTTATAATAACATTCTTTCAATCTAATTTATTTCTTCATTCTAGACGTTTTTGCGACATTTAGGTGAAACAATATTTTTATATCCATGTACATATATTGAGACAGACTAGTAACATAATACTTGGTATTACATAGCAACATTTTGTAGGCTATTTAACTGTTGTATTCTTAATTGCTTTTTTATCACAACATATTTTGATGTTGAGATTTACACGGACTCCATGAAATACCAATTAATACTGATTATTATCACCATTTTTACGATGAATTAATAATGTTTAACAACATAATCTAGAATCTGACTGAACATAAAAAGGTACCTAGTGTAGAAAATGAATGTCTAGGTTTCAAGTTGGGATTCTCAATGTTGGGAATTATAGCGCTTAATTTCAAAGGAAAATTAAAAATATAATTCATCTGTTCACATATTTATTAGCATAGTCATTCGTCATTACCTACTGATAATTTGATGTGATAATGATTATTCTTTGTTAAGACACTGCATATAAAACCAACACACATATTCACACAACGTGTTTTCAACGATTTTTACATACTCGTACAAACAAACAAGTGTTACGAATTTTTTAGGTTCTTTTTTTTATAGCATTTTACTGTTTTTCGTGAAAGTATGTTTAAATTAAGTGTTATTAGAGTGTTCACTCGTACATGCATCAAACGAGAGATACATTAGGGTGTTAGGGTAAGCGTACAAATTGACATTATGTGGTTCTTTCCGTACAAACTGCAATTGTGTGGTTAATTTTTACTTGTGATGTTAGAAAATACCTTTAGTGGGGTTAAAACATCAAAGAAAAACCCCATATTGTAGCTCTCATAAGTCCGTCCGTCCGTCCGTCCATCTGTCTACATAATGAACAAATGGGTATCATTTATAAATTAAAACAACACAATGATATAGCAGGTATTTCATAGACATTGAGTCGACCGTCCTAGTTTTATGCACCGATTATGTTATTTGGTTGATTTCACGTCTTAAAATTTCAAAATGCACGATACAATGCAACCAACAGAGCTCACATTCAGATCAGTAAACAACCTATGAATACATGTTATAAATCAAAAGACTAGTATAACTTCCCTTTTTTATGGACAAGTTTGTCATTTGATTAATTCTTGTTGTATTAACATGTACAAAATATACAGTCAAACCTGTAAACAAAGGTCACCCTTGGGGAAGACAATACGTGACCTTCATTGACAGATGGCCTGTAGTTGGAGGTCCGTTTGTTCTAAAACATTAATGACGGTTTTATAAAGAATTACCTTGATTCAGAGGTTGGCCTTTATTTGGATGTGGCGGCAAACACGGGTTTGACTGAACCACAAACAAATCACGCATTAATGAACAAGCACCAATGTATTTTCATTGAAACAAATGTATGACTATTTTGCGACTGATTTTAACACTGAAATAATACATACAGTTCAAAATGATTTCAGTTCAATACACTAAGAGAGGTATCAAAACAAACCTGTGATATTTTTCAGCTCAGTAACCCTTGTTTGAAGCGATTAATACATATTCAGTAGGGTGTCAGCGTATACATACTTAACAATATTGGAACTCAAAATTCAATATGGTTAGGACATTATTTTAGGGCTTTGGAGCAAATAAATGTCCTACAGAAACACTGTGAAACAAGTAAAACAGATAGGACATAATGTTTCTGTTGCTACTGTGGATGGCATTCAGCGTGGAAATTGTGTAATGAGTAATAACGTCTGCAAAACAGAGTTCGAAATTATAAAACTTGAGATCGGTCTCTGAGCTTAAATCTCAAATATCTACTTCTAATGCTTCGATGTCAGGCATGATTTGACAATAATGCCATTATTGATGCATCATTCTGACAGCATACTTGACCTTAAAACTAGTATGTATTTGAACATTAATCAGCTTTAGGTTTTCAGCCATAATGCTTTGAGATTAGAATTGAGATTTGAGCTCGGAGACTGCTCGCAAGTTTTATAACCTCGGGGCCTGGCAAAAGGGGAACTTTACTAAACTTCGTACAGCAGCTACTACTGATGTCGTACGGAAAATAAATAGTATAATTAAATTGGTGCATCCGCCCACAAGATGTCCCACGTCTTTTTACTGGGAGAGAAAATGATACATCAAGGTGTTACATCAAGACTCGGCTTCTAGTCACACTGTCAAAATGACCATTGATTTTCGCAAGAAATCCAGAGTCAGTTATCTCCTGCAGAGTGAATACCAAAAAAGCCCAGATGCAGCTCCCATGGACTTTGGTATTTGGGGCATTCTGAAACGTATGCTACAAACAACGCAAGATATTTACCATTGACTGGTATTAGAAAGGAATTGAACAAACTTGAGCACTCGTGCATGAACCGGACTTTAGAAAGTTGGCCTAGAAGGTGCAGAATGATTTACTATTGCCATGGTTCCCAAGTTGAGTATCTGTTGCAATAAAATGTATGCGAGTAAATGATTAAGCTGTGTTTAAAACTGTTTCATAACTGAACGCCTCTCGTATTCATGTTCTGTCCAAAAATAAAATTATTGTCCATTATTAATGATGTTCTGTGCTGAAAAGTGTGTCGACCTTGTGTACAAATTTCTTCTTTTCGCCATCATCGAATTGTAAATTTGGATCAAAATCGAGAGTGAAATTACTAGTAACCATTCAAACAAGATGTTTTTTATGATTCTATTAAAGCGCGCCGCTTTCGTTACTGTGCGTGCTCAAGTAATCAATAAAATATCGCGATTAGAGGGGGGATGTCGTATCGCGGTACGTATCGCCCGACACAATACCACAATATACCGGTATATTGTTGCAGCCTCAAAATACGATATATCGCGTTCAGTGACAAGCGTCATTGATCACCTCGGTAAATTACGCCAATCTCTAGTATTGACAATATCAATGTGAGCATGTCGGTGAAACAATATTGTACTTTAATTGCTCATTAATATGTCCAATTACTTAAGCGGTTTTATAAATGATATATCGTCGTTCCTTCGTGTGTGTTATGATGGTACATTTTTCATGTTTTGTCATTATGTTTATCACAAAATCTCTATTTTCATCATAAAAGCTCAAATAACAACAATCAGATATTTCCGACAATTCTCGTTAATTTACGCGGCGTGTCATAATGATACTACTTTCGTAGATTAAGTTCTGAAATTGCACGGGAAGTTGTTTAATAGTAGTATATCCCCTCATGTGTTACTTGTGTTGTTGTAAATCATGTATAACAGCCGCGTTATGCACTGCAAAAATTGTCATCAAATATAGTTGAAAAAATACAAGGCTTAGACCTGGGTAGAGTAGAACCACCTAAGTTAGCTGGACAGCTTCCTCGCGAGTGAAATTTAGTCCCCGGTTGAATTCGAGATATTCAGCGGAGAGGGGGCTAATGATTATAAATCAGAGACCATAACCACTCGACCACGGAGGCCCATCATGGCGTGATAAGAAAAATAACTGCTGATATTACTGATCTCTGTATCCCAGTATTTTTACTAAGTTTAGATAATTTATTCGGAATTTCAGCAACATACATCTATGGTAGGGTATTTCTGCATAAGATCTGCCTGATTACGTTCATTTTCTACCTGTGCGTAATGAACGCGTCATGCTACATTTTGTAACATCTATGCTACAAGATTTGGTGATTTAAACACGTTTTCCGTTTTTGTGCACTACACCTTTCTATTATTTCTTTGAATGAGTTGAATTTTACTATACATGCAATAGTTAGAATCTACAGAAAAAAAACCTGAAAACCGGACTCCCTAAAAACCGGAACTCACTAAAAGGAGGATGATATTTCAAGTCCCGTTCTATTCAATAATCAACAGTTCTCTGAAAATCGGAATTATCGGAAAACCGGACTTTTGGTCAAGTCCGGACTATGTCCGGTTTTCAAGGATTATATGGAACTTCGTGATCTACTATCTTCAACGTGTAGTCAAGAAGTATCTCTGGCTATTTATCATTATTATACTTCTCATTATTAATTTCTTATTGATTCTTCCACTGTCCACCGTTTTGTTCTATTCAATACTTATATATTTCCATAAAATCGTTAAGCCTATACCTTCTCCCTATTTTCTTTCCTTTTCTAATTTATGTTTATTTTTCTTCCATTCATCTACTAATAATTCAATGTTTGTTTTATTATACTCTGTACATTGTAGTAGTTTATTGATTGAAAGTAACAAGACTACTAGAAACACAATTAAACAAATATGTATTTTATAGTAACATGTTGTACTGTGTTTTTGACATTTTTATTGTACATATGTACCTTGTTCAAATATGAACTTTTTCAAAACACATAATTATACAGTACAACCCTGCAAACCGGACCCCTTCCAGATTAATCCAAATTTCGGTTTTAGGGAGTCCGGTTGTCAGGGGTTTTACTTTATTATCAAAATTTAAATGCATCATACATAGTACACAGATACTCGTTAATGTCAAATTAAAGTGAATTGTACCATGTGTTTTGTATCAACTTGTATATACAGTATAACCACTGAAAACCGAACTCGCTGAAAACCAGAATTCTCTGAAAATCGGATGATTTTTCAAACCCCATTTTTTCTCTTAGAACTATAATCAATAGTTCTCTGAAAACCGGAATTCTCAGAAAAGCGGACTTTTCGCCTAGACCGGAAAGGGTCCGGTTTTCTGGGGTTTTATTGTATTTTGTATGTTATTTGATGATTCCTGGGTCGAAGGCCTATTATCTAGAAATAAAGCTTCATACGCAGACTAGCAATCAGCGTTGTTAAAAATATTTGTAGCTATAATATTTTTTTCAAATCACTAGCAATGGAGTCTACAATGGTTTTATTTATGTATACAGTCAAGTCTGTGTTTGCAGCCATCTCCAAATAACGACCACCCTGAGAATAACGGTCATTCTCTGAAAAACATCACTGGTTATTTAGACCAAACTGTCAATAAAAGCCTCATTTTGTCTTTCCGAAGTGTGACCTATGTTAACAGATTTGCCTGCATAACCATTGTTTGATATCATCAAATAGTCATTGAAACTGAAAATTTAATTGTAAATCTACAGTATTATGATTTGTACTGGTTTCAACTACTTGTATATTTGTACGATTTCTGCCTATATCTAACCCAGCCTGCTAAATTATACATCATGATATACGAATAGGTTTAAAAAATGTTTTTGGGTAGAATTTCACACCATTATATATGCATTGAATAAGATAAAAAATCACAACGTCATGGAGTATCCGATATGGGGGCATATTCAGAATAAATTTCAGGTATTTTATGTTTTTTTTTAACGGAGCTTGATCATGGATGGGTATTTGCGAATCGAAATCAACTCTGTCGTAACATTTGTAGCATTTATGACTGTGTAGATGAATGTACAGAATTAGTACGATGTGACAGGTGCAAGTGGAAAGTAATCACGTGGTATAAGTGCGCGCGTGATCTGCGTAACTTCATATCAAAACTTACTCTTGAAACTGCAAACGAGGCTGAAGACTCTGCAGCGATAAAAAATGCGTGCCGTATTCTCGCGTGTGATAGTTCCTATCCGGAAACGTTTGAGTACGTTCGAGGGAACAAGCCCGTCTTACACGAAAGTTTTATATTTTCCTTTGTGAGTTTAAGAACTTGTCATCATTTATCAGAACCATTTAATAGATTTAAAGGGAAGTGCTGTGTATGTATTATATAGCAAAATTTCAGTGAATTTTGTAGGAGTAAGGACGGAAGTTATCTTGGATTAGTGTTGTTGTAGACTGGCTTCTTTCAACGCAGTGTTGTAAGCTGATTGAAGTACAGTGCAATGTATTAATATTCACTCGTGAATACATAACTCTGTTCAATCTTTATCATTTGGAAATATTCTTGCCTGGAAATCTAAGTTCGGGTATGGTAAGAATATTTACTTAACATGTACACCATTTTGTCAATTTTAAAATCTATTTGCGAATTTCTTTTAAACAGATGGGATTTTTGTAAGCACCTAATTCTTAAGTTCCCCCACCCAATTTATTAAGCTTTTGTGGTGAAGTAATTTTAGACTTTTCCTAGAAAAGTTTTTAGCTTATTTTACATTTCATCTTTTTTGATCGTTTGATTTTAGATGACTTATGTATTGCTGAATTATTACACTCAATATAATTGCAGGCTTTTTTTTCAGAGTTAGTCAATATAATCATTTGTACAAAATTTTAGGCTATAATTAGTTAAAAAAATGACAAAATGTTACCTACAATTGTTAAGTGAAATTATTAGGATACTTGTTTATGTATACGTTAAAATTCAGACAACATTCAATTGACTGCTGAATGTTTAGTGGCATTAATAAAGCTATGGAGTTGAAAGTGCGAAGCGCCACGCGAACCTCTGAAAATTTTCGAACATTCGCACTTTTCTAGCTTTCGCACCTTTTATGTATTTATAGGTGATTTCAGATAAAAATCATTACAATAAAACACCATTTCCTGTTTGCATACGTCAACAGTCAAGTTGAACACCCATAAAATATTTTGTGCATCAATAAAAACATGTTTTCAATGCAAACTTTCAGTGTTTTGTTGTTAGCTTATACTTGAAACCACAAAGTGGCAATAACAGAAAAAAAGATTAGACTTTCAAGTAGTCAAGGTTTTGCTATATTACAGTTTAGATTACAGTGAAAATGTTACACTAGAATCTTATACTCTGGACATTTTCGGTCACTTTTTTATTATTGCATTATAATGAATTGTCAGATAGCTCTGAAATTTTAGGGGAAATTAATTAATACATAAAAACACAAAATGTGGTATGGAAACTTTATCAACCAGAGTTGTGTTATGATTTTTATTTATCATTAATTATTTTGCTTCAGTGTTTTGAAATCACCCTTATATGAAAAAGTCGCTATTGAAAATAAGCGTGATTTCTACGTGTTTGAAATGTTGAAATGATAAATAATTAAATACGTATTTGAAGTTACAATTTAGTTCCTAGGTTTTCTTGTTTACAGAAATATTGAAACGGCGAGAAATAAAATCGTACGTGTATCAGTTGTATAACTCTTCGCATACCGGATGAGGAAAGTCAAAAGTCAACGTTAAACTTGTGAACGCAATTATTCGTTCAGTAGTTACAATAATTATTGTAACAACGACTCTGTCTGCAAAAAGGATGGAGACACATTTTAAAGCGTATCCTGATTTACATAACTGATTTTTCCGCTAGATTTCGTTTTTTTGCGTCATACTTTACCTATACAATTATGTTATAGCTTGTTTAGTCGTTAAACCTTGATATGATGAAATTTGTTAAATTTTAGCAGCTTGTTTCAATACATCATGTAACAATACATCTCTGTTATTGTTGAAGCGCTTATTCATGTTCAATGTGTATGTAACCTATATAGGACTGGGCTTATATATTATTTTCCAGAGAGCCCTCGTACTAACACACACTTTTAAGTCGTAGAACTAGAGGTAGATAATGACACGTTGTATTAGTGTAGATAATGACACGTTGTATTAGTGTAGATAGATAATGACACGTTGTATTAGTGTAGATAGATAATGACACGTTGTATTAGTGTAGATAGATAATGACACGTTGTATTAGTGTAGATAGATAATGACACGTTGTATTAGTGTAGGTAGATAATGACACGTTGTATTAGTGTAGATAGATAATGACACGTTGTATTAGTGTAGGTAGATAATGACACGTTGTATTAGTGTAGATAGATAATGACACATTGTATTAGTGTAGATAGATAATGACACGTTGTATTAGTGTAGATAGGTAATGACACGTTGTAGTAATATAGGTAGATAATGACTCAATGTTTCAGAGGTTTGACTGTATATGTTGTGTATTTGTGGATGCAAAAATTCTCCAACACACAGTACGTAAATGCCAATGAAGATTTCTTTGAGCAAGAAAATGAAATAAAAATAGAAAAAAAATGCATCAAAATCAAGTAGAAGATGGGTTGTGCTACTTCCTAGGAAAACATGAAAATACACGAATGAATAATGGACAACAAACATGCATGATAAGTTTATTGTCCTACATTCTCCATAACTATTAAATAGCTAAAATAACACACGACGCCAAATATGCGACGCCATGTATTGAGTAATGACGTGATATTGGAAAAAGATAATAATTTTTATATTTTACATTGTAACATACACGTAACTGAACAACTTCGCAGAAGCTGGGACAAAGAGAGAAACAGAGCAATCACAACCAAAGACAAAACAGAAACAATCCCCCGTCCCCATCCCCATACGGAATTTATAAAGAAATGATCATAAACTCTTTAATGGCTTTGTCTGCCGTGAAATGAAACAGTTTGTGAAAGTAACTAACCAGACATCTAGTAGCCTTGACATCGAAAAAATCTCTCCTCTTGAGATAAAATTTGCAATAACTTATTAGCATTGTTACTAAATTTAAGTTTGTATATTTTTTTAATTAAAATACATAGAGTTCAGGTTGAGTTGCGACTGTGGTGCAGTTGTAAGTGCGTTGGACCTGTAACAGAGCGATCCGGGTTCAAACCCCGGTCGCAGCAGGTTATACCATTCTATGAAAATTTAACAAAAATGTCGATTTTCCTCCATATGTAGAGAAGTTGCCGGCTCGTTTTGGAAGGGTTAGTTTACATTAGTTAGAATACTGGTTTGGTGAACCGGCCGCCGTATATAACTGAAAACTGTTGAAAAAACGGAGTGAAAAAAAAAGAATTCAGGTTGAGAAATTCCTTTAAAGTTTTAAAAAGTTTCACGTTGCAATTGTATTTACATGTTCCAACAAGTTTAATTTCTTGATGATAAAATTTACAGAATGATATAAGTTATACATGTATATGATGTCAGTAACTTTTAAGTGAGAATTAGATTTCGTTCATTAAATTCTTCAATTTGACTATACACTCTAGCAAAGCGAATTAGCTGAGAAATGTAAACGCCGTAAAATGTGCTACTCTCCATCCAGAAATGGAAACCAGTATCAAAATCAAAGTAAATATTTTGTTGTTAATAATGCTCAAATCAAGGTCTAAAAACATGTTGGTGTGAGACATTGACTTTGTTTAGCTAGAGTTACTCTTGGTAAATATCTTAAGTTAGCATACTAATAGTTTATCGAAGTAGGTATTGTAATCGCCCAAATGTTTATATAAGTCATATTTGTTTTCCAATCCATTATACGCTATTCTTGTTACTGTCATATTACATGCTTTATATGTGTGTATGCTTTGCATATGATTATCAATTTAAACATAAAGTTTAAACCAATCACCCAAATATTACAAATTAATGGGATTTTGATTACATCTTTGATAAATTGCGTTCTGATACACGAGTCAACTGGAAGTGCTTATTTTTAAATTTATTATATTTACTAATTCAAGTAAATTTACTCTGCTTTTTTGCAAAATGCATTTATTAATACGAGTCTAATAGATTCATTGAGAGACGTCTGTTGATGTGGAGTTAATTTTATTTTCAAAGGCTGATAAAAATTAGCAGAACATCATTGTATTTATTTTCATTCGTTCTAGGAGAGTTTTTTTGGGGGGTCATTTTGAATTCAATTCTGAATCTACAGCTTTGTTGACGTGGATACAATACATTCTCCAATTAATCATGAAGAGATTCGTAAGTAGTTGTTATGCGCAGTAATTATATAAACAGTTATTATGCATAAATTCAAAACATGTCATTTATTCTCGATATAACTTAGCAAGCTAAATAAGGAATAAAAATATACCGTGAAATTCTTTTCTATCTTTGATGTTCGTGCGAAATCTGAAACGTGCTTTGATTCGGTAATTACGTAAACGTATCAGAACACAGGGTAATTTAGTTCTTATGCTTATACGTGTATAAATTTTAATATAACTATCAATAAGGGCTATATCATAGTAATTATCACAGTTTTAAAATTACCCGTATTTGGAATAGGAACTAGAATAAAGTTTGTCCCAGCTGGGCCAGAGGTTATAAAACAACAGCCTCCCTTCAACAACAACATAATTTTACACTGTACGATTTAACTATTAAGTTAACCTCTCAACTATAGCATAATTTTGATGCATCCAGAGGGCGTTGCTTTGGAGAGGATGCACTGTACCTTGAAATTACAAGTTTTTTTTATTTCCGGTGCAAATCAATTACATGTAATCCTGGCAACCTTTTGGTCACGTGAGTAAATATTGGTCTAGTTCCAAATGTAATGGAACACAGTACAATTGTGTGTACAAAGGTCAAATACAATAGTCAAAATAATAAGAGTTAACTTAATTCAATCGATAGAATTAAGATTCAAAATGTTTGTATTACGGTCTTTTCAGTAACATTTAAAATCAACCTGCAATAATTGTGTACAGCGCAACCTCTCCAGACCGACCCTCTCTTGAGCAGCAACCTCCCTTCAACAACAGTATATTTTTTCTCACGAATTGACCATTACTTTAACCTCTTTAGAGCAACAACCTCTCAACTAGAGCATAATTTTGCTTCTCCCAAAGGGTGTTGCTTTGGAGAGGTTGCCCTGTTATTAGAAAAAGGCCGATTAATGTTTAAGTGTATAAAAGTACCGATATTTATAAATATGCCGACGCGGGGCTATTGGAGTCCATTAGTTAAACTTTAAGGGGCGATCAAGCAAAGTTGAAACGTGATTCGCTATTCGAAATGGTCTTATTTCAAGTTCATTGAAAGAAGTATACAGTGTTTAGAATGTGTCACGTTCAGTCAGAAACACTGTTAAAGGTTTAATTCTTAGTTTTTGTCGCATGGTTGAATTACAATGCGATTCGATTTTTGACTAATATAAATTAGAATACAAATATAGATGGAAGATCGGTACAACAGGTGTTAGAATTAACAGCCACAGCAACTGTTGCCAATGTAAAACGAGGGTCACAGCAATGTATTTAAGTTATGCTGGCAACATTTTGTACAGTGGCCTTATCTCAAATCTTTATCTCGATTAAAAGTCTCGTTTACTTTACAGTAAAACTTCATTATTACGAGCATCGATATCTCGAGCACCCGACCTACATTGAGTTTTTGAAGTCCCGTCAACTTTTAAGTTCTTAGTTGTGTATAATTTTCAACCGACAATTTTGTAATTATTATTCTGTGAAAATAGTGTTATAAATTTCAAACAGCTAAATGAGTATTTTTATTGTAGAATGCAAACTATTTTAAAATAAATAAATTAAGTTGGTATATTTTTCTTGACTATTATAATTCTTTGTTACGTCAGATATATAGTTAATTACTCCATTACGCAGAAACAGATTGTAAAGCTGTCAGTTGTATATACAGTATAACCCATGAGAACCGGATTCTCTAACGACCGGAATTCTCTAAAGACCGGAATTCTCTAAAGACCGGAATTCTCTAACGACCGGAATTCTCTAAAGACCGGAAAGACCGGAATTCTCTAAAGACCGGAATTCTCCGCAAATCAGACGATTACATTTTGTAACGATTATTTTTGTTTGGATGAAAACGTTACATGTATTTCAATTAGCCTAAAGGTCAGTTTTTTGTTCCGAGAAGTCACTTGTCATGGTTGACTTCGTTGAGTAGGCTATAATTAAGCTGGGAGGAGATGCATGTTCATTCTTTGTCTTTTAGACCGGAGGAAAGTCATGAGTCAGTGCTATTTGCCATATAGAAGGAAAAAAAACATTTCGTGAAAATATCACTTCAGTAAAACAAGGTGAAGGTCACTTCACGAAAATAGTGAAAAAACTACAGCACAAAATAATTTGAAACATCTGCCTTATTTCCCATTAACTCAGTCAATCAAAACCTTCTGTATAAACAGCGGAAATAATATGGGATGATTTCCTGTGATTGCTACGATCCCTCTCCGATGAAAGCCACGTTTGTACTCTGTCTAAGTCTGGTTCACTATGCATCGTGATGATAATGATTGCCTCGTTCGATTAAACTCAAACCTCTGAATAAAGACCTCCCTGTGAATAAAGGTCACTCTTTGAAAACCGTAACTGATTATTTAGAACAAACTTACCTCCGAATAAAGACTACCTGTCAATAAAGGCCACATTTTGCCGTCCCGAGGGTGAACTTTGTTCACAGGTTTTACTGTATATGAATTCCTCAGTCCATTTTCAACTCATGTTGTAATATATATACTAGTACACAAAGGAACGGCTTGTGGAAGAAAATATCGCTTTATTTCAGAGTATATTTTTATCAAAAATGTAGGTGTACCATATAAATAATACAATTATGTCTCAATTATCGACATTTTACATTTATAGTGATATATGAACCATAACTGTGATAGTGTTTTTTTTTGCTTCATTCTTTTCATAATTCCAAAAGCAAGCGAATTTTCGAATATGCATATTTTGTTTCTAAGGGTAGTACATGTTGTGAGTCATAATATATGGAGTTACATGTCGCGTTTTTCCACGACAGCTATGGAATATGAAGCTACCATGAAGATGTCAAATTGTGTCTATTATTGTTTCAGCCTTGCTGTCAAATGTCCATGTGCCTCAAGTGCTCGCTACATCTGTAGACGAAAAAAACATATTTTAGACGCTCACTATGAACGATCTTTATCAGAAAATGGTTGATTCAGTTTCTCGGCTGGTAAGTAAAACTTTATGTAATGTTTTCTGATAATTGTTGAGTAATTTAAGTATTCTATATACAATAAACCCTCACGTAGCCTCGGCAATGAGACCATCACTTTTCGTAATAATTGGTCGTAATAATTGGTCGTAATAATTGGTCGTAATAATTGGTCGTAATAATTGGTCGTAATAATTGGTCGTAATAATGAGGTGATCTCATTATCAAGTTGAATTATAGGAAAGTTGTTGAATGCCGGTCCAAAAATAAGTGGTCGTTATAACAAGGTGGTCGCAATGTGAGGTTTACAATATAAGATTTAGATGAGTCATCAAGCCGCGAATTACTTATCTATTTTTAGACATTGAACATGATGTCTATATTTGTAGTCTTTTCGGCTTAAAATTCGCCTGAAAAAAGATAAAAAAATCTCAAAACTAACAACAGTTTTACGTGTAGTAGCGAATTCGACCTATGTTAAACAGACCAGCAAAATTAATATAAAATACTTGTTCAATATTGTTTTGTCGAATTAAACCTAATTGTCCACCAGTACTGTACGTTTTGTGTTTACGTTGTAGCTTAACTTATTAAAGTGTTAAGAAGGGTTTATGTACATGTATATAGTTTTTCACTTTCTCAAATTTGTTTTCAGTGGTATCTGTTTGTATTTAAATGTGTAATCAGATTGGGATTAACGTTGAATGACGGCCGTTTTGATATTTATCAATTTGGAAAACTTGTTGAATATTCGGAAACATTAATTAAATATTGTTGATTATTTGGAAACTTATTTACTGAATAAATATACTTATAAATACATGTGCAAGTAACAATAACATAAATACACACGTGATAAATAAACAGTGATATCCCGACGCATCATTTGTTTATCAATTTATATTCAATTATGTTAACATGACCAGTAATAATAAATTGTCCTTGGCTATTTTATAATATGATATGACGTTATAGTAAAGACAAACACTGGTCAACATGTGTAATAAAGTTGTTTAAAGTTTTAACAAAAACTATACAGAAAAAAACATATTTCATTTGAATAAATATTGAACCGTATAAATACTAACATACCAAATAGTCCAGTGTTACTTGGGGTTTTTTTCTTAGAATCGTAGCTTGGCCTACATATTTTGCCAATTCTATCATATAAATATAAAGGGTGAAAAAAAAATTAATATCAGGCCGGAAAAATATCCTAAAAATCTTCTAATACTACGTACAATTCAGTGAAAAGCATAATAGAACAGCGTATTCTGATTTAACGACATTCTGAAGGCACAATCTTCATGTTCTATTTTCTCTATCCATTAAATCTCCCAGTTTCAATTTCTAATTTCTGAGAACTCAGTCCAAAAGAGCTGAATAATTTTTTTAGTCTATCATTTATCAGTAAGATGAGGTAATCAATAATATACAACCTAACCTTGTTATAATCAAACCAAGTTGGCCGATGGTTTAACATTTTTAAAACATATTTGAATGTTTGCCTCTGATCTTGATATGTAATTCACTTATACATTTTTGTTTACACAAACACTTTTGGCACTTGTGTTTTATGGACAATGATTTCTTGTTTATAATGACACGCAAATTACAAGTAAGTAAAATCAGTTAGTCCTAGCTTTGTATTAGAAGGCTTGAAAAAAAAACAGTGTGTAGTCATTTCGGTCTTTCATGTTTTTAGCTCACCAGAACCGAAGGTTCAGGGTGAACCGTTAGGGTGGAGTTTGGCATTTCGAATTTTTACATCAAAACTATTTTGGAAATAGAAGAATATTCTCCGGGACTGACAGACTATTTTAGAACCTTTGAAATTCAGCCATATATTGTCAGTGTCAAAATATGGAATTAATGTTCAAATAAATATTTGAATGTGTCAGTCATTTTATTACACTTTTATTATACATGCGTCAAACTTTGATTAGTGATTATATTAATTTTTCAATTTGTAATTATACTGGACGACTAACACTGTTATACATATTATATTATCTGTTCCATGGAAGTAAATGTGATTTTTATTTTTGTATTTCAGATGACGCGTCGATCATTTGCTTTGATAATCGTTCTGTGTGTAGGATCTCTATTTTGTTTTAAACTCTACACAAACCCTCAGATGTTAAGCACAACGTATTCGTCTGAATTTAGGGGACGAATTGAACAGGTACATATATCTAATAACACCGTGTTTACAAACCTAAAGAATCAATTAAAATAATGAATATAATACATCCTGTATTTTATCAGTTAATAAAGTGTAGACAGGGTTTGGCCATACAAGAAATAAGTAACAAGTGCGTTTGACTACCCGACGTATTCTAAACGGAACAGCCGACCATATTTTACTGTAGAATAATGCATAGGCTAATTTCTGTATATTAAATTGGCAATGTATGTATCTGAGAAAAATACCAGCCAACGCCTGTGTATTTATGCAATCCAGTTTCATTAAAACAGACCACTCGGTTAAATGATGGTTGTCTAGAAAATATCAGTGATATTAAAAGTCTGTTTTTTTTTGTATTCTAAAATATACTGTATAAATCACAGTCGTCCCCTATTGTAAATTCTGTAACTGTTTAATATTTGACTTTAAAGAAAACAAGAATGAACGAACATGGTTGTACTGTAGTGTTAATAAGTAAATTCTTATTAAACACTCTTTTACGCTGACATTAAACAGTGCGAGAATCGATTTAAGAATTTCAGAAGCGCAAAGGAACCTGTTGTAACGAATGTAGAGAGCCAGAATGATCCCAATGATTTAATGAAAGCTGTAAGTTTTTGCATTACTTTATTTGAATGTTATATTTATGTACATGTAGATAGTAAAACAGTGATAGATAAACATATAATTGTTTTTTCCGTTCTCTGGATATACGTAACACTGTGTTTACGAATCTAAAGAAGCCGTAGCCGTGGTCCAGCGGTTAGTGCGCTGGACTTGTAACCCGGATATCCTGGTTCTCGGTCGCGGCAGGTCATACCCTTGTATGAAAATTTGACAAAAATGTCGATTTTCTTCCATATATGGAGAAGTTGTGGAAGGGTAAGTTAGTACTGGTAAGTATACAGTCCAGGAAAACTGGTTAGGTGAACCGGTCGTCGTATATAACTGAAAAATTGTTGAAAAACGGGGTTAAACCTCAGTGACTTTGTCATATAAAAACGAACATCATTATACCTGTATTTTACTTTATCCATAACATTAAAATTAAGACATGCTTGGCGGGGAAAGCGATCACCTCACTTTATCCAGTTCTGTGTAACCGGGTCCAAAATGTTGTTTCGGATAATCCATGGTTTCGGATTATACAGGGTAGAGGAAATCTAGACCGTATTACATGAAAACAAAGGGAGGCCACTCCCAAATAAATTATTATGTAAATAATTATATTCAATTATTATGTAAATAATTATATTCAATTTAACCACTAACTGTGTGTGTTATGATTCATTTTTTATTTACAATAAACAATACATTTGAATTTCAATGTATTTCAATGGAATATAAATATTGTGTAGGGTTGTCGGTATCCAGAGTAACATAAGGGTGATATGTGTAATAATCGTCTAAAGGAAAAAAAATACATGTATATGGCTTTAACAGATTGTTAACTCTTTTCTTTTCAGGGTCCTTTCAAATTCTTACCAAATTTTAAAAACCCGTGTTGGCTAAACCCTGATCGCGTTAAAAATAAGACAACGTTACCTGTACTCTGTCTTCCATACTTTTACATGGTTGGTGCCCCAAAGGCTGGAACAACCGACATGAACCGCAGACTGATTCAACATCCACAAATATCGTCACATGTACAGAAAGAACCACATTGGTTAACAAGAAAACGTTTTTGTGAGTAATGACTTTTTCCGACAATTCTCCTTTTGGTTAATGTAAAATTATCCAATGCAATATTCTTACTTTTGGCATTTGTCTGTCCTTTCAATTCGTAGATCTATATACATTATGGTAATCTAGCCACAGTTTTTACCGTTTTGATAGATTTTTATCTGAATACACAGGTACAATAGTTTTTTATCTCTTGTATTTTTTCAAGGCACGCATGGTAAAAGGGTTACATTTATGTTATAAACGTACTCAAATTAATTTATCTGTATTAGATTTGGTTTTTATCCCTGATTTAGATTCTGAGTCAGGCGGCACACTAGACGCATACCAGAGGATTTTTTTTACTACAGCAACACGAGAAATTGTGGCCAAACGTAATAAAAAAGGCTATCATAACGTGATATTTGGTATAAACTGTTTTCTTACTTTTCGACAAATTGCACACTACTATATCATCCCCATCTTTTTGAAAATATCTTACGGAGTACCTGTCTAAATGCATTATGCAAACAAACGCTTTGTCCACCTTCTATGGTGATACATGTACACAACTAGGCACCATTCTACACCTAGCGCATTGATCCGATAGTTTGTTCATATATTTCACAAAGAATGGTATTTTATCTAAAGCGAACTGTAACTACATAAAACAAAAATGCCTAAGGATTGTCCCACATTTATACAATTGCACTATAATGTTGATGAGTGACAACTTTCCAAAAAATCTCTCTGATGAATTGAAAGGAATTTAAATCTGAATAAGCTCCATTGTTTCTTTTTTTACAGGGGACTGTAGCGCTTCCACTCTGTGGGATAATAAGGGATTAAGGAGAGAAGCAGCTAGACAAAATCTTACGGAACTCCCATATACAAATGCTGATGTTATCCACCACTTAAACCCACGAACTAAAATCATTGTAATGCTTAGAAATCCTGTTGATAGGTACGTGTTATGTTTATTTACTTATTTTTTTTTTCGTTTTCTGTTAGTTCTGTCTCTGTTTATTTCGAGAGTAGATAAAACAAATAATAAAATTTCTGTACATACAAAAGACTTCCATGAGGCGTCAGACTTTTGTCAACTTGTTGTTCGGTTTCGGAATAGTTATTGTAAAATTTGCCTAAAGTTTTATTGTTAATTTATCGGTTCGACTAATATATCTGAATATTTATCTTTTTCACTGGGTTTTAATTCGTTTTTAACAATTTTTCACAAGATACCGGTAACTTCTCCACATACGGAGGAAATCGACATTTTTGTCAAATTTTCATAGAAGGGTGTGACCTGCCACAACCGTTATTTGAACCAGGTTAGCAGTCTAGCGCACATACTCTTCCACGAAAATTTGACAAAAACGTCGATTTTCCTCCATGCATTGTGAAATTGCCGGCTCCTTATGGAAGGGTAAATTAGTACTGGTTAGTATACAGTCCAGGAAAACTGGTTTGGTCAACCGGTTGCCATATATAACTGAAAGATTGTTGAAAAACAACAGCGTTAAACCCATGAAAATTAAGATCAAAGAGAATCAGCTGGCTACACTTGCAAGAAAACCATTCGGCACGTGGCAGTTTATTTCCTGATTTAAATTAATTAATTGTCTATGCGTTGCAGGTTGTATTCAGACTTTTTATACTTTCAACATAAAACTCCGCGAGAATTTCACGAAGAGGTCGTTTCAGGTATTCAACACCAGAACATGTGTTTAAAAGTCAACAGTACGCGTCATTGTATGTACAAGAGTAATGAAAACCAAAATATAACTAGGATGGTAATACTTAATTAATTTTAATTCTGTAATACTGGTCAGTTTTGAAACCTTACTACTTCATATTTTACTTAAATTACATTTTTTTAAATTATTAATTAATTAAATTATTTAATTTTTGACCATGTAATATTCTGTGGGCAACTCATACATTTCTCAAGGGATTTTGACCAAACTTTCACAGAACTACTGTCATTAGGTACCCCAGCATTATTATGTTGTTGGGGGTTTTGTGATTCGATCGTTTTTGGCGGAATTATGGCCATTTGTGTATTTTGCGCACATGTAATATATAGAAAAATACTCTACTGCGCACAACTTCGACATATCTCTAGAGATTTCAATCAAACTTTCAAAGAACTATTGACATCAAGTGGCCATACTCATGTTGTCAGGGTTTTGTGATTTGATTAGTTTGGGCGGATTTATGGCCCTTTGTTTTATTTTGCACATATGCAATTTTATGGAGAAATACTTACCTGTACGCTACTCCTCCTTTAATTATCAAACGGTTTTTAATCAAACTTTCATAGAACTATCGTCATCAAGTGACCCAGTCCGTATTCTGTGTGTTTTGTGATTTGATTTTGCCTTTATGAGCTATTAAAATCAGAATCGCATGACATAGGCAAAATGTTTCCACCCTGTGACCGAAGGTAGGAATGGAATTCGTCTAAAGAAGGAGAGCCTGGTTTTGTGACAGTTCCTGTCATTTCTTGTTCAATAATTTACGGCGATCGGTTCATCTTACCAGTTTTCCTGGACTGTATACTAACCAGTACTAACTTACCCTTCCACATGGAGCCGGCAACTTCTCCACATATGGAAGAAAAATCGACATTTTTGTCAAATTTTCATAGAAGTAATGATAGCCAATATTTCTTGTTGTTTACATCTGTTAGTTCAGTATCACTAGAATACAAAAATAAGATTGGAATCCAGATTGACAAATTTGCATGTAGATTGTTCTAGAACATAAAAGTAACAAAAATATAAATAAAACGAAAATATGTCCGCAGTATTAAAAAGTTTGAGTTTTATAAGGCCTAAAAATAGCTTGTTTCCGCTACCGGCTCTCAAAACGTAGGGTCGGTAGATAGGGCTTTAGTTTTTTTTTATTTTCATTTTTTTATATTCCAGAATATGACTGACATTTTTATTTTGCAAAACTATAAATTCACTAAAAGTGTCATAGGGTCGGCCGGGGTAGCGGAAACAAACTATTTTTAGGCCTAATTCTATATTTGGCCGTGTATTGTTTATAAGTTTATGCAGCATCCAAATGCTCATGTTGTATTTATGATTTCAGGGAAGATTGCGAATTGGAGTATATTACATACATTTAGAAGAATATTTCCGTGTTTTCCCTCGTAATCAAGTCATGGTGATCAAACTTGAAGATTTTTCTCTAAATCAAAAAGAATATATGAAAAGATTGTTTAAATTTTTAGACCTAGGTAAGTACATTTGTTAGTGTATCGATTTCTCTTTTGACATAAGACTACAAAAATGTTTCTGGTTTCCCAACCTACCCTAATTTTTCCCCGCGACCTTAGTGGGGTGGGATGGGTGCTGTGAAGGAGTAGGACGAGTGTGACGTGAGTAAGAAGGGTGACGACGTAAGTCAAGTGTAAGAAATCCTGAAAATATCGTTCTATAGATAATTTAAATGCTATTTTGAGACTGTTTCTTGGCTGTTTCAGCGACGTTTTGGTTTTGGTAAAGAAAAAAAAAAGTTTTTATAAGCATTAAGAGTAATTCTTTGGTTGGTTGGAAGTTTTTATGACTTATTAGGATTACTTCTATCCTGTTATTTTTTTTCAGATCCGTTAGATGATATGACTTTACAGAGAATTGCTAACCCTAATAAGAAGGCTAATACCCGTAAATTGACAGACAAACGTGTCGGTGATATGCTTCCAGAAACCAGAAAACTACTAGTGGACTTTTACAGACCTTTTAATGAAAAATTAGTGAAATTATTGGGTGATTCTTTTAATTATAATTAACAGATTGCTGGATAATAGACTGCACCTGCTGATACATGCGTGCAGTTACCAGATTCTTGTGACAGAACAGAACAGAACAGAACAGAACAGAATAGAACGGAATATTTATTTTGAATTGTTTATTATTTTGAATTTGTATTACATGTACATTACATACGCGCATATCAAGTACATAGCGCATCGTCAGACCAAAGCGTATGCGTAATAAATATAAGGCATAAGTTAGGTAAACTATAGTGCATTATTACACTGGTATAACCATTTCAATAAGAGGGCATTGTGGTTAAGTAATGGTTGTTTATTTAAAACGAGAAGCATTTCAGCACATTGAAATTCTCCACTAACAAGAATCCTGGTGAAAATTTACATTAATGGCTACTTCAATAAGTCATTCTATTAAGAATTCATTTATCAAATTATCATGTCTGTCTTAAATGTTTCACTATATTCTTATATCAATTCCTATGGTAGGTCTGTCAAGTTCTTCAAATCACTATTTCGTGTTGTGAACGCTTTAAAATGATAGAAAAAATATTAGCATGTACAGTTTCATTTTTTTTAATACATTCCAAATGTATTTGTGTTTTTTTCTCATTTCATTCCTTTTTGTGTTTTTTTTCCGTATTAAATAAATGTTTTGTTTTACGTCAACAATATTGGTCATCTTTTTCATGTCTCTTTATTTTTTTTTTGTTTTTAAGTGACATTGTCACTGCGTTTAACGCCGTTTTTCATCAATTTCCAGTCATATATGCCGATCGGTTCCACAGGAAACGGACAATTTCTCTATATATGGAGGAAAAGCTTGTCTCTTTAAGTTCTCAGCACTTTATGTAATACTTTAAGGGGTATTTTTAAGGCAGTTTTAGTGTTATGTATTTCGTTTTGGAGGCAATGAATCGAAACCACAGTTTTCCACAAGGGCTGTTTTATGGAGGGGGCGGGCGGTGCCGGCGTGCGCCCTTACAAAATCTGGCTGGCATAAGTAAAAGACGTCAGTTATGCGCTGACTGTGCCCATGTTCTACATTAACATCTTGATTTTACGCCCCACATATCCAAAAAATCTGTAACCGCCCCTGTTCCAGTGTTTGAATAAGATCGTTTATATCATGTGTTATTTCAGCTCTAAATACATAACCTTCTTCATAATTCCATTTGTAGAATGTTCTTGTTCAGTTATTGGAATTATTGGCATTTTTCCTTATGCATAATACAGTAAAACCCCTGAAAACCGGACCATTTCCGGGATGGGCCAGAAGTCCGGTTTTCTGAGAATTCCGGTTTTCAGAGTCCGGTTTACCGGGGTTATACTGTTGATATATGGACCAGTACACGAGCCTTTTGATCAACTCTCGTATGTGAAAAAGGTGGCGTTTTTTTCAAGATTTTATTAATATAGACTAAAATATATTTTAATTATAGTGATTAATTACCATCACTATGATTAATTAATAAAGATATAAATACACTTAGCTGATAATATACAAAATATATAATATGCTGTTCATGTGATACACATATTTAATAAACTTTGCATGTATTGTAATTTTGTTAAATTTTTTAGCGTTACATAAATTCATAGCTATTTGCCAGATTATGGTACGAGTATACAAAGATTTTGTTATGTTTTCTTTCAGGACTATTTTATGCTTTGTGGTAAATTTATTTATATATACATGTATTTGTTTATATATTTATGTCGACACTGGTGTTTAATGTAAAAATTGGTCGCATTGGGTCTATGACTTCTGGGTTTATTAAAAATAAACTGTAAAAAGATATAACTTCTATGTTGAAATCTGACGTAGAATTTGCTAGACTGAGTATACTAATGAAAAAAAATATTGCCATCACAAACGGGCGATATAGTTGCGTTTTTTTCTCTCTGCGATTTAATGTCGCTCCAACTACCAGGGTCAAGTCTCGACTTTTCCAGTTTTGAACGTTGAGGACCATACCAGACGTACACCTGGATAAAACTTCTGACCTTCCGAAAGCTAGGTAGACAGTTTCCTCACATGTGAAATTTGATCCCTGGTGGATTCGAACTCACGGCAATGAGGGGCTTTTGATTACAAGTCAGAGACCGTAACCACTCGACCATGGAGGACGCTGGAATTCGAACCATAGTAGAGAGGTAGTGGATTACTAGTTAAAAACATAACACTCGGACCACGCATGCCCCGAATTAATTAACCAGTTCAATTTGTATGTATTAGATAACATTATGTGATGACAACTATATGTATAATATTTTCATAAAATGTCCAAGTTTCCGACAATTTCGCGTCACTACAATTATGAATGATCTAGGAATACACAGGACGTTTTTAAAACAAAATACTGAATACGCTATCACTACGTGGAAAGAGAAAACAAATTTCTTAATCCGCACGATTCTCCACATTTTAGAATTGTGATGCCAACATAAGTCAAAGATTGCCACAGAATGTTCATGCCAACAAGTAAATTCTCCGAAATGGACACAATGAAACATAGCGGACCGAATTAGGATTTACGAGAAATAAATTTATGAGAAAGTCCCAGGCAACAAATACATGTGATGCAATTACGAAAACGGGCCTTCTAGTATAACGTAACCAGTAAAGCTAATGACGTTGTTCTGCACAGTAAATAGTAAATGAGTGACTGGTTATAAAACAGTGCAAATAACAAGTCAGTATTTATAATCTAAACTACAGTAAAACCTCGATATCGAAACCACCTTCGGAATCCGTAAAAACGGTCGTAATAATGAGGTTGTCTTATTATCAAGTTGAATTATATGGGACTAATCGAAAGCCGGTCAAAAAATAAGTTATGACTAGGTGGTTGTAATATTGAGGTGGTTGCTATTTGAGGTTTTACTGTATTTCACACCCTGTGGATCCATAGGTAGCCTTTAGTTAATTCATATGTAATTGCGTAATTAAGATACAAGTATATACGAAAGAAAAAAAACATGCAAAATAAGATCTTCTATGAGTTAATACATGTACAACTAAATTTTCAACACGCAGTGAACGCATGCAAAATATATTTAGCAGTTTTTATGGATATTTTGGTATGGTGGGCATAAAACACAGACAATAAAATATTGAAATAGAGGGAAAACGGAGACATTAAAGTAATAGAGGGATACTAATACAGCCGACGTTGATAGAGTATTAAAGCAGCTGATCGTGCGTTGTTTGATGAGTTTAGATTGATAAATTTGGTCTGTTCGGGTATATAAATCACGGATATCGAGTGCCTGCAATAAACACACGTGTAGATAAAATAACAAAGTTAATCCTTGAAATGCAAGCTACCGAACTATCACAATAAGCACACCACAACGAAACTGACATAACTCCCCTGGTCAATACTCCCCCCTCAACCCTGGTCAATACTCCCCCTCAACCCTGGTCAAGACTCCTACCAGTATATTATGTATATAAAATAGTACTTTTGAAATAAATAATTCTAAAGAAAATAATTTCATTGAATTAAATCACCAATCAGGCTTATGGTTAAAGGATGGTGAATGTGTGATCACATGTAGGATTATGAAGATGAAACACTCAATTAGCAAAAGCTCTTATTGAAGAGTGTAGTAAAAGATGTACGATCACACCTTTTAAAAATCAAAGCCATTACCCTTACAAAATATTTGACTCATATAAACTTTCATAGTGTATGTCATTTCGTGTGAAAACTTATGTTAGAATTCAATGAATATTGAAGATCCATTTTCATTTTCGCATAGTTTTCATCTCGGTCTTTGATATTTATGTAAGTCAATTGTATGCCTGTAATTTCAAATTCCATTTTTAAAGAAATTGATTTCTTGAATCAGTTCATGCGCTCTGTATAAGTTTAAATACATATTATTACAGACTACAGCATGTTTCATTTGAAGGCCGAGATAAGTGCGTTGAAAAAGCAAATTCTACAAATCAGTTAAATAAATGATCGCCGTTGGTTCCCGTATCAATTATTTCGGTTGAATAGGAGCGCGCATACCTAGAGGAGGCAATTCAACACGTCAATAAATAACGTTCTACTTTCAATTTTAGAATGGTCGTTTTTTGGGACACTTCACTGGTGCACACGATTTGTGGTATTGTAAATTTTACGTGTTGTTTTACTATATTCTTGTTTTCATTTAGTGGCAGGCTACTGTTATTATGCTGTCGTTTCGTATTCATAATCGATTAACTTAGATTTTTATCTATATTTTAGATCTATAGGTTTTTATTAACGTCAGATCGTAGCCTAGGATATCGAGTCCTAGGCAATTAAGCCCTAATATCACAGGTTAGCCACAACGTAAGTCCCAGTGACTTCAAGCTTTTTATGTACTCTAGTATGGGGTATATTGTTTGTCCGTAAAGTTTAATGTGTTAAGCTACCTGTACACTAGTCCAACTAATTAGACTGTGACGGCGGGATACTTTTGGAATGACTTGGCCCGGTCCCGCACAGAGGATGGCTCTTCTGAATTCATTTATAAAATAAGCTCACTGGAAAACTGGATAAATAGGGCTATACATTCTCATGATGGTGCATGTCCGAAATAAGTCTTCTGTAGGACACTTCTCTTACAAATTTTAACAATCTGTGTCTGTGATTTTTTACTCGGCAAAAATATCATTTGGTTTATTCCATACATCCATATCCATCCCACGTCTGTGTCTGCGATGTTTCGCTCAAGGAGCAAAATTTCACGCAAACAGAATGATGGTGGATATAGCATCTATAGCAAACATGTCTCACTCATAGGCGGCAAAAAAAGTTAATTTCTTCTATGAGCGACATTATTTATCTGATTATCTAATCTGAGTATGAAGTACGTATGCAACTCCACCACAGATAATTTGAAATCTCTAATGAGATGGTAGAATACTTCATGCTGTTTCAGCCATTTATAAATTTCTCGTAACCACCATCCACTGGTAGTTTCTTTAGAGAGAGACATTCTGTGAAGCGTAACAACTATGAGAACAATTTATTAGCTTTCAAACCTTTTTATACACATATACACACGGAAGTATGGAAGAGCACTTGACGGAAATAAAATTAGTGGATGCACACAGGCACTCGCTCACAGACCACACCCACAGAACTATGGAATGCCTGCCTATCTGTTTAATGTTCAATAGAATAATACAGTCTAATTATTTTTGTTATCTATTAACTGCAATTTATTAAGAACTATCATGTTTATTTATTAAAAACCCCAATGTATGTATATATCCAGTAGTGTGCTTATAAATTTTCTATGGAGTTTAAAGTCGCTCCAACATCCGGTGTCATTTGGCAAATTTTCCAGCTTTAATGATGGAGGAATAACCCAGGCTTACACCTGGGTAGAAACACTGACCTGTCAAAAGCTAGCTTTACAACCTCCTCATATGTGAAATTTGGTCAAGGGTGGAATTTGAATTCACTGCTGTGAAGGGAGTCTATTAATCACTAGTGAGACCATAACTGCTCGACCGCAGTTACCATCTTATAATTTATATTACTTTGTAATTTTTCCAACTGATATATAGAACATGTCAGCGACTTTTATCAATTTTGGGAAAGGGTCCAGGTCCAGTCCAGTTGGAAAATATGTGGTGTGTGATGCCAAAATTGGGTTCTTTAGGTCGGGAATTGGGAAAAGAGGTCTTAGATTGGGATGGTCCGTTTACCAGACCCAAGCAAAGAAGAAAAAAATTTGCTGCATATGTATAAAAAAATATATAATCCAATGTATATTTATAAGTTCAAACCAGTATTTATTTTTATTACAGGTATAACTTGTCCTTATTTTATTCCACATGATGAAAGATGAAAATTCTTCAAACGAGGGAGTTTCTCAGCCTAATATCAAATACAACCTGAGAAGTCGTGGTCCTGTAGTCGATACTTTCAATATGTCTAATTCAGATGAAATTAAACGAGATGTACCCAGTTCTGGGCAGCGGGATACTGTGCAAATATTTAAATGGTCCATGAACAAAGTAGTACTTGTAACGCATGTAAATATCTTTCTATACTCAACATGTTTCTGGATACAGACTGGAACCTTACCTGTGAGTATGACAATATAAGCAGAGTATAAGAAGTATTTTCACAGGTAGTGGAAGGGGCCTTTCTTACATTTGGGGAAAAAATAACACTGTATTTTTGCAAAAGGGGATGAAAAAACTTGAAGCAAACTGAATTTTAGGGGAAATCTGCATGAATTTAATATTTTTCCTGAGGGGAAGACACCTATAAATGGCTCCTACTATAGAAGGAAAAAAAAGCCCTGATAAGAATCGTGTTTGAAGTCAAAGTTGTTTGATTGTCAGATATAATTACAGGCTTCCTGAAAGTTGCCAGACCGTTGGATATGTCATGCAAATTTCAAGCAGGTCCAATAACTTTTCGGTGAGTACCAGACCATACGTCTGGCAGTTGGGCATGATTTACAACCTTTATCACTTATTCATAATATATTCAGCCAGATAAATTTTCATTTGGTCCGACAGAAATTCTATCTTTGCCAGACCAAATGTCGAGCAAGTATTCCAGCAATTTCGAGAGGCCTGTAATTACAATATAACTAGGCTCTTTTTCCTTTTATAGTAGCAGCCGTTTTATAGGTGTCATCTCAGGAAAAATCTATATAGTCATGCAGTTTTCTCCTAAAATTAAGTTTCCCATGAAGTTTTTTCCTCCGCTTTTTGCAAAAATACCATGTTATATTTCCCCAAAATTAAGAAAAAGCCCCTTCCGCTACCTGTGAAAAAAGTCCTGATAACCATTTCTTGATATTTTCCGTGCTTCATATTCATAGTCATATCCAAGCCAGTATATAATTATATAGACATTGAAATATTCATATTAGCTTTAATTGTCAGTGTTTATATAACATTTAATCTCTGTGATCGTCCTATATAGTTAGCAAGTTCTGGATTCTCTATTGCAGTACTTATCTAAAAAGTTAGGAGTGAACGCTGTATGGTACGGATATCTACAGACAACATTTGCTGTAGTTCAGCTGGCGGGTGGACCTTTATATGGTAGATTTGGGGATTTATTCGGGAGTAGAGCAGCGATGACGTTAGCGTTTGTTTCCGCTGCTTTATCTTATTTGTTGTTGTCAATGTCAACGTCGGTACCTATATTATTCTTGTCAAGACTTCCGTCAGTGTTCATGCATGCTATGCAAGGTGAGTGGTCACATGTCAGATACTAAATACATGTTGATTTAATTATGTTTTGCTCACTAGAACAGGGGTGTAGAAATGTTTTCATGCCGCCAGTAAGGTACTAAAAGTAGAAGGGAGGTCTGTGGGTTCCCTAGTTGGAGGCAAAGGGGAAATGCCCCTTTTTGTGAAAAGGTAGTCAGTGAGAATGCTCAAATAGTCAGTCGATATTTCCAGCTTCCGGCTCATTTCTACACCCTTGTGGAACAAGGTATGTGACCCAGCCTGTGGTGGATTTAAACCTTCTGTAAATCGCATTGTCTAAATTCTTTCACTGGAACAGGAAGCTTTGTAATATATTCTCATAATTACAATAATACTATCCATTACCAGTCTCCTTCATTGCCGTGAAAATCACAGACCTTAGTAATAGACCTGTGATTGTAAAATTGCAATAAATTCTTTATAGAACATCATGATTTAACCCAAAATTACCTTAAATGAAAAAAATATCACTGAATTCGACCCCATTCAACTGTTTCATATACTAACATGTCTTTTATGAAGTTCTGCAACATATGTTTTAGAACTAAATTTCATCTAAATCTGTTGAATGTCAGTGCTTGAAGTCTGAAACAGTTGGCTTTGTGTATGATTGTTTAACTTTGTAACTTAGTTTGTTTTAAGCTTTGATTTGTTATCAAAAAAAAAATTATAAATATATTTGAATAGGTGGACAAATGATTGTGACTGACCTGGGAGAGTCTGGTAAACGCGCAGATTCTCTAGGTAAGCTAGGACTGTCATACGGTGTTGGGATGGTGCTCGGACCTGTGCTGGGTGGTCTTATTACTAAATTTCAAGGGTAAGTTTGACATGCTCCTAATTTACTTAATTCTACAGTTTAATAAAATTGGAATCTATTGATGACACTAAGGTCATGAAATTATGCTTCTGTTAAATGCCTCCTTTTGCAAAATGTTATGCCTTATTGGCATTTATTGGGGAATAATCGGTATTTGACATTTTAGTGATACAGTGAGATTGAAGTTTGTTTATATCTTACAGGGCTCGATAAAATTTGTTCAGACTACTTGTCCAGCAGAACAGGTGGCTCAGTATTTTAACTAGTTCTACAACAATTTCAACTTGTCCAGAGTGTATTTCTGCTCAAAATTATGAGTGGATAGGTGGATTTGTTGAGCCCATATCTTGTAGTTATTATAATTTGATACGTTTTTCAGACTGGAGTTTGCTGCATTTGTCGCATTTCTCGGATCAGTTCTCAGTATATTTCTTGTGATGATATTTGTACCAAAACAAACTAAACGTACAAAAGTAGAAGGTACTGTATAGTCAGGGATGTAGCCAGTGATATGCTATTAATGTTCTCATGCATAACATTAATTTGAAAAGTTAAAATATGAATATGGCTAAAACGGCATCTAAGTCATAAATTGATTTGCAGAAATAAAGTTTGGATACTTGATAATGTTATGTCTAGAAATCATTAATAATGGTGCTTTGAAATAAAATGTATGGTTCAAATATATCATATTTAATGCCCCTAATCCCTCCAAGTACATCAGAAATCTCACCATTTTAGTTCTAATTTAAAAAAATGTTCCTAGAACCCCCAACAGCAGATGGGGGTTATCACCCCCTGCACCCCCCCCCCTCGTGTGTGTAATATGCATTCAAAACTGGCTACGCCCCTGTTAGTTATCACAGTAAGTTATCTTATTATATTTACTTTTTCTACATTTAGTAAAGTGCATTTTTGTGTGTATCTTTTTATCATCATAACTCACCAGGCTGTGTTCCATGGAGGATTTGTATGTGCTGCAAATACCGAAGTTTCTCATAATGTATGATGAATATATCATTTAAATGTGACTTTTACAGATAAATCAGGTTCTGCGTTACTTGATTGGAGAAAATGGTTGTCATTGATACTTGCTCCAGGTGCCTTGTTCCTGTTGTTACTACGAGTTGCCACAGGTATGTATGATAGTCTGTAACAAGTCAATTTCAATATTTTATTCATGTCAATGTATAAATCTAGATGCACTACTTTGGGTTTGAATTTTTATCATATACTCAAATAATGATATTCCCAGAGAAGGAATTCTTCTTTTTTTGTTTAGAACCATAATAAAGCAATGTACATAAAGAATAAACATGTTATTTAACTTTAAACCATTTTATCTTGGCTGGTTTCATTTCAAATTGTTGTGTTTTACAACTTATATACTATTCTTCAGGCATTCCAATTGGTATATTCCAAAGTATGTTTCAAGTTGTTGCCTTGGAAACATTTAACTTACCTGCTGACCAAAATGGATTTCTAATGGCTTATGTGGGTGTTCTAACCATGGTAAGTTCTTATCTTTAGTGATTGCTATGTCGTTCTTTGTAATATCAACAACATTGATTTTGTTATCTTTAGATGCACCAACATCATCAGCAGTGTATCATGTGTAATGTGTAAGTAGCTTTAACCAGCTGGAAAATCTGTGTTTCTTATTGACAGAAAGTTTATCTTAGTAAATCAATGACACCATAGCAAGAAATTTCCTGTGTATCAATAAGTTTATTGATGTAAGCTAATTTTTGGTAGTATGCCATTTGTCATTAAGTTCTTAGTTAATCTATCATGTTGTGTATTGAACAGTGCAGGGTTGGCAGGTTAAATAGGTAATTTTTCAGTGACTATTTGTGTGAGGATATTTCTTCCAAGGTCACATGTCTCCTTTCTCTGACTCGTATATCACACCAAGAATTTTTTAGGTTGCATGCGAGGGCTCAGGTTAGGCACTGCTTAGATCACCTGACTACAATACATAATCAAAATACAGTCCAACCTGTGAACAAAGGCCACCCTTGGGAAAAAGAAAATGCTGCCTTTATTGACAGATAGCCTTTATTTGGAGGCCAGTTTGGTCTAAATTATTAGTGTTGGTTTTTCAAAGAATGGCCTTATTTACAGGGTGGTCTTTATTTGGAGGTGGTCACAAACACAGGTTTAACTGTACTTACTGTTATACAAAATCAAAATACTTTCTGTGAATAAACGGCATTATATAATCAGTGTTAACTATGTTTAATGTTTTACAGATAGTTCAAGGCTTAGGAGTCGGAGTTTTACTTAAAAAGGTCAGCGAAAACTCTATACTGAAGTGGGCTTCATTTGTGCTTGTCTGGTCATATTTATGTCTGGTGAGACACTTTCTTTACGTATAATATGCTGATTCATCATTTCGCTTTGGGACTTGTAACCTTACTTTACATTCCGAAAAATATTTATTAAGGAATAAAACAATTGTTTGTTTCAAGTTACTTGCTATACATATGTCTTTCTACGATTGTTACTGACGGTTATTATTGTAGAATTATTGTGTGTTAATGATGCATTCATGCAGCACTTTTATCTAATTGTAACTGTAATACCAGTATTTGTATTATTTTTAAATGTTCAGATTGAGACAGATATGATTAATTTTATCCAGGAATATTCTCTACATTGTATGTATATATAGACACACATACATTGTTAAAACAAGGTAATAATTAATAAATTTTTGGAATAATATTCTATTATATCAAGAATAAAGTGTATTTATTGTCAATGTTAAAATTATCTGTATGCTATATTTCAGTCGTTTGTGTCGACCATCACCCAGTTATGTGTTGTTATGGCACCACTAGTTGTAGGTCTAGCCTCTCAGAATATTGTCATCAGTAGTGCGTTAACCAAGACAGTGGATGAAATTGATACAGGTTTATCTCCCCTTAATTCATATTCAGTAAAACCTCAAATAGCGACCACAGACTGTAATGTTTGATTTATTCATAAGGGTGAATCAAAACTATCATAATTGGCCATAGGTTTGTTGTCAATGACTTGTTAGATTCTCATACTTGTGGATATTTGACCAAAATGGTCGTATTCCTATCTTGTAACACTTAATTCTTATTAGGAAACCGAAAGCGGGGTTCAGATAAGCTGTGCTTTTATCATGCCAGAATTCAAATACATTCATACTAGTATAATGTTTAACATATGGACTTTTAATTTGTCTCCAAATCAGACATTGGTTTCTCTCAAAGGACTTAAATTTTAGCTAATGAATGATATATAAAATTATCATATTCATTTTTCTTATGATTTAGCTTAAGCATTGATCACTGTAGAATGTGAATAAACAACTCCTATGAGTATATGATACCATGTATATATACAGCTCTTCAGAATGCATGTAGTGATATAAATAATATGTCTGAAAAACCTCTGAATGAATGCCAACTGTACATAAAGGTCATGTTTCTCTCATCCTTTGTGACCTTTGTTCACAAGTTTTGCTGTGTATATTCGTTGTTGTTGTTTTCTCTAGGGTTTAATGTCGTGCCAACAGCCTGGGTCATTTGGTGACTTTTTCAGTTTTAACGCTAGAGGAAGACCCCACCTGGGTAAAACCACTATCATCTGTAAGCTAGCTGGACAACTTCCTCACGTGTTAAAGTAGTCTTGACCTTGGTGGGATTTGAACTCACAGGGGTGAGGAGCTGGTGATTACTAGACAAATGACTATAACCACTTAGCCATAGAGGCCCCCTGTATATTTTGTGTGAGCTGTCCTGATTTATAAATCAACATTTTGCACATTTTTGCTTCTATTAATGAGGTTATATATGTTTATTACAGGTGCAATGCTTGGATTAAGCATGGCAACAAATTCTCTCATTCGGACAGTATCGCCAACCATCGGTGGAATTATGCTTGAAAATTTTGGATTTCCGTCATTTGGTTACCTAGGTTTTATATCCTCTGGGATCGTTACGTCCGTGTTATTCGTGAAATTTCGGGATCGAAGCTGATTTAATGAAAATTTCGGGGAATATCACAACATTGTATATACTTGTAAGGTTAATATAAATTACTGCAGAAATTGCACCATAATTACCTCCCTTGCAATTCACAACTAGAAGACACTGACCTTTGACATGAAACTAAACACTAAACAGGATGTCACCTTTGTGATGTTTGAATTGATATTTATCATTATGGAATTGTTATTTATTTGACACATTTATTATGTACTAATATGGTGGCATATTTCTGCATGCCCTTAGTGTGTTATTTTGGCAAAAGCTGTCCAAGTTTTCGTGAAGAAAATGTTTTATTTTCATGAAAATATTTTATCGTCCTCTTAATAGGTACATTTACTCTCTGGTGAAGAAATCTTATCATGAAAAGCGATTGAATTTTTTTTGAAAATGTTTTTGTTTTGTTCTTGAAAATCCGGTAGATTTTCATGAAAATGTTCTGATAATCTTACGCAGAAAAATGCCACTATATGTCACTATGTATTGGCTTGTTTTATCTTTTGGCTTTACTTTTTATTGTAGAATTATTCATTTTTACTGGGCACAAAAATTTCTTTTTCACTTATTGCGTTAGCACATCTGGTTAAGGGTACAATATTTCTTAAATTCGTTTTACTTTAAAGTTCGAAACATTTTCCTCAGTGTATGTTATAAAGTGTATCAGAACACAAGTTCTTGTGTCAGTAGTAAGGTATATAAAAATTGTTTGTTTCTGGTTACAATGCTCATCAAATATAGAGTAGATAGGTGGGAAAGTTTTTTTTTTACTATTCTTGAGATTGTTTTTGTGTTTGAAGGTTAAAAAGTGAGACAGTGGACGTACCATTGCTCGGGTCTAATACAAATTCATGGATCTCTTAAAAAAATTACAGTAGGTCAATTGACCAGAAACAATTTTTTATGCCCAACAATGTAAGTATGATTGGTTTAATCAATTATTGGCTGCAATCAAGGTTTTTAAATGTATTAAATTCTTTTTACTCGCTTGTATTGATGTACAAGGCTTGTGTTTCAAACAGGAAATGGCCATCAATATTTGAAAGAATAAATCTACTATAACCAGTCAATATACACAAAAATATGATATAAAACCAGTCTGTATGGAAAGATTAATGCCATCTATTACACTGTGGTAAAATATAAGGTTACTAATCTACTTATCATATGTACTAGAAACTGATGTAGTTTTTTTCTGCGACTAACAAAATACAGCTGCTTATAAAAATGTGTCGTTTTTTTAAATTATTAACCATTCACATAACATGTAGAATGTCATTGTTTGACATTGAATGTGACATGCACTACTGTTGAAGTAAGTTACAACAATTTATGTCTGTAGTAGATGAGAAAAAAAAACACACAAAAGGATGAATAGTTATCATAGTGATGCATAAAAATAAAGGTAATTTTAACATCTTTTAAAACATCACATTTAATGATTAAACAATGAATTATATGCAGTCCAAACAAAAATAATATATATGTTTATGTACATATGCCAATTATAAAACAATTACAGTTAAACTTGTATGAGCAGCCGTCAGTGGACAAAGACCACTCTAGCATACATTTATGGATATAATTAACAAACCGCTTATAGAGACCGACTGTATATAAAAGTGATAGTTTCCCTAAATATGGAGGCTTTAGTTAGAGTACAAACTAAAAAATTACAAACAAATGGCATTCACTTGACAACATACAACACATGATAATAACATTTTGTGAGACTTTTTTTCAATAAGATTAGTGTTTTAAGTAGACTCTATCCTTTTGCTTCATAATACCGCATTTCCCCGCATCTGAAGCAGACGACTTTTGAAAACATTGTGGCAAAAGAAGCCATTGCTTGTAATGAGTGATGGCCTCTTGCTACAATGTTTTCTGTCAAAGAAAAAGAACCAAATTTTCTTTAATAAATTGATGTTTTGTGAATTAGGTTTGAATTTGGAAGGGTCTAAAATATGCTTATGAGCAAAAGGTTAAATAAAAACTGAGATATAAATCTTAATATAAACATATATGTAGAACATACAATAACTTGATAATGAGACCATCTTAAGTCATAATAAAGAGGTGGTCTCATTATCAGGTTGAATTATAGCGAAGTTACTGAAAACTGGTCTGAAAATAAGTGGTCTTTATAATAAGATGGTTGTAATATTGAGGTGGTCACTATGTGAGGTTTTACTGTATATTTAAAAGGAATATACAGACTCGCCTGTGAACAAAAGGCAAAATAGACGAGAATACACATGACATTTATTCAAACATATTTTTTGTCTAGTACACCATGTATATGTACTGAAGAGTGACCTAATGTCACTTCGTGGCTTTTTTCCACATGATGGCTGTTTTATAGTTTATCAACAAAGTATTACATACCATTTAACGATACAAAACACATTGTCAGGTTATTTCTACAAACCTGTATGTCATTTTTCTCATTTTGAGAAAATCGCATTTGAAATTTTAACTTTAAGCAAGTTACAGGAACGTGGAATTGGGATTAGCTCGATTTAGGATAGATCTACAAGCAGATAAGTATGACCATTGAAATGAGCTCAACAAGACGAAAACAATGATACCAAAATCTTAATATTCCCAAAAATTGACTAACCACGTTGTAGAAATATGTCAACAACATGCATGTAAAAACAAATTGTACACCAAAATAGTGACATAACGATAATAAAAAATAAAGTAGAAAACTATATATGTACGTCTTCATGATACCAGTATCAATAAAGCTACATTCAACACAATAAAAAATTTAAAAAAAGAAATTGAAAAAGAAATCTATTAGTGCAAAAATATTTTTTACCAAAGTAAACAGATAAGAAGCCTACTCAGATTTGCTAATGAAGGCTAAATTGTTCATCTCTTCTTACTCAGCCTGTGGTACAGTATCCATTCAGTTTACATGTACATCTTATTTAGATTTCATATGTCTTAATGCATTATTAACTCTAACGACAAGACTGTTCTCGAAGTCATAATCCTTGTGCTTTTCCTGAAAAAAATGACATGTTCATATTTATATTTCATGATTACTTAAACACTACATCCACATTCATGGAAAGCACTCATCAGGTTGATACAAGCATACAAATATGGACCCAGAGAAAAAGTCATATCCACTGGACAGGTAGGTTACTTCCTTATTTTTGATACACAATAATACAACATTAGTTTTAGATTCGCGCTTCAAGATTATCTCATGTTACTTCACTCAAATATATTTTATAATCTCAAATCAAATACTAGTAGGTGATACATGAGAAAATGTAATTACTGTTGAACATGAACTGTAAACATCTGATAACAACGACCGAGATCAATAGAGTAGTTATCATAATTATATATAACCAAAATGCAGCTGAGAATCAAATTTATGGTAATAGGGGTCTCTGTAGTAGAGTGGTTATGGTCATTGACTGAATTGATAGTAATAGGGGTCTCTGTAGTAGAGTGGTTATGGTCATTGACTGAATTGATAGTAATAGGGGTCTCTGTGATTGAGTGGTTATGGTCATTGACTGAATTGATAGTAATAGGGGTCTCTGAGGTTGAGTGGTTACGGTCACTGACTTGTAATTACTAGTCTCTCACCACTCTGGGTTTAAATCCCAACCAGGACCAAATTTCACATGAGAGGAAGATGTCCAGCTAGCTTACAGAAGGTTGGTGGTTCTACCCAAGTGTAAACCTAGGATCTTCCTCCACCTTTAAAGCCTGAAAAGTTTCCATATGACCCTAGCTATTTGTGCAACGTTAAACTCTAGAGAAAAAAAATACAATAAACATACAAATACCTTTATTTCTAACAGTAGAGGCTTTGCCTTGCTGCTTGTCTGAAAGAAATAGTATAAATCAATGAAAAGCCAAATCTAGTTTGTACAGCAAAGTTTTGTTATCAAAATGAAGGTTACTAAAAACACAATTACAGTAAAACCTCAAATTGCAACTACCTCAATATTATGATCACTTTGTTATAACATCAACTTATTTTCGGACTGGCTTTCGATAAATCCCCTGTAATTCAACTTGATGATGAGACCACCATATTATTAGACCGACTTTTTTGGGTCCCGAAGATGGTCTTATTATCAAAGTTTTACTGTATTAACTAACTTAAAGAACAATGTTTGAAGATGCGGATTTTTTTTACCGAATGCTTAAAAAATATTATCAAATTGACCCAAAGAGTAAATACCTCTGGTTTCCTCATGTATATAGAAGCCATTTCAAAAAGGACAAATGGAGGTATATGCGAGTCATCTTTCATACCTGAGTGGCGAGCTAAACATTCATCCAAACACTGAAATCAACAATAGATTCTGCAATAATTGTGTGGTCCTGGTTTAATACTGGGCAATGCCAACGAAATGTTAACGGTTACCGGACTGACCCAAATTTTTAGCACCGACCCAAACTTTCTAACAGCAAAAGTATGAAAATGTTTGTGTATAAATCGTATGTCATACATGTATTCTCACAAATAGTGTTAAGAAAATACAGTTTCTGGACCTTTCTATCCTAAAAAATTTTTTGTTAAGTAACCCTAAACATGACTTTCTAGGCTTATACGTATCGTAAACTGAAATTTCTCACTAGTTGAGAGTAATTATAAAAGTTTAGTTGCTAGTAAACGAGATTCAAATGAAAAAATATCAATATATGAATAACTTGAAAACGATCCCAAGTAAGGCTTAAAAGATTGTTTGTTTCTGGTTACCCGATCTACCCTATCTTTTTCCATGACCCTAGACTTTTTATTAGATTTAAGGGACAGAATATCCACTGTCTCACTTTTTTATGCATTTCTGCAATGGCTTTCAAGAATAATGAAAAATTAAAATAAAAAAATTCCATACTTAACAACCTTATTTCTAATGAGCCTGTAACCAAAAACAAACAATTTTTATGCCAAATGGGGGAGTCGACAAATTGTGACAAAGAACACGTAAACATGGCTAATGTCCACTAGCGATTATAATAATAATAATATAATATAATATATATTATAATAATATAATAATTTCAACTCTTCAGATACCAATATAAAAAAGCTCTAACTAGATTATGAATGTCTTTCATATTCAATGAGAATGTTAAGATACAATCTCCTGAGATGCGGAATACCTGTAAAGCCATCTCCTCTTCACCAAGTTGGTTGTATATGGCACCTTCTATGAGACATTTTACATGAAATATGTCATGATCTGTCTGCAAGTCACAAACTGTAACCAGTAATAAATGATACAAATAAAAATACTCAGTTCAAACTCATGAACAACTTTGATTACTCGATAGAGAGGCCTCTGCTATCAAGTGGTTACAGTTTCTGACTAGTAATCACTGGCCCCACACCGCCGAGAGTTAGAATCCCACTTATGGTTGGACAAAATTCACATGTGAGGGAACTGTCCAGCTAACTTACGAAAGGTCGGTGGTTCTACCCGGAGTGTACATTTGGGGTTTTCCACCACCGTTAAAGCAGGGCAGGTTGCCAAATGACTCTCAGCTGTTGGTGTGACGTAAAAACGTAATGAAAAAAAAACTAATGACTCAGACGGTAATAAAACACTAGCAGAATAACAAATTAAAATGTACAGTAAATCAAAGCTTGTTGAATGATCATATATGTGCATTTGTAACTGAAATGTTCATTAAACATGAGTGATTTAAATTCATATATACGTTAATCCTTGTAAAAACATTAAACCTCATGTAAAATTGTAAGCAGGTGAGTACTGACCATCTAGGTATAGTTTTAATTCATCCTTGGACAAAAATGGCATAGAATGCCACAGGGTTACGAGTTCAAGCAAAAGCAGACGACAGTATTCCTGTGTTGGAGGTACTTTCTTCATTCGTTTTGCACGTCTTGATACGTAAGCTTGTAGTTGGTTATTTTTCTTCTTCATCAAACCTGGGACATCCTTGAAACATTCTTGAGCCCCTTTGATGTCACCCATTCCGCCAAGACAAACTGAACGATTTAGTGTTGTTCATAAATAAATGGAGAATTTCATAAAATCTTAGTAGTCTTTATACAAAACGGAAGATTTAATATTAAAATGCACTGAAAGGGTCTCTACCTGTCTTTTGTATAGCATTCATGGTTTTATGCCATGAATTGATACGTTCTACCTAGGACCAATATTGGCCTCAGGTTCTAAACAGCCAGATTAACAGAAAAGCTAATGCAGTAAATGATAAGTGGATAAATTTAAAATTAACACTATTATGGTTCATTAATTTAAAAGCCTTATATATAATATACAACAGAAAAGTCCTCACCAGCTTCCATGTAAGTATAGAAACATTTGGACCACTTTGTATCGGCTTTCAACCTGAAATATATTATGTACACAACATTGCATGAACAGTGCAACCTCTCCAAAGCAACACCTTTCAAGAGAAGCAAAAATTTTGGTGGTGTTGAAAAGTTATTGCTCTAGAGATGTTATATTAATAGTTAAAGCGGGCAAACTCATTCTGTTGTTAATAGGAGGTTGTTGTTACCCGGCGGGCCGCTCTAGAGAAGCTTCACTGTACATAACATCAAATTATTTGTATCAGATTGCAGCAACCAGTTCGGAAATAAAACCAACCACTTCTGACAGTTTGAATCTGAGCATATTTTCATATATGACCAATGGACAGAATGTATGCGACGTTCACATACAACCAATGGACAGAATGTATGCGACGTTCACATACAACCAAAGGACAGAATGTATGCGACGTTCACATACAACCAATGGACAGAATGTAGCCGACGTTCACATACAACCAATGGACAGAATGTATGCCGACGTTCACATACAACCAATGGACAGAATGTAGCCGACGTTCACATACAACCAATAGACAGAATGTATGCCGACGTTCACATACAACCAATGGACAGAATGTATGCGACGTTCACATACAACCAATGGACAGAATGTATGCCGAAGTTCACATACAACCAATGGACAGAATGTATGCGACGTTCACATACAACCAATGGACAGAATGTATGCCGAAGTTCACATACAACCAATGGACAGAATGTATGCGACGTTCACATACAACCAATGGACAGAATGTAGCCGACGTTCACATACAACCAATGGACAGAATGCTGTACTTACTTGCTAAACACAGGAAGAGCATCTCTCCAATTTAATTTCATCATATTACTCCACCCTAGAAACATAATAACGTGAAAATTGAATGGTTTTTTAAACCGTAGTTACATGTTACATGTTATTTATACGACAGAGGCGTATACATGATATGATACGGATCTAGAATTAGGGGGAGAGCATATTTAACAAATTGAAATTACATTAATCTAACTGGATTTTCTTTTTGTTTTTGTTGAATGATTACGAATACAAAGCTAGAACTAGAGCTAACAGAATGCTTCCTTATTAAGTTGAACAAACTTCTACTGGACTGCACATCTGCTAGTGAATGTAGGGACTGTTAATATCCAACACTTTTATCATCTTTCACTTCACTATAAAAATGAGGGAACTCCGTGGACGAGTGGTTATGACCTTCGACTAATGAATCACTAGCTACGAGCTTGAATCCCACCCGGGACCAGATAAATTTCAGCTGTCCAGCCAGCTTACAGAAGGAAAAGTCACCAAGTAACTCTGGTTATTGATGCTACTTTTAACCATACACTTCGTATACTCCAGATTTCATGTATGGCCAACAACTTGATCACGTCTATTACTAGTACATTGAGCAGTGTACACTTTTCATTGAATTCGGAGCATGAAATATTTAGCAAAACTGAAGCCTATGATATATATGTAATTAATTTTATATATAGTAGTATACTAGTAACTAATACTGACCTATTTCGTAAGCACACATACTTTCATATTCCTTCTGTCCTTTGGCTGCATTGTATGCATCATTGTAAAGTTTCAGTGCCAAATCTAATTGTCTCTGACATGTAAATAAATGTATACGACTTGATAACAAACATACTCTGAACTGTTTCTTCAACAACAATGAACTTACTTATGTTGATTTATTTAAAATTAACTACGAATATGTGCGAAGCAACAATTCATGAAGGCCAAATAAATACTGTATAACCCCTGAAAACAGGAATTCTTTGAAAATTGGAATTCTCAGGAAATCGGAATTCTCTGAAAATCGGAATTCCAAGAAAACCGGAATTCTTCAAAAAGTTGGATGATTTTTCAAGTCCAATTTCTTTCTTTTCTATAATCGATAGTTCTCTGAAAACCCGGAATTATCAAAAACCGGACTTTTGGCCCATTCCAAAAGGGGTCTGGTTTTAAGGGTTTATATTGTACTGACAAACAATAAGTTTCAATTTATAACAAAAGCAAATGCTATAGAAATACAATTAAAATAAAATATGTAAACAAATAACGTTGTTTAATTACATGCGTAATGTTTTACATGATTAAATCTAAGAAATGAAAGGTGTTAAAAGTTTGTGTTGACTTACACGGACTCGATGAATTCTACCCCGGAAGTACAGAAATAAACATGAATTTGGAAATTGGCTTTCTTTCGATTGTATTAATCTTTCTGCGTCGTCACAGCCTGCAACATATGAAGCATATAAATAAAATCATTGTACTGAACAAGGGTCGTGAACTTAGGTAAGACTTAAATGCCAAGTTAATAATGATAACCAAAATCAAAAGGCAATTGTGTATTTTTTTGAATTTATAGTGTATTTTTGTGTATTTTCGTATGTAATGTGTATTCATTGTGCATTTTTCAAAAAAAAATGTGTATTTTTGTGTACTTTTGTGTACTTATTGTGTAATTTTGTATTTTTGTGTATTTTCGTATTTATTGTGTATTTTTGTATTTATTGTGCATTTTTTGTGTATTTGTGTATTTTTTTTGGATTTAATATGTATTTTTGTGTATTTATTGTGAATTTTTAAACAAACTTGTATGAGGCCGAGCGTAGGCCGATATGTGATTGCAGGGCGAGGGCGCAAGCAACAACACATGTAACCATTTTAATGATTAGCTGGCCCAACAATTCCCGTAAGGTTTTGCAAATACTAGCGACCAAGACTCATTCCAATTCTATTACCGTATATAATAACATATTTAGTAAATCTTACACCATTGAATATATATGTATGGAAAAAATCTGAATGCGTCTACAACATTATACTCAACAAACAAATGAAGCCGATCACAAAAAGTACAATATGAACATGTTCGTAAACTTTTATAGGTGTGTTACCCGTGTCAGAACCGTTGATTCCATCCAGGCCATAAAACGGACGAACGAAGGCATGATACATAAGAAGCGTTAAAGTCGCCATTGGTGCGAACATTGCATCAGAATTACTGCTGAACTCTAAAGCTTCATTTCCTAAAGCCCTGTCCCCTTCAAATCCTAGAAATTCCATCACCTTCAGAATCTTGGGAGGTATTAGAGATATTGTAATCTGGAATGCTCCAAAGCCGAAATTCACCGCCCCTTGTAGTCGATCTAATACGTCCTTCGGTATATGATCATCATTACCGTCGCTTGGTTCTTCAGTATTATCATTTGATTCACCTGGATTAGATTCTGACTTTTTTGATTTTGGATTATCACGTAGTTTTGTAACGACTTTGTACATTTTCTCGTATATTTTCCAGGCTTTTCTGAGAATCCAGCCTCCTTTAACATAACTAGGGATATCTTGTCCAGTGAACACCAGCATAGCTTGGAGCAAAAGGGAATCGCCTACAATTATTTGTCGTTGTATTTTGTCTTGTAAACTTATTTGTTGACCCTGGACATGGAGAAATGGAAATGATTTGATCAAATAAAGTCATTGTGAGCAACACAACAAATATAATAATGTAACATTTTGTCATGTCTTAATTACGCTAATGATCTGGGGTAAACGAACGATTAAAACAATAATGCATGTTCATGAACATCGAATAAGATTTAATAAAGTTCAGTATAGTGTATACATTAAACCTTGTTTTGTTTGTTTTGAAGTTACTAATTGTCACCGGGGTTTAACGCCGTTTTTTCAACAATTTTTCAGCTGTATATAGTGACCGGTTTACCTAACCAGCTTTCCTGGACTATATACTAACCAGTACTAACTTACCCTTCCACAAGGAGCCGGCAACTACTCCACATGTGGAGGAAAATCGACATTTTTGTCAAATTTTCATGGAGGGGCATAACCTGCCGCGACCAGGATTCGAACCCGGATCTCCCGGCTACAAGTCCAGCGCACTAACCATTGACAACGGCCGCGGATCACTTTAAACCTTGATAAGTAACATTTTGTAACTACAAACCACGAAAGCACATACATTGCATTATATTTTACAAATTTTATGTGATTGTGTTTAATGCATGTACATGTATATATAATATATCTCCAAGCCGTACCCGACCTCTATTAGCAACAAGCTGTATTCTGATATGACACCATTGTGTCTACTTTTAACTGTAGGCGAGTATGCAGGACTACTTTATTATAGTAGGTGTTCAGTAACGTATTGTTACATTCATTATATATGTTATACATATATTGGAATGATTACATAGGTTTATTAACATATACGTGTAATCATGTATTCGAATCACCAGCATTTGATTCGTTGACCATTATAGAGACCAAAATATGATGTAATGCACAAGCCAACACCGTACCAGTCCCCTGTAATACAGTCAAACCTTTGTTTGTAGCCACCTCCGAATAAAGGCCACCCTGTGAATAAAGGCCGTTAATTGAAAGTCATCATTCATTATTTAGAACAAACTGACATCTTAATAAAGGTCATCTGCCTATATCGGCCATATTTTGTTTTTCCCACGATTGACCTTTACTTCATAGGTTTGACTGTATTGACCTCCTGTGTATTGACTCCCCCACACTCACCCCATTTTTCTTCTGTTTAGTGAATTTCGCTCCATTACTGACTTCACACTTTTTTTCAGTTTCTTCAAGTACTTTCAATGCACGATTCATCAACTTGTCATCATTTGAACGAAGACATTGCTTTAAGGTGAACAAAGGTACAATATATCAGTGAGTCAGATTGTACTCATGTATAAAACTAGTGCAAGAAAATGTATAACGGACACAAATCATGCCTTGATGAAAACGCATTTAGCATTTGAAGAGATGAAATAATTGATTTGGCTTACTTCCTTATATTATTTAGGCGTAAAAATTGTTTCTGGTAAGCCGACTTACCCTAATTCTCCTCGCGACCCTGGACTGTTTATTAGGTCTTGTCTTGTAATCATACATCAACTGTGAGTTCGAATCCTGCCTGGACCAAATTTCACACGTGAGGAAATGTTCAGTTAGCTTACGGAAGGTCAGTGGTTTTATCCAGGAGTAAACCTTGGGTCTTCCTCCAGTGTTAAAGCTGGAAAGTCACCATACGGCACAGGCTGTTAGTGTGACATTTGAAAACTCTAGTGAAACATTCTGAATACGAGCAGATTAGTTGTAACTGGTCCAAAGTTGAAAGAAAAAACATCCAGATACTATGAATTATTACTCCAGATATCTAGATCATTTGTTCAGTTGTTAAAGCCTAAAACATACCATAGAATAAACGAAACTGTATCCTGCTTGCATTAATGGACTTTCATCTCTGAAAAAAGTATGAAGTGTGTATTTATCAATTACATTGATTAATCAGTTTTCCGGACATGGTTAATGACTGGCCCCGTGTATATCTGAATCAACAATTTTGTATACAAAAAATAAAGATTCTATATCTCTAAAATCGGTGACAAATTATGCATGCCTTCAGTTGATGCACGCTGGATTCAACGTTTACACGATTTATCGATAAGATAACGACCCAAGGCTATTGCGCTATACAAATTGTATAAAGGGAAGTAATGATAAAACCTGACTATTCCAACAAGCGGTTTTAAATGATCACAATTCAGAATCTTTTAGAAAATAATTATGTACAACGTACGCTAAATCCCCAGTCTATAGTCAGTGGAAGAACAAATATAGACAGAAGTAATTGCCGAGTTATTTTCAGTATTGTAATATCTGATTTTCATATGTGTAAGTTTACGATATCAAACATGTAAAACGTTCAACTGATAAACCAGTCAGTTGGGTTCTACGTGTCATTATTCTAATACGACACCGTTTACTACAGCCACGCCTACTTTACTACGCGCTATTGATTTCCAGTCCATTCGTCTCTTACGGGTTGCGAAATAAGAATCCAATACATTACTAGAATTCTGATATGTTCGAAGTTCTTTAATCAACAAATTTGACCCATTTCTTGAGTCGTAATTTAAGGTAAGATGCTCAATGCATTCTGATGGATCCTTTCAACCTCTATCTATACGAAGGATGTTTCACATTAATGCTTACATCCTCCGCCATTTTGAAGTCTTTTTTGATAAACAAATGCATGTATATAGTTTATTATCATATCAATGACAGTGACATTTCCAAAATTAAATATTACAAATGAAGTCCCTGGACTAAACTTGAATGAAAACAACATATGAAAGCAAACATTAAGTTAAGGAAACAGTTATTCACACAAAACAGAGTTATATGAATGTTATATAAAGATATCGTTCAATACACGTAAAGAATGAATAAGTCTATTACATACTTGTGTTTTTCGAATAATGCCAGGGCTTCATCGAGTTGTTCATTCAGAAACTTGTTGATACCATCCCGGGCCAGTTGTACCTCATCGTACCGAGCTGCCTCTTCCTCGGTAATCTCTAAATCTCCGATATTTACGTTTAATTCTGCCATTTTCTTTCAAGTTTTTTATCGTCTGCTCCACATTTTGTGAGAGAACATTTAATGGTCACATGAGCTACATGTATACACTACCATGCAAAACGAGATACAGACCTTTTTGTCATTAATCGCTTCGATGATCCTGGATTTTGAACTTGATAGACGCTTGTGTTCTAATAAGATTTAAAATCAATGAGCTTATTGCATAATTTAATTGTTGGAAGTAATTAGACCCGCATGATTTAATAAAGCAAACAATTTATGTAAATGTCAAATAAAAAATGATTGTGATGTATGCAAATACTTCATTTGAAATGAATTTTAAAATGTGCTTTCATTTGAACATGAATTATGATAACGTTGATTTTCATTTAAGTGACAAGTTTTTACTGTAAATTTTAAGGGTATAGATATATATCTCTATTGTAAAAGTAAAGAAAATAAATATGGCTGGAGAAGTTTGATCAAATTAAGCGTACAAACACCTACTGTCAAACTAGTGTTTGCGGCCGCCTCCGAATAAAGGTCACCCAGGGAATGAAGGCCATTCTTTAAAAACATCATTGATTATTTGGAACAAACTTACCTCCGAATAAAGACCACTTGTCAATAAAGGCCACAATTTGCCTTTCCCAAGGGTGGTCTTTGTTCACAGGTTTTACTGTACTATATTTATTGTGCGTACAATCCATTGTTTATAAAGCTGACATAATGCAATATGCGTGATCATGACTGCAGTTAAGTTTAAAATTCAGGATAACCCGGAGATCCGGGTTCAAATCCCGGTCGCGGCAGGTTATAATAGTCGGGTTACAAGTGCAGTGCACTAACCACTGGACCACGATCGCGGCTCTTTTTCTGATTTACTCTCTGAAAATACCTTACGTGAGAATATTAGGTACAATTTATCACCAAATATTCTCATACATTGGAATTCACTGTTCGAAGCTTTAAGGTCGGCGACGAAAATAGGATCATAGGTTCAGTCGGATAAAACTCTAGTATTTTTTCTGGCCTTTATTTTTACTTCTGTATCTGGAGAGAGATTTCATTACGCTTCAGTCTTTTGCCAGAAATATGTATGATATTCAGATGTTATTCACTCGACTGAAAAACATCCGCAGTTCGATCAGTTTACCAATGTGATTTATTTGAATATCAAGATTAAGGATAATAGTTATATCAAAGTGAATTATATTATGCACTTCAGATATTTTACTGTCTTATAGCTGCCACCATTCAGCCTTCAAGCCTTAATTGATGGAAAGCGCACCAACAAGATCTTTATTATACAGTCGCAAATGAAGTTTTCCAGGCTATACTGGAACCACACTGGTTGTTGGTTGGTTGGTTGGTCGGTCGCGCGGTCTGTCCCCACTTTGCGGGGGGGGGGTATTTTATCACAATTCAGTGATAGGTCTAGTTACAAACTGTTCTCAATTTATTAGCATTTCACTGTTCCATCCAATCGCTGTTGTGAAGAATTTAAATTGATTTAGTGTTAAAAGGTGTTTATATTAAATGAATGATATTTCATCCTGTGTAGGAAAGTCGTATTATTAAATAGATTCTTGTTTGTCTCTCATATGTTAAATCATACTCGATACGGTTGAGTCGTGCTGATCAGGACGTCCGTTCATAATTAGGCTGTGCTTTCTTCACAGGCAAGGTGATTGCCTTTCTATTAAATTTGGGGGGAAATAGCACGGTATTTTTGCAAAAAGGGAAAGAAAAAACTTGATGTAAACTGGACTTTACGGGAAAACTGCATGATTTAAAAAAAATCCTGAGGGATAATCCCTATTAACGGCCCCTGCTATAGAAGGGAAAATCCTGGATAGTGTTGCACTCGAGACCCAGGCGAGTCTCATGTTTCACCGTACTACTTGGCTGAGCCTGTTGAACTCAGTAGTGTATTCCGGTCACCTTAGAGTCACGTATGACTAGTTGACGGAAGTTGCCGTCTGTACCCGGAATGCAAAGCAACGTATTGATACTGTGTGATAACCAATGTGAACTAGATAGATGACGGACTGTATGGTTCACTGGGAAGTTGGTATGGATGGTTGCATTAAAACCAGACTCAAGCGCGGTTAAACGGGGGCGGGTCGGGGCCGGTGTGCTCCCCCTCTAAAATCTGACATACGTAAAAAAGCGTGAGTTGTTTTTTTTTATTGTGTTCATATTCTGCATAAATATCTAGACTTTTCGACTTTACGCCCCTTCCTATAATAAAAAATCCTGTATCCACCCCTGAGACTTGATTTCTTTTTGATGACATTGCTATACTAATGTTTCATAAAAAATATAATACATCCGATGTTTATCAAGAGCGAAAACACAACTATTATTTCCAGTTTATTCACTAACAACATGTTAAGGTATTACATCCCTGTAATGTCCAAAGTTATTATCCCAAAATGGAGCAGGCAGATTTTGGAAACGTTTATAATTGTTTTAAGTTTCCATGATAAAAAGTTATTTACCAAGAGATTTTTCAAAGCAATAACAATTCTGAGTTATATATTTAAATAAATTTAATTTGATAAAGAAAAATGTAAACGTGTCACCGTGCAATATCTACTGAAGTTTATACTTTTCTATTGTTCGACTAGGTGGCAACAACTCTTACAAAATTTAAAATGTGCCGTAAAATGAATTGAAATATCTTAGGTAACAATAGAAAATAACAATCGGACTTTAATATACTTGTAATGATAATATTTTTGTGTAGCATTGAGCTTATACTTCAGAAAAATTCAGTATTAGGGATGTAATACCTTAAACAAAACAGTTTATAATGAACTTACACATTTCTTATAAATAAATATAAAAGAAGGCAACGGAAATGATATAAATAAAAATGCTTTATATTATAATATGAACGTATATAAGTATATAGAATTCATTTCGGGGCTGCGACCGGAGTTCAGTGGTTAGTGTGCTGGACTTGCAATCCGGCGATTCGGGTTCAAATCCCCGTATCATCAGGTCATATCCTTCCAAGAAAATTTTACAAAATGTCGATTTTCATCCATATGTGGAGAAGTTCGCGTTTCCTTGTTGAAGGGTAAATTAATCCTGGTTAGAATACAGTTCAGGAAAACTGGTTAGGTGAACCTAACCTATAAATGAAAAATTGTTAAAAAAAGGCGTTAAACCCGATGTTAAAAGATCTATGCTTTGAAAATGTTCTCAACTCTGCAAATGGAAATGTGTATATATACATGTAAAAAAAATTAAGCGTCCTACTTGAAAAATCTTTACTTGTATAATTCATATAATATATAAACAAAAACTTGATTCCGAAAATCCATGTCACTAAACATTAGTTAAAAGTAAGCGATTTTTATAATGCAGTAAAACCTCTATAACAAGACCGTCTTCGGGATCTTAAATATTGGTCGTAATAATGAGTTGGTTTCATTATCAAGTTTAAATATATGGGAGTTTTTGGATGACGGTCCGAAAATAAGCGGTCGTTATAACAAGGTGGTCGTAATATTGAGGTAGTCTTTATTGAGGTTTTACTGTACTTTTAATGGATCCTGCTGTCCACATGATGTAATATTAGTTCTGTGTATCATATTTCTACGGCTGTGTTTGCAAATGATATCAACTGTCCGAAAGTTTAGATACTCCTCAGCGGACAAGTTGACAATGGATTACATGTGTCCAGTGTTCCAGAAGTCCCATGGCTCGTGCTCTGTAGGCGGTTTATCTGAAACTTCATAATTAATCTCCGTAAGAGTTTGCAAATACGACACAATTACTCAAAAAACTTATGCCGCTGTCGTGGTCTTGTGGTTAGTGCGCAGGACTTGTAACCGGGCGATCCGGGTTCAAATCCGGATTATACCATTCTATGAAAATTTGACAAAAATGTCGATTTTCCGCCATATGTGGAAAAGTTGCTAGCTGCTTGTGGAAGGGTAAGTTAGTACTGGTTAATATACAGTTCAGGAAAATTGGTTAGGTGAAAAATTGTTGGAAAATGGCGTAAAACCCAGTGAGACAAAGGACAGCTTAGAGTTGTCAAATCGTATTCTATAAAAGAATCTGCTGTTGAAATACAATTCATTTTAAACTATTTCAAATTTATGGAAACCACGAAATAATCTCTTCTCTCGAAATTAAATATTTATATCACGCCATTACGACTTATACAACACATCGCCAAAAGCAACAATGAATTTTGCAATGAAGATACTGGTGATACATGCACTTATATTAAGGCAGGTCTTGAGTTTCAGAGATAAAGAGATGCAGAGAGTGTGTGTTACACTTATACAACACACCAGACATACCTTTGGGCTTAGATTTGAAGAAATCAGAGAATTTGCTTTTCTTTGGTTCTTGTACAGGCTTTTCATTAATCACTTCTGTTGGTGGTTCCTTTTCCACGATGTGCACTGGTTCCCTTTGGATTATACGCTCTGGTTCCCTTTCTATAACACGTATGGGTTGTTCCCTTTCCACAACTCGCACCGGTTGTTTCTTTTCTACGACACGAACTGTCTTCGGTTGCTTCTCGCGTACTAGAGTTCTTTTCACCTTTCTTACTGGTTCCTTAACACGATTAACTCTTCGGCCTCTGCCTAGAAAGCTTCTACCTGATCTGCCAAAGATGTTTCCACCTGTGCACCTAACATATGATAAAGAACTTGCATCAATAAATCTTTAACATGTTTTGCAAAATAACATAAGCTGCAATTATGATTGTAACATTAATCAGGGTTTTCACTTGATGTCAAAAGTTGAGGTGAAAAACGACCCTTGGCTGATGATAATTCGTAGAGTCAACAAAGGTTCCTTCTAGTTTCATTGTAAATTTGACCCTCTTGTATAAATTCTCAAGAGTCAAAAGCTTTAATTTGCTGATTTCAAGAATAAAAACGCTGTTTTAAGGATCAAATGAAAGCCCCGATAAATATATTCGCTAATAAGGGTAATGTCATTCAAAACCACATTATCTGACAAAGAATTTAAAAACGTTTGTGGTCCAGGATAGGTAATACTATGAAACGAGTAACGATTGGAAGTCCTAAATATTTGTATGCGCTCATGACAAAAATACGGGTAACTTACTTGTTTTATGTTTTATTAGACTTATTGTCACTGGGGTTTAACGCCGTTTTTCAACAATTTTTCAGTTATATACGGCGATGGTTCACCTAACCAGTACTAACTTACCCTACCACTAGGAGCCGGCAACTTCTCCACATATGGAGGAAAATCGACATTTTTTTCGAATTTTCATACAAGGGCATGACCTGCCGCGACGGTTACAAGTCCAATGCACTAACCACTAGACCACAGCCGCGGCCTAGGATAACTTACTACATGAACATTCGCCAAATAATTATTGTGAAGAACACCTCATTATGTCATTATGAAATAACTTATTTCTTTCTACCCATCACTACAAACCCTTCAACTTCCCCGAGATCATATCGATAACAAACCCCGACATTGTATATTTGCTATCAAATAATACACTTACATGTTCGAGCAAGCACCGGCTGTACAACACCTTACACACATGAATATGGACAACCCAAGGGCAGCTAAACCTAGTAAAATTGCCGGTATCAGCCAAGCCAGATTCGCTGGATTTGATATGAAAGAATCATATGCTTGATATGTTTCTGCCAGTGTTGTTGTTACTGTTGTTGTTGTTGTTGTCGTTGGTGTTTCTTCGATATGGACGGTGACTGTAGCGTAGTCCACATGTCCTACAAAAGTTATAATCTTACAAATTATCCAATTGCATCAGATAATACAAAGGGGACCACATACTCTTGAACTATTGGTTGTTCATGTACTGGCTTAGAATACGCATGCTACGCCTTGACCATGACACTCTTAGTAGGCATATAGTGTGCGAACCGCCATTTCACCAAAATATGTATACCTGTTTTTAAGGCCAATGCACAAAATACATTTTGAACAATAACAATGCAGAAGTATTCACAATGGGTAAGAATGTCATATGATTTGTGAACAACATACCTGCTTCATCTCTGGCTTCGACGGTGAATGTTTCCGTCGTTGGAACGTTTTCTTTTGTATAATCTGTCTTTAAAAATATGCGACCATTATCGAACACACCAAAGTTACTGCAGGAATAAAGTAACAGAAATATAGGAATCCTGTTTCAGTGTTGTACACGGTACAGTGCAACCTCTCCAAAGCAACACCCTTTGGGAGAAGCAAAGGTATGTTGTTGTTGAGAGATTGTTGCTCTAGAGAGGCTAAAATAAATTGTTATATTATACAGTGGGGAAAACATGTTGTTTTATAAGGGAGGTTGTTGCTCAAGAGAGGGCCGCTCTGATGAGGTTGCGACATATGCATTTTTCTCTATAAAGGTGATGAATTATTTTAGTACGCACACATGATTTAGCATCCCTGGTAAACAACAAGGTACATCCAGAATTAATCAGAAGTTCCAGTACTTGTATACTAAACAATCGACATTTTAAGTGTTACGTTATTTTCCTTACAAATACCGAACTGACCGAATAGCTGCACCCCCTTTTTATGCTTTTAGGAGAACAGGTATCGGGTCCCTTTGATAGGGGAAATTTACGTCGTGGGGCACCAAACCGGAGAATTATTAAAGACTTGCATTCATTAAAGAACTTAGCACAAAGTTATGTCTAAACCATTCTTTATTTAACAGAGCACTTAACATATTACATGATTAATTTCTCCGAATAAGTAGTTATATATATATATATATATATATATGATAAAATATTTTCGATTTTTTTTAATTATGGGGATTTTTTCTCTTACAATGGGGAAATATTTACCTTTTTATTAATTGGGGAACGGGGCCGAATACCGGACCTCAAAATGGAATAAAAAGGTCTGATCAATATTGTTTTAGAAACATCGAATTTCACTCAAGAAAGACGGTTTCTTTGTAATTGCGGTTTCTCATGACAATTTCAAAAAATATATTTTGGTGTACATATGTGACAAAAATATTGACGAAAGGTTATGTAACTCAACTTTATAAGGGAAATACTGACTTATTTTTGGTGGAGTAGGTAATTATTCTGTGTTCTTCTAAATAGTCATCATCTGTAGCATCTACGTCACCAATGATTGTTCCAGGTGGTGTTGTATCTGGTATAGTGTAAACATATGACGAGGGTTCAAAATCTGGGGCTATGTCATCCTCCTCGTGAATAATAATTTCAAGCTAAGAATAAAACAGAATAAAACGAAATCAACGCAATAATTAAAGTGTATTACAAAGCAGTCACTCCAAAACAACACCCTTTGATACTTTGATAGAAGTAAAATCATATTGTTGTTGTTGAGAGGTTGTTGCTCTAGCGGTTGAACTAATAGTTAAAATGTACAGTGGAAAAAATCATGTTGTTGTTAAATGGAGGTTGTTGCTCAAGAGAGGGCCCCTCTGGTTAGGTTGCACTGTACTCTGAAATTATTTTAATGCCGCCTCACGTACCAACATTTAATGATTTATGAATTGTTCAGGTATTTAACCGGATCCGCCCAGGTTAACTGAGTCTAGAGAGAACAGGATTATTGATAGAGAGGTCGCCGGTTCGAGACCAATGCCTACAGAATTTGCCCTCATTCTCGGTGATACAAAATTAAATTATTTGAAATTGAGCTGATGGAATGAATACACACTGGAAGATGATCAGGATGGAGGTGTTAAATCAACCGTCAGCCGTATTTATCAAAGCACTGTTTGGGCACTGTTTCGTTTAAACATAACTATGTTTTGATCTGTGTGACAAAAAAACAGCATTCATGATATGTTTTGGTAAACACAATAAAGCTTTTTTATCTAGAAGTTTTTCGGTGATTTTGCTAATTTCAAAGCTAGAATCTATTCAAGAACAAACCAAATTAGTTTTCACGAAAATTACTCAGTGGCGCAGGACCTCCAAGAAACACGACGACATGTCTGACAACAGGCTTGAACATTTTATAATATAGATATGCGGAGATGCATATGGATGACCAGTATTGTTTAGGAGTAGTCATTCTTTTTTTGTTTTGTTAAGTGTCAACCTCATTTAATAGAAACATCATAATTACTAAACATAATAAAAAGGACAACAGTCAAACTGACTAGTTTAAACTCAGAACATAGAAATCTAACACTTATAATTCTGATTTTGCTAGGCACTGTATCGTACACTAGAATACTGAACAACAACATCAGAATTAAAAAGATCACAATTTAAGATAAAAGTCTACTTAAAATATGATTTGCGGACTACAGTCTTTAATCTTTGAAGCTGTAGAATCCAATCAAGAAACCGTGAACTTGAATAAAATGTTGTTGTTTTCTTTTTGGCTGACGGAAAACCTTGGAATATACGGACGCTCAAGAAAATAATAAACAGAATGGCCTAATTTGGAAGCAAATCAGTACTTAAGTTAATTAAACATTACTTACTACTGTCGTGTTGGTAAGAAGTCCTTTATCTGCTACGGTTAGCTCACATCTTACAACTGCTAGTTCAGCTCCTGGTAGTAGAGACCGTATGGTTAGTGAGATCAAGAGATCAGGCATAAAACTCAGTTATCTGATGAATCCTATTTTCTTGACAAAGTATTGAACTGCCTTATAGTTATGTGGCGTTATTGATGAATATATTTATCTTCAATTCAGTAAAATAATAATAATAATAATAATAGAAATAATAATTACTTTATTTTGTGTGGATTACATACGTAGTTTAAAACTAACTTTCAGTTTGGTCCACATAACAAAATTACAAATACCGTTACAAACAGCATCATGCAGCACAATGCAAGTAATTATACAAAATGTACATAGTAGATAAGATTTCAGAAACAGAAATGAATAAACTGATAGTATGGCGTTAAATAGTATTATGTAACCATAGATTTGAATTTTCCGATGTGAAGAAAACATATCAACAAATATCAACGTACCGTCATATTGTTTTTTTTCGCTGGGTTTAAAGCCGTTTTTCAAAAAATGTTTTCAGTTATACACGACAGCCGATTCACCAAATCAGTTTTCCTGGATTGTATTTTAACCAGTACTTACTTACCCATCCAGAAATGCAGGAAAATCGACATTTTGTCAAATTTTCATGGAAGGGTATGACCTGCCGCGGCCTGGGTTTGAACTCGGATCGCCGGGTTACAAGTTCCCCGCACTGACCACTAGACCACGGTCGCGGCTCGTAAAGCCATAAGAACGGAGTATACGTAATAGAAAATACAATGTACTAATTATCAGGAAAAAAAACTGCCATGCCTTTTTACTACATTGGTCTATACTCGGAAGTATTTCTTGAGTGAAGAGTATCTGGTTGAATAAGGTTACCACATGGTAATATACGGTGGTAAGCAATCAGCCCAAATACCTGAAGATCATAGGATATTGCTAAACTCTTCTCTGTCTTATTGCGCTTTATAATAAAATCTCATTTAATTTCATATGTGTTTGTATATATAATTATATGTTAATCTTTGAAGATGTTTATCGAATCATGACCTATCTTTATTAATCATTTCCACCGACGTCTATCATTTCTCTACCTGGATTATCTAGATCCCATTCTGCCGCTTGTTTTTTAATTATTCCACAGAAGGTTGATTGACGGTCCACCTGGAATATACCTGTACCATCACAGTTGCCTGTGATTGCTGTTGTGTCATAAAGATCTTCATCGATCACCTCCAGGAATGGACAGTCTAACTCATTCTGTAATCAAAGTTATAAATACAGACAAACCTACGCTAAAAGGATCACATTAATTGGTTAAATCTCAACAGTTTTTTCCCCACTTGGAATCTATATCTTAGAAATGTATGCATAAAATATTGCGAATTTACTGTACTTAGTTTATGTTGTAGTTTGTGCTGCAACATCTTTAGTTTTTGTGATAGAGTTGTATGTGACTGGCTGATTGATTGATTGATTGATTAATCGATCGATTGATTAATTGATTAATTTAAACAGATATGATATAATCAATTAATTGATAATGTAACGGTAGTCTTGCTACCAACGTCAAACGGAAATATTTTCTTCTTAAATGAAGCCGCATGATTCTGTAAAATATACTTGTAAAACAATTGAAAATGAAATTTCAAAAGTGAATCATCATACCACAGCACTTTCGTCCGTTTCTATAGTGTACAATGTGCTTGCAAATGCTGGTGTTTCATTAATATCATTGAGTGTAATTTCCAATTCCCTCCAATCAGAATACTCTCGCCCATCAAAAGCTCGAATTCGAGCCTTTGTTACTTCAAGGCCCTGTTCTGATATCGTCTCAAAGTCAATATCATTTTTTGTTGTGATAATTCCAGCTGAAACAATTATACTGCAACTATTATTTGTGAATACAATTTTTTTCACCAGGTTTAACGCCGTTTTTCAACATATTTTCAGTTATATACGCCTGCCTGTTCACCGAACCAGTTTTTCTGGACTGTATACTAACCATCACTAACTTATCCTTCCACAAGAGTGAATGTAATAAACTTCATTGAATATTTAAACCACCTTGTAATATAATTATATCACTTATATTCCCACAGATCTTCTACCTTCTGTTTTGATAGATTACATCAATATTAAGATCGTTTTTGTCAAAGTTTCGTCTCAATATCGAGATTATACTATTTGCTAATCAAAATGACACTCCCACTAATGAACTGATATTAGGTTAGTTACGTTACGAAAAATTGAAAACTGGTCCGAGCACAATGGCATGGTCGTGAAGTTTTAGTAAATAACGTTTTAACTACAACAAATATCTGTTCCTAACAATAATAAAAGCAGCATATTAGTATTCATAACTCTAGTACTTACTGTCAGGGTCATATTCATACAACTCAATTCCTTGTCCAGTGTGGAAATCCATTTCCCATGTAATCGGGTCTCCCTCCGCGTCGAAGCCAGTAGCTGTGAATACATCAACTATTGTACCTTTAGGATTAGGTGTACCCTCATCTGTGTGTTCATCAACTGATGCGACATCGAAGAATGGAAGGTCTTTTGATGGGAAGTATATCTCAGGAGGGGTGTTTATGTCTGTTGTATAAACAAACGAAAAGATGCATTGTATACATCCAAAACTTTCAATATCTCATTTCCAATGCTAGATAATTTAGATTTATGTTGACTTGCTGGCTAAAATGTCATAAAACTTCCGGAACATGCTCGCGTATTTGACGATAGCGAATGTTTCAAACACGAAAGGAAGGAATCTATTTGACATTTTGTTCGGCACAATCTTCAGTATTTTGTTATACCTGTGAAACGTTCTCGGAGGCGTCAATGTTTAGTTTACAAAATGGATCTAAAAAGAAATGATTTCTACTTGATGTATATTTAAATGACAAGCGTGAAACGAAAGCGTTGAGAAAAAAAATTAATGTAGTTTCGAGTCTGATATAAATGTTGTACATGTGGTTAGGGATACTGGAAGTAGACCCCCTTTTTTTTGGGGGGGGGTACATACTTAGAATTTCAAACTCCATCTCCGTTGGCCCCACAACATTGTATTGGTCTGATACTGTGACATTCGCTGTACAGAGTGGTTCGCGGTAATCATTAAGGTCCTGTGTTGAGTATATTTGTCCAACTGCATATAGAAAAAATATATGTACACGTCTATTTCTGTGCGCCCATACCACGTGACTTTGACGTCATTTTTTGGTAAGACGGCAAGCAAAGTTTATCAACAAATGGCTCGATTAGGAATCTTCAACTTCACGTACAAAATTCACTTTTTTGGCCGAAAGTTTGTAATTGGATCTTACTAAGTCAAGTTTTGTTCATACGGAACAAACCAGCCAGTTGTACCACTAAGCGGCACGGAATACCGTGCTTTAGGTATAAAGGGACGATTTAATTCATGAATGCCTTGTTCTCAATGTACAGTAAAACCCCAACGAACGACCAATCAATTTTACGACCACATTATTATAACCATCACTCATTTTTCGGACTTGATAATGAGACCACCTCATTATTATGGCCGATTTTTCGGGTCCCGAAGTTAGTCTTATTATTGAGGTTTTAAGTGTATGTACACTTAAGCGCAAGACCAATTCATTAGAAAGACCACATATTTTCAGGCCAGGTTTCTCCAACTTTTTTATATTTGAACCACCTCAATAGTAAGACATTTTTTCTTTTGATTCGAGACGTCTTAAAATGAAAATTTTATAGGATTTTTATTCACCTTGTCTTGATTGTACTAACCAGTTCAGTTTAGGCTAGAAAATTACGATTTGTGATTACGGAAGCTTATCAAACAACATAACTTACATTTATTCATTCGGAACGGACAGTTGTTTCCATTTTCGAATGTATACGTTAACTGGTCATTTTCAGTGTCCGTTGCCGTTACCGACCCAACGTAAGTGTTCCTCCCCGTGGTTTCCGCATCCACTTGTAATGGTGCTGGTAATTAAACAGAACAGAAACTATTTTACTGACATTAAATTGCGAAACAATGGAGCATAAAGAAATTGTTTACCATTAAGTTACGTAATAATGTTATTGGGATTGGTTTAAAAATGTAAATAACTGAATCATACAATATTCGCATTTATCTTTTTATGTATTTAAAGTACATATACAATATTGACTGTGACATGTATTTGAAATCCGGAAAAAACGGGGACTTCATCCGTGTCATCATTTTATCGTGGACTGGACACTTCCTGTCGGTCGGTTCTTGTACTGGATTCATTCCGTTTGTTCCGGGTTTGTTGAAGTACTGGGAAAACTCCAGTATGGCGTTCCATAAGAGGCCAGCACGATTATTCTTTTGGACCGGATCAGTGTATTTTAGAATAATTATGGTTAGCATGTGTTGGCATTACCGTACTGTTGTTTTAAGGTGAATTTACTATGGCAATTCATGTTGATTTGGTGTTGCGAGGTTGCGTTCGACTGAACGAAATTGACGATTTTTTGAGGAAAAATGTAATATCTGCTTCATTATTTTGAATTGGACTAAGTGCTTATTGGTTATGTGTAGTATAATGTATTAGCTATCTGTAGACACCAGTTATTAGAAATTTAAGTGATTTCTGAAAAAAATACCTAAAATTATAAAACAAACTTAGAGCAGAAACTTTCATTCCGGAAGCTGTAACCCTTGTAATGATATTATATATATATTCCAAAATGACAAAATCATGATACATGTGTTTCTGGTCCGTGTAGACATTTTAGGCCTAATACTCCATTATACACCATCTCTTCAACGTGCTGGCCCCTATGTGACGTTCAGAGTACTGTAAACAAGCTATTTTGTGTGCTCTCTTCAAATCTTACTTGGAATATCCGGCACAGGAGCATCATTAGGAACAATAGTAATCTGGAATTCTTTCTCTATAGAATCTGATGTACCATCGTTGCACACCATGTATATGGAATATAGTGGCTTGACATCATAGTCCAGTTTGTCGCTTGTTTTTGGTACGTAATAAACTACGTAATCTGAAAAAAAATAGAAGGTGAAGTCATGCCCCATATTTACCCATTGAAATGTTGCAAGTAGTGACAGTTGTTGGCACTATCATACATATTTTCAGTTAAGATGTTGATTTGGATTAAAATATTAACTAGTTACTGAACACGTCAACTACATAATTAATGCAATAAATAAGCGGTTAACTGGTTAAGTAACATGTTAACCACATAACTAACGTGATACTTAAATGGTTATCTGGTGGCAGACGTATGGCACCATACCATACTTAGCAGCTCACATAAAATTGTGTTTTAGATACTTTTAATCAATTGTTGTGCTGTACAGTGCTTTAATGTTTATAAATGTGTGACATGGAACACATTTCCAAGGAATACGAAATTAATACAGAAGTGCGCCTTTCTGTTATATCTGTAAATTGACAGGGACAAGAATTTTGAACAGTCCTTTTTATCAAGTTTGATAATCGATGCTCTATCGGGGTCTGTAATATTCTTACTATCAGCCTGTTAGGAAACAACCTATATATTATTCGATGATAAAATACAGCTGCTTTACCTATCCGATTGAAACCATACAGTTAAGGATTGTTATTCTGCAGCTGATGAATCTGTTATCATGCAAATCAATTTAAGTTCAGTAAAATTTCAAATAGTGACACTCAATATTGCGAACACCTTGTTACTAAGTCCAAGTATTTTCGTACCGGCTTTCAATAACTCCCCTATTATTCAACTCTATAATGAGACCACGTCATTATAACGACCGATTTTCGGGTCCGACGTTGGTCACATTATCGGGGTTTTACTGTATATTGTATTACCTGACGTTCCTGCTTTTACAGACAATTTAAATGGTGCTGGAGTAGGATCAGTAGATGTAACTCTACATGTGATATCTATCAGATCTGTGTCTTCATCCGTGACTATCAAGGTATGTAACTCTGTCAATACCGCCGGTATATCTTCACGTACTGTGAAACCCGACACCGGTAGACTTTCTATGACTGGTGGCTGAAAAACAGTCGATGCAATACACATCTGTCGTGTTAATTATCTTATGTGCAGAACGACAAGTTTACGAACTCCACAAAGAATAAAATAATTGTATACACGTACGAACAAACCTCCTCACTATGAAGTCATGTGCTAGATACAGTGTAACCCCTGAAAACCGGACTCTCTGAAAACTGGATTTGTTCGAAAATAGGACGATTTTTCAAGTCCTTTTTTCCCTTCGGTAATCGTTCTCTGAAAACCGGAATTCTCAGAAACACGGACTTTTGGCCAGTCCAGAGAGGGTCCAGTTTTCAGGGGTTTTACTTTACTATAAAAAAAACAACCGTAAATAGCGATCGAGAAGTCACGTGTTTGATTCTTGAAATATTAAAATTACCAAAATTATTATAATGGCGTTGGCAAAATTCTATTATAGCAGCGTGAAAGATAAAATGTTATGGAGCCCCTAAAGTGACATTCTACACTTATATTTTGACTTGTAGCATTCTTTTTTTATTTAGTAAATACGAATTAGTATTTCGTTTATACGAATTAAAAATATAAAAAAGAGTGCTACAAGTTAAAATATAAGTGTAGAATATCACTTTAGGGGCTCCGTAAAATGTCAATAATGAGAGATATATTAGTGTTTTCTGACGAACGTTTATAATAACACTAATAACAACACTAGCACCATACAAGTGTTGCTGTGGAAGAGGCAAATACTCACAGTCTCCGCAACCATCACTGTCAGTGTATCTGTATACGACAGTCCACATGAATCCACGACTTCAAACACAACCGTGTAATTACCAGGACTTAATGTAGATGATATTTGTACATCTATGAAAATTTAAACAAAGAAAAATATAAGTATATCAATATTAACACAGTCGACCAACACGTAGACAAATAAATCACGCGAACATGTATATCAACCAGCTAACGTTGAAGTTCCCGGCTTTTTATTCAGGGATCGTGAGTTGATGGTCCCATTCTGTAGATTGTACACAATTCTAAAGAGAGACGCGAGGACATACTGATTAGATTATGAACACTTTGCAAGGGTTGGTGCAGTGTATTCAACAATCAATGATTTTTAATTCAACATTTGACGTAAATGTACCCTTCCGTAGAACTTCATATATGCGAAAATCGCTGTTTACTGGGTGACTAGTTCTAACAAGTCCCTTCCAAGAAAAGTATGTGTACTGTCGTAAACGTTGATGACAGAGATATGTTAGCTATTTATTGCTTTTTATCGCCATCGACATTGATCAAATTGATTGTATCCATGCATAGCAAGCTTTACAGAATTTTCCACTTTAAAATTATTAAGTGTTCGACTTACTGTTGTCAGCGTCTAACTGAAAATTGCTGTCACCAGAAATAATTGACACGGTCAATGTTTCAGCGGTGTTGACATCTGTTGGGGTAAGGGTGTGTACTATGGTACCAGGTGCGTCAGTAACAGCTGCTGTCGTAGTATGTGGCAATGATGCGCCGAAGTCCGGCGGCGAGCCTATCACAAATCAAACAAAAAAGGGCATATTTCAAAGAACTGCCTCACAAAATGTTTTGAGCACACCACAAAATTTGGAGCGCACGGATCTTTGACAATCATCTTCATCATTATCTAATAAATAATTTGTCGCTAATTTTATCTTCAGAATTGAATCTAGCTGTAATCCAAACACAGTTATCATTTTTTTCAAAAATGTAGTTTTCATCGTAGAAAGTATCTACGATTATACTATACTGTTATTGTATACTGTTATTGTGTTAACTTGCGAATTTTATGGGTTGGTTGATAAAACAAATGTTTGCCTGATATTCGAAGAATTACGCTAAGTGCAAAGTCGGTTCATCGTTCGGTGCTACAGGAACCTACAACAGTAAACCCTCACACTACAACCACCACAATATTACTACCACCTCTTTATGACGACCACTTATTTACGAACTGGCTTTCAATAACTCCTCAATGATAAAAATTGACAATCAGACCATCTCATTATTACGACCGATTTTCGGGTCCCGAAGGTTGTTTCAATATCTCTAGTAAGTTTTACTGGATGTCTTGTGAATGTGACTCTTACCTGGACCAAACTCGACTCTTACTAACCATCGTTGGGTGTCATTTCCTGAGGCTGTGGACCACGTGTCTGTTGCTCCCACGTTAGATTTACCAGGATTAGTTACAGCAGCCATGTTTGCCCCACCATCAGGTAAGAACGAAACTATATCATTTAGTGGGGTACTCCTAGAAAGTATCAAAACCTTTTATTAATGTCATTCTAATTATATAAATTATATAAATATTCATCATAATTATGTTCGCATTAGAAATAAAGTGAAACCTCTCCAAAGCGTCCTTCTCTTGAGCAACGAACTCCCTTCAACAGCAACATGATTTTCCCTCTGTACGTTTTAACTATTAATTTAACCTCTCTAGAGCAACAATCTCTCAACCAAACACTATTTCGCTTCTCTCAAAGAGTGTTGCTTTGGAAAGGTTGCACTGTTTTTGCAATGTTTTGGGGTGCTTGGTGTACAGTCAAACCTGTGGCCTTCATATGACAGATGATCTTTATTCGGAGGTCAGTTTGTTCTAAATAATCAGTGACAGTTCTTCCGAGAATGGTCTTCATTTAAATGGTGGTCTTAATTCGGAGTTGGCCGCAAACACAGGTTTGACTGTATATGTCAAGATCAGTAAGGTTGTTTGTCTTATAAAACGAAATCAAGCATGTAAACATGGTACATCAAGTTGTTGCAAGAAGGATCTCTGTATTTGAAGTGTATTTCATCCTAAATAATGAATTAAAGACGCTTGTGAATATGATAATACGACTCGAGCAACTAATTGGTCAATGTTATTGCTTACTCTACAAGCAACCAATCACTCAGAAGGTTAGTGGCTGGTTTTGAACACAACAATAGTTGAAATGCGTTATCTGTGGTTGATTTCAAGCGTCATTCAACAAAACACTCTCTGATAGGTTAAGAATGACTCGATTTGTCGTACAGACACAAGCATTTCTGAAACATTCCTCAATATTAGCGAGAATATCGTAAAATACGCATTTGCCAGTTTATTAAAAGTTGTTTTAGTTAATTATTCAAAACGGGAAGAAGTCATGTGCTAGTGTGGTTAACATTCAATAAACGCTCTTTTAATTTGGAAGTTGAAATTCAATTGCTTAACAGTATCCCCAAGGATACAAATAATAAAATAAAACACAACACAACTACATACCACCCTATGGCATAATCAGGTTCTACTGAGATATAGTCCGCAGCTGCGACGTCTATCACGGCTTCACTATTGGCGGTAACTCCTAAATTAGGTAAGTACAATGTATATTATCATTTCATCATAAGCACATATATATTATCATTTTATCATAAGTACATGAATATTATCATTTTATCATAAGTACATGCATATTATCATTTTATCATAAGTACATGCATATTATCATTTTATCATAAGTACAATGTATATTAACATTTTATCATAAGTACATGTATATTAACATTTTATCATAAGTACATGTATATTATCATTTTATCATAAGTACATGCATATTATCATTTTATCATAAGTACATGTATATTAACATTTTATCATAAGTACAATGTATATTAACATTTTATCATAAGTACATGTATATTAACATTTTATCATAAGTACATGTATATTATCATTTTATCATAAGTACATGCATATTATCATTTTATCATAAGTACATGTATATTTACATTTTATCATAAGTTCATGTATATTATCATTTTGTCATAAGTACATGAATATTATCATTTTATCATAAGTACATGAATATTATCATTTTATCATAAGTACATACATATTATCATTTTATCATAAGTACATGTATATTATCATTTTGTCATCAGTACATGAATATTATCATTTTATCATAAGTACAATGTATATTAACATTTTATCATAAGTACATGTATATTAACATTTTATCATAAGTACATGTATATTATCATTTTATCATAAGTACATGCATATTATCATTTTATCATAAGTACATGTATATTAACATTTTATCATAAGTTCATGTATATTATCATTTTGTCATAAGTACATGAATATTATCATTTTATCATAAGTACATGCATATTATCATTTTATCATAAGTACAATGTATATTAACATTTTATCATAAGTACATGTATATTAACATTTTATCATAAGTACATGTATATTATCATTTTATCATAAGTACATGCATATTATCATTTTATCATAAGTTCATGTATATTATCATTTTGTCATAAGTACATGAATATTATCATTTTATCATAAGTACATGAATATTATCATTTTATCATAAGTACATGAATATTATCATTTTATCATAACAAAGAATAGTTGAATGATGGGTGTGCACATTTCTGATCATTTCGGGACGATCAAATAACGAAAGTGTAGAATTATTTGTGATATATACTATACCTGTTGCCGCGTTTTCCCCGACTAGTTCGTAACTATCTCCAGATACATGCTTCCATACTTGAGCTGTTAGATCTCCGGAGTTCAAAGCTCCGAATTTCCACCTTGTTATTACCCCACAACATGGTACCTTCATGTTTGTACCCAGCAATAAATACGATGAAGCTGAAATGTTTACTACCTATGAAAGTCTCATTGTGAGAAATATCGCATTCAATATCTGCGTCAAAACGGAGGACAATAATTTGTCAAGCAAAATATTTTCTTTTTTGAAATGACAATATCCAATTGTACATTGTATCATATACAGGTGTGCTGTAAGACATTCATTGTTGAATTCAACAAGAAAATGAAAGTTGTTGTATTCAACATAATTTTTTGGATACTGTATTAGACATAACATCGTGTGTTGTTTTATTCAACATAACATCGTGTGTTGTTTTATTCAATATAGCATCGTTTGTTGTTTTATTCAACACAACATCGTTAGTTATCAACAATTCGAATTATTTTAGCATTTATGATTTATTGTCAAATAAAGCTATCATGATGTATTTACATCCTCGCATACTCTCGATGGAAAGGAATTAATGAAACAAGATTAATTCAAAAAGTAAAATGTTAAGTCTATGTAGATTTACATTTAAGACAAAATAATTCATACCTACATTGGGACCAGCCGTGGTCCCTGTGGGTACTGTGTCTGCATATCCTATGTAGTCCCCAGCATTGCAAGGTATTCCTGATGAGGAAATAGAATGTTTATCAAACAATATGAACATTTAATGGGAGTGCATACTACAATTGTTTTATTTTTATGTGATTTATTGTCACTTGGGTTTAACGCCGTTTTTTTAACAATTTTTTAGTTATATACGGCGACCGTTTCACCTAACCAGTTTTCCTGCATTGTATACTTACCAATACTAACTTACCCTTCCACAAGCAGCCGGCAACTCCTCCACATATGGAGGAAAATCGACATTTTGTCACATTTTTATAGAAGGATGTGACCTGCCGCGACCGGGATTCGAACCCGGATCTCCAGGTTACAAGTCCAGTGCTCTAACCACTGGACCACGGCCGCGGCCTGAAAACTACAACTCCGTCCGATATTTTTTCCAATATGCAAAATAAGTAAGTTGATTCAAAGAGACATGATGTTGTGATATAGAACTAAACAAATAGAGACGGTTAAAGAAAAATGTATCATGTGGATGGTAACTTGACCAAAAACATTTCAGTATGTTGGTCGAATATTTTTTCTTATCTCTGTTTTTAAACACCTTAAGTGAGAATATCAGGAACTGTTCATCCCGAAATATGCTCTTAAAATAACTTTTTGCTATTGGAAAATTTTGGGTCGGCGCCAGAAAATAATGTCAGTTTGGTAACCGTTCACGCGACTAATTTTCTGGCCGAACTACAGTCAAACCTGTGTTTGTGGTCACCGAATAAAGACCACCCAGTGAATAAAGGCCGCCCTTTGAAACATCGTCACCAATTATTTAGATCAATCAGGCCTCCGAATCAGGCCACCTGTCCTTAAAGACCGTGTTTTGTTTTTCCCAAGGGTGGTCTTTGTTCACAGGTTTGACTGTACTTCAACATTAAGTTTGTTAAATTTCATGTTTGTATGTAACCTTTCAACTGTCTGAATATTTCATGGTCTGAATATCTGATATACCTGATTAATGGTATTTAAATCCATGGCAGACAATAATTATAGGTTAGATTTTGTGAAGTGCCAAGTTTTAAAAACTTTAAAACCACTCTCACTTTGGTACGCACTTGTCAATAGGGTTACTGTATTGCAAAAAAATAACATACTAACTCATATCTAATGGAAAAATTGTATTTTTTTATTCAAGGATATTGTCATGCTTATATAATAATACTGGCTTTAAAACATGTAGTTTTAAGACACTTTGAAGATCAGAATACAGAAAAGTGAATTTGGAAATTCTGACATTGCTTTCAATACATGTGACAACACTTAGTACTCTTACGCCTGTCAGGTCCTTAGTAATGCCGGAAAAGAAAAGTGGCTAGAGCTGGTTAAAACCCGTACTTACCGTTCACTCCGATACAATAATTAATCCAAATTAAGCTGACAAAATATGTAACAAAATAATTCATTATACGTCCCTGCTTCATGTGCCGATGTAACTTTCTTCAACTTATGACAAATTTAATGCATAAATCATAAACATATCAAACTGATAGGTGATTGAAAATCGATCGGATAGTGTTGTTTACAATTCATTTTCAATAATATTTGAATGTCCTTTTATCTAAAATGTTTATAAAATACACATACTGTTTTCAATGCATTTAAAGTATTAAAGAGCTTCAACTCAATATGTATTTGCCAGTATGAATAGAAAAATAGTATTTGATTGAATGCGATATTTGATGTATTTGAACGGAACATGTAATCATAAAAAAATGTATTACATAGATAAAATCAATAATAAACAGTGACGTACATCAAGACATTTATATTCATTATCCCAGTTAATACGACTGAACATATACTGGTCGTCATAAGAAAGTAACCAGTAAGCGATGTTGGTATTAAATAGACAAAGCGCAAGTAATTGAGATGAATTTAATTCTGAAAATAGTTGAAACAGTTCATGATATGGTTTATTGTTATCCATTATTGACCATAAAATTACTGTATACCATTAGAATTTCAAGGACAGTATATTCGGCCAAAATAGAAGAATATTTATGATGGTTTCTTTCTTTTGACGGCCAGTATAATATTATTTTACAGTACGCTTGATTGATTCCTGTCATGGGGTACATTGACATCCCAGCGAACGTAAAATGTTTCATGCGAATTGTGAAATATCAAATATGAATTTGTGGTATTTAAACCATACCTGTAAATGAAAAAACTATCTCTGATTTATAAGGATTAAGTTACTTAGCAACAATCAGGACTATGAACAGACATTTTCAAAATCAGCTGAAAAAAAACGGCGAAGGGTCCAGGGGCGCAAAGGCCACAAGTGAGTCCAGGGCAAAGCCTCGTGTGGTAGGGGGGGTCATGAAGCTCAAAACCTTTTGACATTTTGTACGAACAATTTTGCAGTTATAAGTTACACCAAATTCAGTTCTGATAACTCACTTAATGTAAAAATATTTGGTCAAAGTTATAGTCATAGGTCTTAAAATCTGGCAGTGATATGAATACATTGTTACAATTTATTCATATCCTTGCCAGCTTTCAAGTCTTAATTTACAAAGTAGCTTCCCTTGATTTTCGATCGATGGAAAACCTGGGAACAATTTTCGATTATATCCCTTAGATAAGGACCCTTGATAGGACTGGAGTCAGCAGAGTCACGGCTCGGTTTGCAAGACACGTTGTAAGATCTCTGTAATTGCTAGCACCTCACCGCTGTAAGTTTGAATCCCATCCAAGACCAAATTATACATGTGAGGAAACAGCCCAACTAGCTAACAGAAAGTCGGTGGTTCTACCCAGATGTAAGCTTGGGCTCTTCTTCCACCCTAATGCTGGAAAAATCGCCGATTAACATTGGCAATCAGTACGAAGTTAAACCCGGTGAAAAAAATTGAGAAAGACATAGTGTTACATCAGAGTTGATGCCGGGTTTAAAATGTACAAAAAAATCTGACCATTCTTTAAAAAAACATCAACAAAAATACAAACAACAACAAACAGGACACAAAACACAAAAATCCATTAGAATGTATGCACGTGGTATTTGATAACAAAAGTGGAACACTTCTATATATAGATCTACAAGAGACCGTGTAACACCGGTCAGTTAGATTGTTCTGAACAAGCCTTATAAAACTTGATAAGATTGATAACTGTTTGTCTTAACATTATGTGTAGTATGTTGGTGTATGGTGTTCTGTTGTGAAAATATACAACATGTTACTGTACGGACTTACAGCACCATTGTTAGTACTGGTCCAAACGTCTATATTTTCACAAGGTAATTACGTTACATACACTTTACACCTGTAAAATTGATCATGTATCTAGCCTATAAGTATTAGATTCTAAGTTTTTGCTCTTTGTTAATTTAACCTAATTCTATTCTAAATATGTTATCTTCGTATTATCCGCCCGTTTTTGAAATATCGTTTCCACATTTTTTTCACTGGAATTTGACACCGAAAAACTTCCAGAGTCATTTGGCGACTTTCCAGCTTTGACAGCGTATGAAGCTCCATGCATACACCTGGGTAGAACCGCCGGCCTTCCGTAAGCTAGCTGGACGTTTCCTCTACTTGGTCATTGAACATTGTATGACTTATTCCACAAAATAAAAATTGTTGTTTTATATCAGTTGCCGAATCCCTACAATGCTACGCTTGTCCTGTACAGAGTACAATGGACGGATGTCCTCATACATCTACGTGTGGTCCCGGCAAGGTATACATTATAAAACATAACCATATTTCCGAAATTCGTTTCCTTTTTTCACCGGAATTTAACGTCGCACCAACAGCCAGGGTCATATTACGACTTCCCGGCTTCAAAGGTGGAGGAAAATCCAAGGCCTACACTTGGGTAGATCCACTGAACCATCCCGGGTGGGATCAAACTCCCCGCGAGGGGCAAGCATTTACAAATCAGAGACCATAACCATTCGACCACGGAGGCCCCTGAAATTTGTTTCTATAAATTATTTTTCTTAAAGTGTATGTTCGGTGATAATAACCGACTTGGCTCTCTTACGCCTTGTAAGTTTTCAGACTTCTGTCAATTACCTCCGATGAAACGTTTTTCTAGTCGTGCAATGTAACATCTTCAATTGTGAAAAATACTGATTAGATTATTGAAAATGTTAAAATGTTTTGTACAAATATCACAACTTTTTCGAAAAACTTCAGATTTGTATGTTGAGAAGGAACGTTGATAATGCCACGGACACTGTTAGATACCAGACACTCTGTAAAGAAAGAGATGTAAGTAGAAAATCTATATATCATATATTTTATATATTATCTATGTAACTATAGATAAATTACATACAATTAAAAAGACACTAAAAAGATTTTTTAATAAATGCAATCTGCTAATGTTAATTTTATATAAATTTATATTCCCTAGAAATATTTTAAATCAAGGAAGTCGGGCATTAAGCTTCTAATTAAATAGAGAAATTCTCTTTCAGGAATGTTTAGCCGATATAAATAGATACCAGATAATCATTGGTTCATTAATTGGTAAGAAGCGAGACATGCACCAAGTGGTATCAGGTAAGTAAGTTCATTTTATATGCGTTTTGTTTTTTAAACATTTATCATTGGCTTTCTCACCGCCGGGAGAGGTCGGTCCAGGCAAGCAGGATTGATGTAGGAAAACATTACTAATTTACCCTAATCACTTCTAGGTAAACATTTGTATATTAATAGATATTGGGCAAGAGTTTTATAAATAGGTCATAATAGGTGTAACGGTACACGTGCGCTAGAATGTATATCGTAAAAATTACCAATACTGGAACAATATTATGTCAAAAAAATCCCCGTCCAATCACATAGTTTGATCATTTCTATGAAAGATGGGTAAATCTATTAACATAGTTAGAGAAGATATGTATAAACCTTTAATTTTTGTGCGTATAGATGTATGGCTGTTGTTTACATGGTTGCTTTTATTCAGACTCGGTCCTTAATTTAGCTTTGATTGTTCAACATCTGTTTATCACGTTTCAGATAAGGGAGAATGTTTGTTACAGTGTTGTGATACAGAAAAGTGTAATACTGGTTGTTTATCAGGACCTTCTACAGTAGCAACAACAACAACAGGACATTCTAGTCCACACTTCAACATTCCAACACCACCAGCACACCACCATACACATCCACCATCGACAACAAAGATATTCCATATACCTACGCGACCGACACACACAACAATGTCAACACCATCAACATCAACGTTACCTTCTTCAACTAAGACAACAACTATTCTTACCACAACACCAACGACAAAACCTCCAACTACTACTAAGTCTCCGACAACAACAACAACAACAACGTTAACAACAACAACAACAACACAGAAACCAGCGGGTAAACTAATTTCGACAATTTTACATTGTTTTGGTGCAACACAAGTTTCAATACAACTTTAAGTATCATTGGAAACCCCTGTAAGGATTTTTCTTATATGTCTCACCTATCTTAACCTTTCAGAATTGTTCTTTAGTAGTGTCTGTATTGTTCATGTCTACACCCCCTCTCCACCCAAAAATTTCACATTGAGGTTCTTTTCTATACTTGTTTAATATCATCTCTTGAATAAAAAGAACCGACTCGATCCCTTGGTTTCATAAAAATCCCTCTACATTTGGCAAAAGTTGCCTTTTGACTGTTTGCTGAAGGATCGCCATTGAGAAGCAGCTAAACCTGGCCCTCTTGAAACATGATGGAAATGTTCGTGAATTGATACTTTTACTGCCAATAAAACTAAAACATGTGCTTTACTTGTTATGATAAACTATTATTGAGGTAAGCCAACCTACAGCCAAAAGGATTTAACTCTAGACTGACAATGAGAAGTAATAGTAATAGTACAACGATTACATATAGAACTACATGTACCGCTAATTTTATGGAAATTATTTATGGCAACTTTATGAATTAAAATATCAGGAACGGTGACAAAAGCATATCAGGTAATGATTTCATTTACAAATCAGTGTTCCCACTCACTTCTGAAATTGGTGGTACGCTTACCCCTTAGGTCTGAAATCTGGGTATAAGAGAAGTATTTTGGGGGGTATGAACATTTTTAAAACAAATATATGTATACGCATACATCGTAATGGGTGTTTCCAGAAAATCGGCGATTCGTCCCTAAACGTATTCGTACGCTTACGATCTCGCACCAGATCAAAATGTGTTGCGTGATATCCGATTTTATTGCGGGATTTACGCAAGATTTTACGTGAGTGGGAACACTGCAAATAACAACATCTGTCGAGTTGTGCTTTCTTTTTCCAGTATGTGCTGACAGCAATTATATGTTCGACAATGGATGTTATATTATTCCACGACAAGAAATGAGTTTCAGAGATGCCGTGGTGAATAAAAAGTTTATTTCTCCCATTTTGCAAGCTAATATTCAGTTACTTTCGTGATAACAGTCCATTTTACGATCATATATAAATACAAAAGTAGAAGGAACAAAAGGTCTAGAAGAAGTGGCTGTCATTTGTACGATGACGATATTCTATACCAAATGATATTCCATTTAAATTGAACGATCATTTGGGTTGAGGGTCAAGTTGCCAAAACGAAATGCTATCACGTATGCTTCTATTCCTCTGTTCTTTAAAACGCTTAGTTGTGAACAATATACAAAATACAAGATGTCTGTTACTTCCCTTCTGTTCAATAGTAGTCGACAATTTTCATCTGATTTTCTTGGCTTGCATAAAATGGCCAAATGAACGTACTTCAAAAACAAATGTTCATCGACTATGATCAGAACAATATTTACCTTCAAACAGGGCATTTTCTACTTTCTGTTTTTTTACAGACTTTCTGCAAAACCCATAACTCTCGACTCGTGCACGTGGACTCGACACAAGAAAATGAGTTCTTGAAGGAAATATTGCGACGCAAAAGAGGTAAGTGAACTCATGTGTATGAAGCTAACGATAAAACCAAGGTATTAAACCCTTTCATACTAGCCTTAGAAAAGTGAAATAGGGAGGGCAACTCACTCCTACAGTTATTTAGCATTGGTTATTGTATTATTGAATTGTATGGTTGTCTAATCATCGTACTAAATGTACTCACTCACTCACTCACTCACTCACTCACTCACTCACTCACTCACTCACTCACTCACTCACTCACTCACTCACTCACTCACTCACTCACTCACTCACTCACTCACTCACTCACTCACTCACTCACTCACTCACTCACTCACTCACTCACTCACTCACTCACTCACTCACTCACTCACTCACTCACTCACTCACTCACTCACTCACTCACTCACTCACTCACTCACTCACTCACTCACTCACTACTTACTTACTTACTCAGGGTAAGGTGTTGGTGACATATTTGACGTGTTAAAATGTCTGTAAAGACCTGGCAACCTCTGGAAGATATTTTACAATAAATAAATATACAGATCGCCGTGAAGATTGTCTGTAATCTGGAAGTGGGCCTGCCACCTGGAAGTATTAACGTTTATAGGTAAGATGAGATTATAGATACATACAAAAGAGTCTGTGCAAAGATGAATCGAAAGACAAGAAATCTTTGAGTAGACTGAAGATGAATTCTGACAGTTATATACAACATGATTTTATAAAATGGCAGAGCCGTTACAGTACTGGATTGGTATGACAGATGAAGTTAAAGAGAATGAATGGATATATTATGACGATAACTCACCTGCTTCGTTCTTTGATTGGATGCCTGGTGAACCAGATGGTAAACAATCATTTGATGGTATCATTGATGCTAACTGTGCCGTGTTTGATCCATTCGCTGGTTACCAATGGCGAGACGAGGAATGTTCGCCATATCAATATTCTATTCCTATCTGTGAAAAGCGGTAAGTAACTATAGTTAATTTTGTTTCCAATCATTGTCGTTATATAACTTCAATGAAGTTTGAATAACAACAGTAGTACGCCGGGTGCTTCGCTGTATACTGTGATAATCCAAAGTGATACACAAACCATTTAGGATCATTTCGTTTAGTTCATTTTAATATGGATAAAATCGAAAAAAAATCTCATTTGTCAGCATTTTAATATAATTATGACATTAAGCCTTTAGTCTAATTCTGCAACACGGACTTAAAAGTAAAGCCTTCATTTGTTTATGTTGAGTATTTCATCGTAGAATATTATAACATGCCACATGATTCACGTTTGGTTACATTCTGTCTGATAATGAGACCATCTTTCAGGTAAACAACAGTCTTTATAAGTCTTGATAATAATAAGTCTCGTTATCAAGTTGAAATGGAGAGGTGATAATGATTATTAATTCGAAAATAAGAGGTTGTTTTAACGAAGCGATCTTAATATTGAAATGGTCCCTGGGGACGATTAATAATATTTTGATTCGTTTACCGACATTCAGCATTTAATCATCTATTTTAGTTGTATGTTTACGTTCTTGATCTCGTGTTTCAGCTAGATATGTGGCAAGAATTTTCTTAATTAGCCTGCTGAATGTGATGGGGGCACTATTTGTCGAATACAATCTGTGATTGCATAATGCAACATGCTTATATGCTTCCTTGACTGATAATTGTTACGTGTCAACTAATAATACTTATTTCAAAGAATATTGTTTTTACATATTTCAACGTGCACAAATATTATACATTGTATTCGAGTCTTGTATCAAACATCACATATCACACTGCAAACTGCATTCTGATGTCGAACACTGACTATATCGTGCTGTATGAATATAAAACACCAATGTCATTGGTGTTCTAAGTCATTTGTATGATAATAATTGAATATTTCATCATGATACAATTATTAAATACAATAAAGGTACGTACTCTGTTTTTCCTTAAAGCATTCTGCATTACAAAATTGCTTGGGTAGTATGTTGTCCAAGACAGCTTGTAGCGACCACCATTTGAATGGTAGAGCAAAAGCATGGGGATTCGACTTGATTACGTCTTGCTTTGCTTTCGGCAGGGATACTTTACAGCTTACCTTACTTGTATTATTTCAATACCACCAGAATTATTGTAAATCGTTGATCTGTAACTTTGCATGTTTGCTATTTCAAATTGGTTATTTAATGGAAGTACCAGTATTCCACAGAGGTAATTTACATGTTCATTGACGACTGTTGGCAATTCTTTTCACATACGTTATCAATGTGTTAATGGAATCATGGTCTAGAGGTAGAGCGTCCTACCTCTGGTTCTGAGTTCGGATCTCAGCTTAGACGGGTTTCGTTCATAACTTCACAATCCCATTTGTCGGACACAGTACTGGTGTAGTGTCCAGGAAGCGGACTCGAGTGGGATTGATATAAGCAAAACTGCTTGTTTCACAATCGAGCTAAAATAAATTAGTCTAAACCTATGTATTATTGGTAGTTGCAGTATACGCACCATGTTTCTGTAATTTGTTTAACTATAGTTGACGCACCAGAAGAAATGTAATCTGTTTTGCGTGTAGATGTGTTCTTAGCATACCAAATGTAGTTTGACTTTATACTGCATATTATACATATTTACATGTACAGTATTACGTAAAAATCAGTTAACGTGTACAATTTAATTGTTGTAACAGTATTAATACATCTGTGGTTTGTAACTGACTGATAAATTTTGAATTCATGCTTCTTAAATCTAGATAATTATCATACCCGTACAGAGACATACTACACCTACAGATTATCGTGAAGTTTGTCCGTTTATCCTGGACCAGTGCTGAGTTATTTCATTTCCTTGGCTTTAAACAAAACGCTAGACTTTTTTAAATTAGCATCTTATGAAACGATGACATGAGAAAACTCAAACAATAATGTGGAGCATAGAAATTGTCAAACGCAATTATGGATTAATGTTAGTTAATAGCAACCCTTCCGAAAAGAGAAAATAAAACGTTTTATAATGTATCGTGTCAAATGTGTTAGGTATTGCACAACTTTGATTCTACATTGCAACAAAAAATCCGATGCATTAAAAATACCTACATATAGTATGATTTACACGTAATTTTTGTTTCAAAAACTATTATTCTAGCTTTAAACCAGTATCAGTGGCGACACAAGTAATATCTCAGACACACAATCTACAGACGACAACCTTGAATGTTATATCAACGTCTACAGTTAAAGAAACGTCAACTACACAACTAGTATCGGCAACAAAAACTTCCTCGTGGCAAAGTTCTAACTCTGCAATCATTTCTAGTCCGACATCAACAAGCCAAGGCTTTCAATCTTCTCCATCTGCATTGAACAACACACTGTTTCCCACTGTCACATCTGTACCGACATCATTGCTATTTTCCAAAGTAACAACAAAAGGCCTTCCATCACATACTAATTCATTTGTCACACCGACCGTGGTTAATGTAACATCAGCTTCATTTAGCTCTTCTCCACCTTCAAGCGCATATTTAAATTCTTCAACATTCCAAAATGTGTCCAAGGTGCCAGCGACAACACTAATGGCGTTAAGCTCTTCCAAATTTGTATCAACAGCAGACTCAACGTCCACGAATGCTTCAATCACTTCCACTCCTATGACGTCATCTACCACAATGAGAGGTATTCACATTTCGTAACCAGTTAACTTTACATTAGTATTAGAAACAGTATAAAAATAGAGGGACATTAACTAACACCGTGAATTCATCTTTTCAGCTAACATTATTTTTATACACAATATCGTGGATTTACAAGGTCGGCTAATAATATAGATATCGGTTTCTTTAAGAAGAAATGTTCCCATTTTATTGCGCAATCATGTATGAATGGATATGTATGTATGTATGTATGTATGTATGTATGCATGTATGCATGTATGTATGAATAATGTAGATATATATGAATATGTCAAGTGCACATACACTCTAGTACTCATGCATTGGACAAGTCTTTTCATAGCGCAGTACGGTCTAATGGACACCCGTGGCCAACGGAACCCCGACGAAAAAAAAACACTTTAAATGGCCGTATATAGCGGACATTTTCCGACCGCGGAGAGCAAAAACGTTTCCCGAATCGGCATTTGTGAACTTAAACAACGGACATTCGATCGTACAAACGGACGCCATTATAGTGATAATTTATCTACTTGCAACATGACTTCCCATTTTTAATTTATTGCATATTGAAGCGAGAGAATAAAATTGACATTCCAAGGTGACAAGGTGTGAATGGCTTACCTGCTGAATTGATACTTGTCATAGAAGGATGTGAAAAATCGGAGATCCATAGACAACCAGTATATCATTAGGCTTGCCAGTAATATGAAATAAATGTATTTTCAGTGTGTCCATCAGGCGCATACAGATTTGAAGCATCTTGTTACCTCTTTGTCAAACGTGAAATGAGTTTTCGGGACGCCAGGGTAACTACATTGTTTATTGTCTCCAACGTAATAAGCTCCTAACATCAACTCCTAACGTCGAGTTTTAGCGCACAGCAAAACCTCAATAAACGATCATTTGAATTTAAAACACCAAGTCTGTATATTTACGGACGCAGGATATGAATCCAACCGGATGTCTAAACATTTTCTAAAACTTTTTGCCGTATAACCTCAAATAACGACCACCACAATATAACGACCACCTTGTTATAACGATCACAAATTTTTGGATTGGCTTTCAATATCTCCCCTATAATTCAACTTGATCATGAAACTATCTCATTATAATAACCAATTTTTCGGGTCCCGAAAATGGTCTCATTATCGAGGTTTTACTGTACTTCCGTATATAGTTCAGTACTTATAAACCTAATTTCAGGAATTCTGCCGGAAACACGATGCCTATCTTGTACATGTGGACTCAGCGCAGGAGAATGAATATTTAAAGCAAAAAATGAGACAGATACATAGTATGTACCCAATTTCATACATAGTTTATTATTCGTGTGATGAGTGACATTAATGATTAAAAATGCGGCTTGGTGTGTCCTGAACATTTCGAAATATAGTTCTCTGTCGGTTTCATAATGTACCGAGGCTTATAGTCTGTGAAAATGATCACTGTACGTAGTTTCAACATTAATGTTAATAGTTTCATGCTCACATATAATCAGTAACTTACGGTGAGCTGTTTTTACTGAGTAAATTCATTCAACTTGTTTCCTTACCGACTACCTTATTTCATTATTAAACATAGTACTATACTTTCTATTTTCTATAAGTTCGCCCCTGTGAATTATTCGGCGATTTGCAAGATAATTTGATGTACAGCTCTCGAGTTCGCGATCCAGATGGGGGCATTCCTTTGTTTAGAAGAATTCATTGAACATCCAGGGAAAGTTATATGTGCGCTGATTCACATATAATGTTGGAAAGTAGGCATTTTTATAGGAAATGTAAAAGTGCCTGTTTGTTCAGACAGGTTTTTAAAGAACACTCGTTACTAAGCTTGAAGACAACGGTTCACTGTCATTTATTGCTGCTATGCTTTGGGGGAATTACTTAACCCTCAATTGAAATTTGTTTTGAGTGTATGCATAAACTCCTTTTTTCAGATCCTGTACAATATTGGATCGGAATTATGGATGAAGTCGTTGAGAATTTATGGACATATTATGACAATGGTCAGAACGCCACCTATTTTGATTGGTCGCCCGGGGAACCAGATGGTAGACATGGCTTTGATGGTTCAAATCAATCCGATTGTGCTGTGTTTGACCCGTTTCAAGACTTTAAATGGAAAGACGAAGAATGTTCACCGTATCATTATTCCCAAACAATCTGTGAATTGTAAACATGATCAGGCTATGGAAGAATAGTCATGTTCATGGTTACTTGACCAAACAATTAGGGTACTCAGGTAGCAAAACATTCCTTTCGTACTTCGGAGGTAGGATTCGGCCCTTAATACTTTCGTACCTAAGATTTTGCTGTTAGAAGCTTTTGAGTCGGCGCCAAAACTAGGATCGGTCGGGTGATCAAAAACATGAGTGTTGTTTCTGGCTTAATATAAACGGAATGTTAATATGCTGCATATTTTTTCTCTTTTTTTCAGTGGGCGGTTTTAGGCTCGGTTATTTAGAATCGAAAGATAACTAAGTAATTAAAATGTTGTGTATAATGTAAATAGTGGACCACAATATTCAGTTTTACTTAACAAAGACCTTATCAGAAGTCGTGTTAAATTTGATCATATGTCAAGTAAATCTAAATGTGACAAAATCCTGTTTGATTTCGATGTGGTTTGTCAGTGTAATACTATTATTATCAGACAATGAGTTTATAAGCCAAACAGACCATTTTGCGTCGTAACTTGCATATTTTGTATTCATTGTGCCGACTTAATTCATGATTTTTACCGATCGACTGTATCGTCAAAATATAATCATGACCGTACTGCATGAATGTGTCACAATACGGCAGCACATCGACTTCAAAAAAGTTCATTGTTTCTCTACAATATATGATACACTATCGTGCATAGTACAGCTACACAAACTTGCAATATAGCGTTGCATTACCAAACAATGTATCGCTACACAATCATATAGCTTTACATTACCAAACAATGTATCGCTACACAATCTTGAAATATAGCGTTACATTACCAAACAATGTATCGCTACACAATCTTGAAATATAGTGTTACATTACCAAACAATGTATCGCCACACAAATTTGAAATATAGCTTTACATTACCAAACAATGTATCGCTACACAAATTTGAAATATAGTGTTACATTACCAAACCATGTATAGCTACATAATCTTGAAATATAGTGTTACATTACCAATCAATGTATCGCCACACAATCTTGCAATATAGCGTTACATTACCAAACAATGTATCGCTACACAAATTTGAAATATAGTGTTACATAACCAAACAATGTATCGCTACACAAATTTGAAATATAGTGTTACATTACCAAACAATGTATAGCTACATAATCTTGAAATATAGTGTTACATTACCAATCAATGTATCGCTACACAATCTTGCAATATAGTGTTACATTACCAAACAATGTATAGCTACATAATCTTGAAATATAGTGTTACATTACCAATCAATGTATCGCTACACAATCTTGCAATATAGCGTTACATTACCAAACAATGTATCGCTACACAAATTTGAAATATAGTGTTACATTACCAAACAATGTATCGCTACACAAATTTGAAACATAGCGTTACATTACCAATCAAAGTATCGCTACACAAATTTGAAATATAGTGTTACATTACCAAACAATGTATCGCTACACAAATTTGAAACATAGCGTTACATTACCAAACAATGTATCGCTACACAAATTTGAAACATAGCGTTACATTACCAAACAATGTATCGCTACACAAATTTGAAACATAGCGTTACATTACCGTACAAAGTATTGCTGCACAACCAAATTTTTGCAGCATATCATAATTCTATCAAACAATATATCGTTACACATTCATGCAATATATCGCAACACTATTGTGTGATATACACTATCTTAGAATGTATCGTTGCACTATTGTGCAACATACCACTAAACTAGCGTGCAACCTACTGCTAGATTATCGAGCAATAATAATATGCCATTACACTGCCATGCAATGCATCGAGTTGTGTACAATGGACCTGACCCCGACACCTATATAGGTCTTGACACTTTTGCACCTTAATGGACTTCATGAGAAAGACCGGTTTGTTTTACAATCTTATCTTTTCGTTAGATAAGAATTGTAAGGATTGGATCACACAGGACAATTAAGCCGTACCAACCGCAAAGATGACTTTTTTCAGCTTATCGATTCTTGTATTGTCGTTATATTTAACGTTGTACTTTTGCGGTAAGTCTGTATTTACGCATGTTATAAGTTAGTTATTACATGTATTTTAACAGTCGGGTAGCTTAAAAATACATCAGTGTTCTGTCTGGCGACCTGCCAGTAAAGAAACACAGCATTATGTTTTTATTGTGTACGGAGGATCATCTTTGCAGTATTCATCCACCAAGTAGACCAACACGTTTAAGACATATACAACTAGCAACAAGAGTGTAACAGTGTTGTATATATCTATGCTTATAGTAGTTTGTATAAGCGCCGGTCCGATTTGTTCAGTTGGTGGAGCAGCTGATTTGCAAGCAGAAGGTCACGGGTTCGAGTCCCATATCGGGAACTTTATTTTCTGCCTCCTGTTGCAAGAGAATAAAAATGCCATAAATCAGGTATCATGGCTGTGTGGTTCACATGTGTCTCATGATAAAACAATATTAACTAGATTCATCAAAATACAGGGATAGCACAAGAAAGAAATCAAATCCTTATTTACATAAGTATTATATGACTTTCCCTAGGAAACCTAACCGAAATTGAAACTTTTAATAAGAATTTGACACAAAATTACTCAAATAAATTTAAAAGACAATGGTAAGTTACTTACAAATATCACAGTAAAGAATGAATAAGTCACAGGTTGGTTCACACTTGTACAAGGAAAAAAAAGCTAAAACTTCCTCAGATCCCAGACAAGAGATGGACATTGACAAGGGCCTTATAATGAGGGACATTCCTAACTTCTCTGACAGATTGAGGAAGACCATTCCACAAAGAAATTACATTAAAAGCAAAAGAATTAAAACCAAAACCTTTGACCTTTATTATTTGAATTATTCATATAGAGAAATTGACAATTACTTAACGAGAATAGTACTGTGGAACCTCACTAAACCGGACAGGGTCCGGATCGAACAAAAATTCCGGTTTAGCGAGGATTCCGGTTTAGACGGGTTTTTTTGCATTCGGAACAGGTTTACTCATTATATAGATGGTCTTAGTGTTGAATATGACTGTATTTGGCCAATTATCCTGATCAAAGTGGTGTTAAGGAAAACAACAAATAAAAATAACATTTGTTTGCATGGACATCAATGATGAATTAAAAGTAATGCATATAAAATATGATTTAATACACGTATTAATACTGAATAATGTTCCTGATGTTGGTATAGAAATTATTATTGTACACTTATTATTTGACTAGATATGAACGAGTACATGTGAAAAACAGTATGAAAATAATTACCACAAATTTCTGCAATAACACCAAACCAGATAATGATCTTAACGAATTATAGTCACCCTTGAACAAAGGCCACCCTTAGGAAAGACAAAATTTCGTCTTTATTGACAGGTGGCCTTTATTCAGAGGTCAGTTTGTTTTAAATAACAATGATCGTCTCATAAAGAATGGTCTTTATTCACAGGGTGACCTTTATTCGGAGGTGGCCTCAAACACAGGTTTGACAGTGTACACTATTTTTGGGAAACCCCTCGAACAAATAACATTCGAATTCGCTAGTTGATTGGTTATTTAGTATATTGCATTCAATTTTCATTTTCAGATGTGTCAGCATTGAAGTGTTACAACTGCCCAATTCAAAATACAGTAAATGACTGCAACACCACTACAACGTGTGATGGGCCTGAAATGGTATGTAAACAGACCCAAATCCCCCACATCGTTATTCGAATGCATACTTCAGATAATTTTGCAAATATATATTATTTCAATCAAGAGTTAACACCATTCAATCCATATGATTTAGTGACATGCTTTAGGCGTGTAAACAGTTGATCGCACGTGTTCTCGAATTCAACAGGGAACTCATCAAATCTGCGTTATACAAATGTAATTATGAATATTCTGGTTGCCCCCAATAAGGGGACTGTAGTCCGAACACGGCAAGGAATAAAGACGCAAGCAAGGTTGAATGGATTCTAGACATTATGTTGATATATTGGTGAAATGGGTCTAGTATCTCTGAGCAATTCTTTGTCGTCCAAAACCAGTTATAAAAAGTTCATCCTATGCAGTGTTCCCACTCACTTCTGAAATTGGTGGTACGCTTACCCCTTAGGTCTGAAATCTTGGAGTAAGAGAAGTATTTTTTGGGGGGGGGTTTGAACATTTTTTAAAACAAATTTATGTACACGCATACATCGTAATGGGTATTTCCAGAAAATCGGCGATTCGTCCCTAAACGTATTCGTACGCTTACGATCTCGCACCAGATCAAAATGTGTTGCGTGATATCCGATTTTATTGCGGGATTTACGCAAGTTTTGACGTGAGTGGGAACACTGCTATGCACTCTGACATACTGTTAAACTATATATTAAGACCAGCTTTTGGACAAAACACGTCTTGATAGTGAGGTGGTTTGATTTTCGTGTTGAAATGCGGTAGAAATATAGCAAACTGATCCTAAAGTGTCTGATAATGAGATGAATATAACACTGACGTGGTCTCTATATTAGATCTACCGCATGTAATTTTATATTTTACTGTAAAGTGTACATTTATACGTGACTTGCAGGGATGTATGCTAAGAAGAACCACTGATGGGCAAAACAAAGTTGTATACACATCTGGGTGTTCGGATATCAAAGTAAGAACATTTCATATCCACTGTAAGATTACAGTGAACATTCCACATGTATGAAATTTAGTATACATACGCTAATATCACAGTCGCGGTCGTGGTCCAGTGGTTAGTGCGCTGGACTTGTAACCCGGAGATCCGGATTCGAATCTCGGTTGCGGCAGGTCATACCCTTCCATGAAAATTTGACAAAAATGTCGATTTTCCTCCATATGTGGAGAAGTTGCCGGCTCCTTGCGGGAGGGTAAGTTAGTACTGGTTAGTATACAGTCCAGGAAAACTAGTTAGGTGAACCAGTCAACCTATATAACTGAAAAATTGTTGAAAAACGGCGTTAATCCCCAGTGACAATAAGTCACATAAAAACAAACAAAACATCATGTCTGTTGATATGTTTACAGACTTCTTGGGTTATTTAGTTGTTATTGGTAAGGATAAAACATTCCACAAAGTGTCATTTACATATTAGTTCATTGCATGATGTAATTATTGAGATCGTCTAAAACATTAAAGACGTGTTACAGACTGACATACATTCAAGCGTCGATCATGTACACATGTATTATTTTTGTTTCAGGTCGGTGATGGTTATTTCTGAAATTGCCCGAAATCTAACTTGTATTCATTTTTTTCAGGAATGTGAACGGAATGTCCATTTCTTACCTTTGTTGTATGAAATCATCATAAGAAAGAGAGATGCGTACTATAAAACAAGTGTGTCGATTTATTAATTCATTCAATCCACATATGATATAATGATATTATGATTTCAACCTTTACGTCAGAATTAAGAGTAAATACGCAAATAGTCTAAACTTGTAATAATCCAACGTTTAATACTTACTATTCTCTTCGCATAAAGTGGTTGTTAATAAGGCATTTTTGAGATACTGGATGGTAATGCAAACTTACTGTTGGATCAACTTATCAGCTAATACAACTAATATTCTGTTGTAACATCGCGTAAATTCCATACAAAAAAAAAACAGACACAATTAGTATTAAAAGGCCGCAGAAATAGAATGTGTTATGGCAGTCGGGTCCATATGTCTACAAACTAGTTATGAAATTTCAGTTCACAGCTTACGTAATATTAACAAGTTAGTTATCGACATGAGAACCTGTTGTCTGTATTTCTACAAAACAGCACATTGTTTGTGCAATGATCGTGTCTTCATATTACAATATGTGTGTTTTCAGGGTATGGTGATCACTTATGCATAATGTCTTGTTGTACGAAAGATTTCTGTAACAACGGCTGTCACGAATCAACAGGGTAATTTAAATACGTTATATGCACACAATACGACCGTACCACTAAGATCACCTCTAGCAACAAAAAAAACGGCCGTTATAATGAGGTAGTTTCACTCTTAGGTTAAGATAGAGAAGAAATGCTTAGAGACAGTCAGAAAATAAGTGGTCGTTATTAAAAAAGATGGTATTTATATTGATATGGTCGCTAATGAAGTTGTGTTGTTCTTCAAATAAATAACACACTGAGAGAATTGTTAACCACGTGATCACTACCTTTCGGTTGTGTTGAGGCGATGGTTGATCCAAATGTCGCATTTGTATATGGAGAAATATTGCGCTTATATTTCTCACGTGCGTCCATTACATTAGTTTATTTGTTGACATAACGATCATTTGTTATCGTAATTGTGTAGTAAACCCCTGATAATGGGAACACTTTCGAAACGTGAAAAATCGCTCGTAATTAATAAGTCAGTCTCATTATAATTTTGAATTATAGGGATGGGGGTCATTTAAAGCCGATCCAAAAATATGTGGTGGTTATTGCAAGGAGATCGCAATATGAGGTTTTACTGTATGTACATTTGGTTTACACATGTTCTCGGCTTTGATTAAAGTTAATTTAAACATTCTGTAACAAAATATATCTGTTTGTATTTTTCAGTTAAAATCCTCGTCGATCATTCGGAGTAAACTACAATGGATGACCTTATAAAAATGGCTCATTTTTTTCGAAGTATGAAATAAATAAATGAAATCAAGTCATGACTGTTTCTTGTTTTATTATCACGGGTATATCTGACAGCATGTTTATTATTTTCCACTATATGTGCGGTTAGACTGCAAAATTGTTTCGACACTTTGAAGCCGCGGCCATGGTCCAGGGGTTAGTGTGCTGGAGATCCGAGTTCCAATACCGGTCGCGGTAGGTCATGCCCTTCTATGAAAATTTGACAAAAATTTCGATTTTCCTCCGTATGTAGAGAAGTTGTCGAGTCCTTGTGGAAGGGTAAGTTAGTACTGGTTAGTATACAGTCCAGGAAAACTGGTTAGGTGAACCAGTCACCGTATATAACTGAAAAATTGTTGAAAACGGCGTTAAACCCCAGTGACAATAAGTCACATAAAAAAAACAACAAAAAAAACATCCACACTTTGAAAGCACAACCTGAAAATCTAACCAATGCACGAAAGTTGATCATATTCCAATACATTCATTGACAAATCACTAGCATCCAATTATTGTCCTTATTTTACACCATTTTTTCACGAGGAAAAGCAGAACATTAAATATGTGTTTTCTTTTTTTTCACTAGGGTTTAACGCCGTTTTTATTCAACAATATTTTAGTCATATACGGCGAACGGTTCACCTAACCAGTTTTCCTGGACTGAATACTAACCAATACTAACTTACCCTTCAACTGATCGCCCGTACCTTCAGTACCCGCTATTTCAGTTCCCAAATACATGCTAATACTTATATGTCGTAAAAAGTTTGTAAACTAGTGCAGATCTACCATTTACGGCTTTTCTTCAAGACATAGTACCATACGCAGCAAAACTAATTTATTGTACTTTTGAATTTTGTTCTAATCTTTGTCTTAAATGTTACAATTTAGAATTTATATTGATTTAAAACGTCATTCAACAAAACATTTACCTAAAATGAAAACAGAGACTAGCAATCCGAACAATGGTATAAATTATAAGCTTTTACCGTGTATATTACTTCAGCTGTGCACTGATTTGACTTAAATTGGGACCCGATTAATGAAAATATAGTTGATAAGTGACGTTTTGACTCTTATAAAATAGGATTATAACTTGGTAGATAATACATATAAGCCGACCAGTATTCACACTGGTTTGTGATAGACGTGTTGACAATGTTTATATATTACACGGCTGTTTTTAGATAAGACTCCAACCACCTGTTTTAAAACTTGTATTACAAATGTTTGTTTCAATCTCAGCAATATTCTCGCTGTTGTTGTGTACCACGGAGTTTGTACCAGGTAGGTCTTCCGTTTGATCGTGTATATATTGTGGTATGATTATTGAATGGGTACAACGTGCTTTATATGGTTTTGTTGCGGTATGTCTATCACAAAAGAATAATTGTTTCGTGTTACAAATGTCAATCGTTGTGTTTATACATGCTAGAGTCAGGGTTGCTGTTTTTCGAGGTCTTAAAAATTCACGTCTTATATATTTTAACAAGTTTACTTAAATATTTAGTTACATAAATGTACTTAGGAAAAGAAATGCAGAAAATAATTTTAAAAAGCCGAAGACAGCGGATTGTTCGGGGACTCCAAGCGCACAGTGAGAAGGGACAACCAGACGTTTTAGTATACCCATACTTCTACACTGACAGAAGCTTTAAAGTTAAAACATAATTTCATGTTTTATTATTATTATTTAAATTCAAAACCTCCTATGAAATGAAAGCTGTAGTCGTGGAAGATAACATAAAAATTGTACAAGTTTTAAACCCATGTACATTTACTGATAAATTCTGACCTGTTTTCAATAGAAAGTCAGATTTCGGAAGTCATGTCGAATTTGGACATGACAAATGTACCGAAACTAGGACATTTGGCTAGATTTAAAAACTGTAGTCTGGTTCCTTGCCTAACATAGTCTTCGATTATTATTCCAATCACGTGGTGTCAGGGGCAGATAATCTCGAACTTGATATTACAAGTCTAAAACTGTATGTATGTACAAATAGCTTCATAAACAGAATAATTTACTTATTTGGGTCCGTATAATGAGAACGGGATAATTGCATAAAATACAAATTTTGTTGTATATTTAATATCATCTTTTAGAAGTGGTCGCATTACAGTGTTATAATTGTCCAACACATGGTACAGCAAATGACTGCAAAACTACGACAACATGCCAACCTAATGAGGTGATGATAAAATATAAGTCTTCCGGAATAGTAATGCTTTTTGGAATGTATTACCACAATGAAAGTTAAATGAGCGTTGGACATCGTGCTACTTCATTTTAGTTTTTGAATAGTCGACAATGTACACCTTGGTAATTTCTCTGCACGAATCAACACACATATACACATGAACAAATGTAATTAACGACAATAGAATGGCACTCCAACAATGCTTTCATTCTCAAGAGAATTTCTAATCATAAACGTAAATGTATGTGATCACATTTCTGTACATTTTACAAATAACAACATACGTATTCGTGCAACTAGTACAAATTTAAATAACAGTATGTATATGCCAGGTAATGTGTTCTAATTTTATTACATTATACACAAAGAACGGTAATGTTTCGTATTTAATAACTAAGACGAACTCATTCTATACATCATAAGTTATCTTTAAGGTATGTATGCTACGACGAACAACGAATGGAAATTCAGTTCATTATCATTCAACGTGTGAAGATAAACAAGTAAGTGTTTTAATCAGATTTATACAAGCACCATGCTACATGTTGTGTACACCATGTACACTGTAATATATTAATACCATTTCAAAAAAAATAATACACATTCCAAGAAAATATTACGCACCACAAATTTTCAATTCCAAAGCAGACACAAAGAAAACACAACCAATGGGTTACCACAAACTTACACAAACAGCATAGATGTGCGCTAATTACTAGAGAAGAAAGGAACTACACTTCCCCATAGGCCAATCGCCTTACAAACATTGCCCCGTATAAAACTTGGCAGACCATCTTCTATCTCACGTGCTTCAGCAATTATGTTTAATCATGCACCATCCAGACACCAAATTTTGATATTGCTCACGGTCATTGTGCACCTCCTAGATTCTTGGTTGGAGATTTTGTTTAATGATTTTAACATTTCCAGAGTTGATAATTTCATTTGTTAAGATAATATGACAAAATAGGCATTGAATAAAAATGCCATGAGAATATTCTAGTTGGAACAGTAAAAGTTAAACACATACACAGTTTACTTCTTTTCATTTTAAGACATGTGAGAACAACGTGCAACAAGTGCATGCTCAACTTTACGCAGCATTAGGCAGAAAGAGAGGAATGGTACATGTTGAAACCAGTAAGTTAACGACATACATGTATATGTATCTTATATGCATTCATTCAAATATTTAAGCAAAATTAATTTATAATTGAATACTCCATGAATACTTCCCAGTTTTGTCGTGAATCAAATATAGTTCAGTTCATGCTGCTTGGTTTTAAGTGACTGGCATCTGGAAAATGTTTATTTTCAAAGCAAAGGTTTTGCATGAACAGCGAAACTTGGCCTTTCTTTCCGAAGTAGAATCTCACTTCAATTATCAAATACTTAAGTCCTTCATCCTTTAGTGTTAAGTTTGTAAATCATGTCAGAATCATGTATCATCAGTGAACTAGCTCAAAGAATGAGACAAACAAAGAATAAGAGGATTTTGACTTAAATTTAACATTCAAACATTTTCTATTTACGATGTCATGTTTGGTAATACGACGTAGGGTTTTTCATAAACAACACCGCAACTATCCACCATATTTTATCTGCCGGAAGTGCTGACCGCTGATGTTAATACAATCGGCAAACAGTAAGATCAAATGCACAATGTTTGATATTGTTAAAAAGTTATCAGCCTTACAGATTCCATGCTACATAGTATTCTGATATGAAACTACTATTATCTCCATTATAAGTACACTTAACAACGTGAGGTCGTCCTTCATTTAATAATTTCCTGTTGCTGTTTCTCAGTACAAAGTGCAAACTTATTAAGCAAGCATTATTGTTTTTATTACAGCTAATGGTGATTGTGTCATATCTTGTTGCACGACAGATATGTGTAACAATGGGTGCCACCCCCCACCAAAACATGGTAATAAACTTAGTACAGTAAAAACCCTGAAACCCAGACACCCTGAAAACTGGAATCCTCTGAAAATCGGACGATTTTTTTCTCTTCTTTAATAAAATTTAATAGGCCCCTGAAAACCGGACTTTTGGTCAGTCCGTAAGGGTTCCGGTTTTCAGGGGTTATACTGTATTGCAACGACAACACTGATTTCTTTTATTTACATTAAAACTTCCTTTTTGTTTCCACAAACCAGACTGTTCGTCCAATCTGGAATTAGTCAATGTGAACCAATAATTCGATGAAGGCATGCATTTCATAGACTGGGATGGTATAACTACAGTGTACAATTCATTACCAGTCTATAACCTCAACAAATGGCTTGTTTACAAATCCTTAGAGTTGAAAATATTTATGCTTTGAAAATGCTATGCTGTTCATGAATATTGTGCGAAGTTGTATATATGTAATACTTTTTAAAATAAATATTGTTTAGACTAATCCTAAACAATGAAGCATATTTGTGCATAAGTTACATTAATTGGTTTTAAAGTGGTTGTAATTTGTATAATTATGTATGACAGTTATTGATAAAACTGATCTATGAATATACATGTACTTTATTGTGGAGTGGTAATCTTAATGCCATCTTTCCCTGAATGAATGATAATGCATCATTTAAGAATTAATTCCAATCATTTCAGCATGCCATGGTCATGGACTCGCATCGTTTCAGAACTCTTGTTATATGTTTGTAAACCACGAGATGAATTTCCACCAAGCGAAAGTAACTATAAATAAATTAACGTAAACGATAATATTAACAATTAAAACAAAGCAACATCTTAATCCCTGATACAATTTGATTTGATCTTCACAGCAATTACAGAGCGATTTCTCCGGAGCGGCCCTCTCTCTCAAGTAACAACCTTTAATTTAACTATCAATTTAACCTAACAAGAGTACCAACCTCTCAACAACAACACAATGTTAATTCCCCTGAAGGGTATTGTTTTGGAGAGGTTGCACTGTATAACCAAAATGGAAGATTCAAGGTTCAGAAAAATATTTAATAATTCAGGAGTCTTACCAACAGCCAGGGTCATTTGGCGACTTTCCAGCTTTAACAATGGAGGAAGACCCCAGGCTTACACCCGGGTATAAGGACCGACCTTCCGAAAACTGGTTGGACAGCTTCCTTACACGTGAAATTTTTGTCCCGGTTGGGAATCGAACTCACAGGTGCTAGTGATTACAAGTTGCAGACCATAACCACTCGATCACAGAGGTCCCCTCATGCATTTTTACACTCACCTTGTTTTCGTTTAATGTTAAGTTCAAAATACCATTCAATATTTTGTGTCATCTGCTTTACTTTCAGGAATATTGTGAAGAACACAATTATCATTTAGTCTATGTGAACTCTGACGCTGAAAACACGTTTCTGATTCAGAATCTGAAGGAGTTCCACAGAGGTAAGTTCAGATAAATCTACTAAAATGTTCCTCATGTCTTTCACACAAATTCGAAACACTACTGTGTCACCTGACTGGGTTTCTGGCTTACTTAAGCTGAAATACAACCATAATAAACCAATGTGGTTTGTAAATTCTAGTGCAAATACTAGATGTTTAAAAAAAGTTTACGTTGGAATGTAATGTATTTTAACTCAGATGTTTTTCGGAGGAAGGGATCTGATCACCTAGACAGAACTCCCCGATAACCAATCAGTACTGATTATGTCTTTAATTAGCAGCTGGTAATTTCGCCAACTTGATGCACGAGACAATGGTGGAGATATGATTAACGAAGTGATTGCAAAGTAACTACTGCGATCAATTAAACACATAAACATAAATGTCAGAAAAATCAAGTTCCATGTTTATAGTAACCTGGTTCTGAAAAGTCCAAAAGGTTAAACATAAAACCATCATCTATTCATAAAGGCATACTTCATATTTTAACCAACGATTATACTCAATGCAACCTTTCATAGGTCCAGTACAATACTGGATTGGTATCACAGATGAAATCTCTGAAAACAGATGGAGATTTGTTAATGATAGCTCTAACGTGACGTATTTTGATTGGTCGCCGGGTGAGCCAGATGGAACACAAGGTGAAGATGGAAATAGTGAGGCTGACTGCGCCATTTTTGATCCATTTCTAAAATTCCATTGGAGAGATGAAGCATGTTCAGCGTATCAAGTTTCACAGCCAATATGTGAAAGCTAGTAAGTAACGTTGATAACCAAGTGCATCAGGAATAGAAGCACATGTATTACAACGCTGTAAAGTAGCTTGTTCAACAGGCAATACCACGTACGAAATAATGTTATACTAAATTGTTGAAAGAAATTTTGCACGAATCACACTTTAATTAAAATATAAATTATTGGTGCTTCTGTGGAAAACGAATAAATTCATTCAGCTTATTTCATTATAGAACTGCTGTTGTCAACAACAGAAAAACATGACTTTACTTCACAAGAAATACAAAAACTGTAGTTGATACAGTTCAATTATAAAAGTAACCTATATTCCTGGCTCTATCATCCACATAATAATTATAACCTTGTTTGAATGTTATTTCTTGCTTATATCTGCTATCTACATATTTTTGTTTTATACAAAGTGTGAATATAATTTATCTATTTGAAAACAAGTTTTTTTTTCAGTTGAGTTGACAAGGCAATCAGTGTTAGAAAACGGGTAGAAAACCATCATTGTGGATATTGATTTTGACAAATGAAACACCTTATCTTACCCAAATAAATAAGTGATATTAAGTAAATAAGGTATTCTTTTAATCACTGGAAACCCAGTAAGTGTTGTCAAAATATGCCGATATCATTTGTCAGAAAAAAGAAATCAAGATTGAATTCAGTTTTTTTCTATGTATCTGTTGTGTTGATGAATTACTTAAGTTGTGGGTAATTTGCAGGCAAGTTAGTACCTCTTAGTTACCATAGCAACACAGAAACTGTAACTGACCTGAAACACTGTAGATGATAAACAGTACCATACAATATGCATGGGTGAAAGTTGAAAATGTCACAAAACGTGTAGACTGGCAATAAAAGCCAGTACAGTCCGAAAAGAAAACGGAATTTCAGAAATGCTGGAAAAACTTTCATCAGTGAATATTCATGCAAATATGTGAAAGGTTACATACAATAACAACACAAGATTTAACATAATAATATCTACTATCAAGACAAAATACTGAAAAAATGACAACATATACAAATAAATAACATCAGTCATCTTTTTATAGAATAAAACTCTTAACTACAGAAATAAATGTGGTTTGAAACAAGAAATAAGTGTGAATCATCTATACATGAACAATACATACAAATTATTCCAACTCATAACAAAGAACTGGAATGTGAATGGAAAATTTGTACCATCTTGATTTCAACATTTTGGGAAGATATTAACCCAAAGAATAAACGAATCTCAACTAAACATACGATGATCAGCAGTGAATGGCTTTAAATGCAATGTCTGACCAAATTGTCGCAGAGATCATGCGCCACACCAAGGGATCGAACTCCCTAAACGCAACCCAAGGTCCATAGACCTAATGCCCTACTTTTGAGGTAAGGGGCTGAGCTCAACTGCCTTTTTTAATGCATGAAAAAGTGATAAGCAGTTCACTGTTTGAAACCTCATCAATTGTACAAAAAGATGAAATTCTTTGAAATGAAATGCATTATTTTGGGTGGTTTGGGAGCACTAATAAATCTACCAGCAAAGGATAAAGTATGTTCTACAGCTTTAAGAAAGGCCCCTAATGTGACTGCAACAATTTTGTATCCAGTTGCAAATAGAGAAAACAAGTTGGTATATATTAAACAATTTAATCAAACAAGTTTAACTAAACATGTACACTTCTAAATTCACCATATATGTACTTCATAGATCTCAAAATGAAATGAAAGAAATATTTTAACACACATAAACAGCACTAACATATATCACATGCATTGATAATATTTGAGACAATTTTGCTATTTTTCTAAGTTATACATCTTGAGATCCATCTCAATGCACAAAACTAGATTCTTTTTCCATTTTACTAAAACTGATTTTGTTGGCTTGAGTCAAAAGTGTAAATAAATATTACTCAGATAAAAACGGATGCAAGTTAAATACATATGTCAGCATATTTTACATTGTAATTAAGTTACAATGATTTACAATTGAAAATGAATAACAAAGAAACAAGTTTTGTACATAAAGATTAATCTCAAATCCAATGACTACATATCTGGATATAAATTCCTACAAAGTCGTACATGTTGAATCAGGACCCTACAGAATTTGAATCTGGGATTTAACACTTCATTAACACACTGTCCTAACAGTCATAGACTTGTGAATACCAAACAGCACTGACATGTGCCTCACAATACATTGAATATTGTCAAATTTAGATGTACAAAACCAAGTATCCTCTTAGAAAAGTGCAAAAAAATCATGCAGAAAAAAATGACACCAATTTAGTGTGGAACAGAAGTCCTGATAAGTCCCGAAACACTAAAATCAAGTAAAATTTCGAAGAATCTATCAATGAGTATAATTATCATTAAAGATTGTAATTACAATTTATCATTCTATATAATTATCAATGAAGAATGTTATTACAATCAAATCTTATGAAACTTTGGACAAAAGAAATCAGAGGAAAACAACATGTACATACACATCACTCACAGGAATCACTGAAAAAGTTTTTACTTCTTCTTCTGATACAAGAGACACAATACTGCACTGAATACCCAGACACCCCTTCTACTTTAAGTAGCTTACCCGCTACATGAAAACATTTCTACACCCCTGCTTATACGAAGCCAAATTTGTAACCTCTAGAAATCCAATTCTTAAATTGCAGATAACAGACACAAGGTGACCACGAAGCTAATCTTGAGGACTATGGCCTCAGATGAGCTTCACCAAACATTCAAACATGTACAAAAAATGCAACATGATTTAAATGAAATTAGATGTATGAAAATAAAATATGAAAAAAAAAATATTCCCAAATTAAAATGCATGAAAGCCTAAATGCTACCTTTTTAAATAGGAATACATCATGCATACTTACACTCAAGTTCACAACATTCTTATCACACTAATTTCCACAGAAGATTACAATCAAGAACAAGTCCAAAGACTGTACAGCTTGAGTTATAGAAAGTTACTGAATCTTATACAATTAGTGAGTCAAATTATTCCATAAAAATGTTCAGTGTAAAATGGATGAATAAATAAATTAATATATACACAGGGTTTCCACTGCCACTTGCCAGCTTCACAAACAGCGAAAAAAAATCTGCAAGTGGCGAAAAAAAAAAATCAAACCCTCCTCCTGGACCCTCCCCTCAGTACATGCTGCGGAAAAATATAATGTCCAGCAGAAACCCTGTATATATAAATAGTTTAACCCCTGATAACCGGACTCCATGAAAATTGATTTTTTCATGTCCCATTTTTATCTCTTCTATAATCAATAGTTCTCTGAAAAATGGAATTCTGAGAAAACCAGACCTTTGACTCAATCCAGAAGGTGTTTGGTTTTCTGGGATTAAACTGCATTTAGTTTCATTAGTTTTCAAAAATTGATCATCAAAATATGACAATGCTTCTAAATTAGCTTGATATGTACCATTTCTTGACAACAGTTCTCATAAAAAAAAACATGCATAAAGACATTAAATTCACAATTTAATATCGCAGTACTGTGTATCTTTTCCTGACAACCATGTTGCTGGTACTCACATTCATTTTACTTACAAAGTCAGATCATACATAAACTTACACAATAATTCCACACAACAATGGATGAAATGTTCAATTACAAATAAGTAGTCAATAATGAACATTTTTACCAACAATTTAACATATATTGGCATGTATTCTTACATAAAGATTATGAAATACATACAACATTTGCACAATAATGAAAATCGTTTAAGTATAATAAGAAATGCAAATTTCCAACAATACCAACAAAATCAAAGATGGATAAAAATACCTAAGTCAAATGGGTTGAATTCATCAATTATCATACAACCTAAAATAAATTGTTTCAAATTAATGTAGTTGCCATTTTTCAAATATAACTTAATATGAGTTCTAATTGGCTGCTCAATAATTAAAACTTACAATGTATCAGTACCTATGTTATAAAATTTCACTTTCGAGACCACAGTAAGAATGAAGCTGTGTCATTGGTTAATTTCAAAACTGAATTCAAAACCAACCAATCGAAGGCTAGATTCTTGAGATTAGTTTTAAAAATATTTGTTGTGACCTTATACAGTTACAAGAACAAGATGTATAAAAATATGGAAGAAATTTTACATTCAACTTCTTTCAAGGTTCTATGTACAGTGGAATATTTGATAAACACATTTGCACCAATTTCACAATCATTACGTCTCACCCTTATAATCAGCACAGTTCTCCATTTCTGTATCCGTACAATGATCATCTATTACCATAACAGTAGCTTCAGTTTCCATTATATCTTCAGATTTAACATCGATCTCACATTTAACCTCATTAGCAGTGTACATTGCATGGTCACTAAACTCATCAGGGTCACTTTTAATAAGCATTTTTTCATCATGATCACTAGTGAAATCATCATCTTGATCACTTAGATGCTCTCGATTTGCTTCTGTTAACATCACTTGACTTCCGGCATCATCAGAATCAGTGCCTTCTTCCTTAACAACAGCCATTTCAACAAATTTGTCATCAGCTGGTTTATCAAAAGTATTAGATTCATGAACTATCTTATCATTGGAGTTTAAACATTCACTTGTACTTCCATCAGTTTGTACTTGTACTTCCGTTATATTACCCGACACTGGAAGAACATCCGATAAAATAGTAGACTGGTCTTGGAATACACTTATATTAGTAGAACCTGCCAAAATATTTTGAGAATCAAGGGACATAACTGCACCATTTTCCACATTTTGGATCAGAATAGTCATTCCTTGGTCAGACTCTAAACCAGAAGTAGATTGAGAATTAATATATTCGAGTAATTCTTGTTCTGAATTGATATTAACAATACCTTGCCATGGTGCATCAGATACAATGGGTGTGGACGTGTTACCTTGAGTACAAATCAGATCACTGGCTGCACCTTTTTCATCAATATTAACAGTAATAGGCTGCACTTCAATCACTTGCTGATCAGCTGTTGAACTTTGTTCCAAGTTTTCACCAGTTACTGTGGCACAAGTGTCATTAACCGTGTTTGATTCAGTAAAAGTACTTACATTAGTGTTGTTAGTCGACATGATCAATGGTTGACTGTGTTGTTGGGGTACTTGCAACATTGATACTGGAATTATGAAAGCGTTTGTGTTATTTTGAACGACAGGTAAGCTGGTACCAGACATCACAGGAACCAAAGTAAATGGTTCTGTATTGGATAAACGCTGAACTAAGGGCATAGATCCGGTTCCTGGGATCAGAGTGGGTTTTGAAACAGATACACGTTTTGATGGACTACTAGAAATGTTTTCAGTGGATTTTTTAGTCCCACCAGATTTTAATATATTTGCTAAACGTCTTGTACCTGTGTCTTTTTTTGCCACTAATTTTCTCCCTTTTCCATTATTTGTCAGGTTCGGTTGCAAGGTTGATTCTGAGGGCATCGTATTTGAATGGGAACCAGTTTGTACGACAAGCGGTTTATTCTCCATCTGCAGGTACACCATTTTACCATTTACTTTCAGAAGCTGGTTCCCAGTCTCTGCTTCAGTTTTTAAAGCAACATCATCAGCAACAGCTGTAACTGGTATCTCACTTATTTCTGTCAATGTTGGCTCTGTATCTAATGACTCAAAATTCTGCTTGATAAAAATGTATCCATTTTTCTCCATAGTTTTCTGATTACTTTTGATAAAATCTTTCAAATCTTGCTCACTGAAAAAGAAATGGTAGAATTGTTAACATTTGTTCAGTAATCCTATCATACAGCTTTAAATCATAATGTTTTAATCTAATGAGGACCAATAACTAGTACCATTCACTCAAAATAATAAATCATCAGTTACAGTTTCCAGGGTTTACAGCAGTAGGGACAACAGTACAGAAACCAAAACCAATATTTTTTACTTGTGAATCTGTTAATCCACCCAAACACATTAAGTACCTCCATAAACTTTGGATATATCTATGGTTTACAATACAATAATAATTTAATTAATAATAATTTACAGAAGAACATTCAAACAAATGGATACAATGGAAGGATAAAATTGCCTGGATAACAACTTCGTCTAAAGTATAGTACAAGTCATATAAATAAACCATTGAAGAAATCCAGTGAAACACATTGTTTCAGCAACATTATTTCCCTATTATCAATAAGTTGTAAATGTAACTGTTGACAACAAGCAGGAAATCAAAGAGTGATGAATTTAGTCTCCACTCATAACTGTACTATTTCTAATGTAACTCTCCACTCATACTTGTACATTTTCTAATATAACTCTCAATTCATACCTGTGCTTTTTCTAATACAACTCTCCACTCATACCATTACTTTTTCAAATGTAACTCTCCACTCATACCTGTACATTTTCTAATGTAACTCTCCACTCATACCTGTACTTTTTCTTATATAACTCTCCACTCATACCTGTACTTTTTCTCCTTATGTTCCTGTTCATCTTTAGACTCCGGGGTTGATTTAGTTTTAGATTTTTGACGTGTAAGATATTGATGGTCGGCAGATCTGTTGATTATTTCAGGAAGAACAGGAACAGCTATTGGTGTTGCTTTTGGAGGAGGTAATTTCTTCACTGGTGCTTTAACTGGCTCCACAAATTTCATCTTTTTCTCAGCCTCGTATATGCTAACAGACACGTCTCGATGGATTTCCGTAGCATGTTTCATAAGGTATCTTCGTTGAGCAAATGTTCTTTGACAAATACCACACTGAAATAGCTTCTCTGTTGTTGTATGGATTTTTAGATGCTGTCTCAAATTACTTTTGTCAGAAAATGCTTTTTCACAATAAGAACACTGGTATGGCTTCTCACCTGAAAATGTCATAAAAAAGCAATCATGCAACATTGGTATTTATAGGACACATGATTACATGTTAATAAAAACATACAAACAGACTTAAAGCATAAAACCAGGAGTTAAAATACATGATATTTGTTTGTTAAAAAGAATGTCACTATGTACTGTATGGTGAAGTTTGGAAAGATTAAAACTCTACAATTATATAGTAGATACAAAATAATTAGTAAAAGACACGGAACAAAAAAAAAGAAGTTCATCACTAACCAGTATGAATCCTCTGGTGGTTTTTCAGCAGCCATGACCTTGTGAAAGTTTTACTACACAGTTCACATTTTAAGGCAGATGGATCCTTAGGCGATCTCGTTCCAATTGTCTGCATCCTTTGATCCTGTATCAATAATACATGAACATCACGCATGAGGACAACACAGCCTGTTCACATCAGTTTACAGCAGTATAGGGCAGTCACTCAGAACACAAAATGTTAACTGAAATAGATAAATGTAAGCTACATTATGAGAATAAGATAAGCCAATTTCTTAAATGATTTTTCGATCATGACCCATGCTGGTAAAAATTCAATTTTAAATTATTTTAATGATAACACAGACAATATCTTATTGTCAGTGCTTTCATTAGGAATTTGTTGAATATGCTTAAAAACAAAAGTAACAGGCTTTCTGCCTCTCCCTGAAAATATTTTGCCAGTTTTAACCAGTCTGTTAGTTGTTAGAACTGACCTTTTGGGTCAGTGACTGATTCCTAACGAAAATACTGATTGTAACAATTTTATGTATGTAATACAGATGAAAATCGAGATGATTTTAAAAGAAAATCTAATCTGTGAATCACAGGTTGCAAACTTGTGCATAATCTAGCTGTTTAAAACCTAATTTCAGTAATTCGAAGACATCATTTCACAAATTCCTTGTTACAGTGATAAATGGTTGCTGCAGCATGGAAAACAAATTATTAAGACACAATTTACACTTTTGGTTGACTTTTCATAAGACATAGTAAATTGTTAAACCTCAACTGAACAACACATGATGAGAATATAGGTTTTAAAGCTTCTTCACCCCTGGTATACTACTAGTTTACACAAATAATCAGAAAATGTATATCAGACCAAATGATCATCTATAAAATTAGTATCAAAAATTTGATAATGATCATGAAACTACTTGACTAGTATCTACTTGATTTTAAATTCCTGATTACTTGACATAACTGAAGATTCTAGAATTAATCACATTATTTTATTTCTTCTGTGATTATATTTAATGACACTATGAAGCCAGTCAAGTTTAGTCATTTGAGTTTTAAGTCTGTTAAGTTATGAACCACAATATATTGACATAAATAACTTACTCCCCAGGATTATAGTTGTGTTTATCCATAGGTTAATCAAAAACCTCCATGTTAAATTTCACGGAACTCCGTTCAATTGGTCCGTACAAACAATTTTAAATATGTAAATGATCAGAGAAATTTGAAAACTGTTCACATTTCAAAGCTATCAATGGTGCGTCATAATAATCATGAAAGTGTGTGATTCGATGTACAAGATACAAATGGATTGTAAGATATACAACATTTGTACATTTGATATCTTATCATCTTTATGGTTATCTGACTAACCCTAAGTTTTAGGGTCGATCCGAGAAAATGTGGCACGAAAAAAAATTGAAGCATGAAAAGTTTGTGGACGAAATGTGCCAGAAAATCAAGTAACTATAAACATGACTACTTTTTTCTGGCCTATTGCATGTAATAAGTACATAAAACACATATTTTATTATCAAGAACATGAATACTGATCCAATTATCTGTGAATTATTAAATATTGATTTTCAACATAATTACTACGAGTAAATATCTGGTGAAAAAGGACAAGTGCAGATGTTTTTCAGAGGCAAAAGTGCAAAAAGTTTTTCTTTTTATCCTTATATTTCCTTTTTTCAAATGCTACGAAGATAAAATTTGAGACTTAAGTTTTAATTCAATTTACCACGGAGGTGATAAATGTGGGTTTGACAGTCTTTTCAACCATTACTATGTATATTATTATCTTCTTTATACTTTGATATATATGCAGTAGTGTTGCTTTTATTCTCATTATTCTAAAAAGTTTATCATTTTTGCACCACAAACAGCTACATGTCATATACATAAAGATGGTGATGCAGTATATGTATATATATATATACAGACAGAAAACTAAGAAATCAAATATTTCTTATGATTCCAATCTAAGTCACAAACTGGAAACAGAAACTGGATGACAGATCACTTGCCAGGCTCGACAATTTTATCTTCTGATGCATTTTATTGTTGAACACTAAAGTAGATTTGTAACAAATATATGCTAAAGCAATTCGTTCGAATTTATTCTGTAGATACAAGATTTGGGGAAACAAAATGTAGCCACCGTACCCCACCCACCTCGTTTCATTTTAGAACTTCCAAACAACAGTCCTAATCGAATCTATTTGAGAATATGTCAATCTTATACGTAATACAAATTTATGTTTTACCTGATGCATTTTGACAGACAGAAGAAAACATTCTAATTTAATCCGTAAGAAGAAAAAAGTGAAGTTTTACGCTTCAGTGACCTGGTAAATTACAAATGTGTCTATTGAAACGAAGGGACGTAACTCGTCAGTCACTTTGAGGTTGGTTAAAACTACGTATACCCGTTATTACATGAACACATTAAAACCGAATTTAGCATTATATATATCTTTTTCATTAAATGCATAATTCAAGAAACTACCGTGTATCCTGATAATTGTTTTAAGATTTAAAACTTGTCTATTTCAATTTTGCACGTGGCTTCACGGTGGTTTCAAACTACATAAAGTGTATTTAACGATTCAAACTCGAAGTCACAGACATTAATTTAGATATGTTTTCAGTAGGAGTGTAATGGTAGTCGTAAGTATCGACTTATCACTGGTTCCCGTAATAACTCAGACCGACACTGGAGTACGCTAAAGTTTAGTGACACAATTATTGACAGCCATTGGTTGACACAAAGATCGTGCTTAGGTATAGCTCCATTAACTCTCGTTCTTGTCCACTGTTTCGGATGTAATCCTGGCGTTTTTACAATCAAACTCATGTTCATACTGCTAGAAGATCACTAATGGTCTCGAGCCTTTTACCTATTCCAGTGACTGTTTTGTCTTCTCTTGTACTCCGGCTTTAAGTCAGTGCCTGAAAATTTTACATTTGCGGAAGTTTGATTTATGATCTGACTCAGTGCCACATGTATGTATACATCACTACTGTCACTTTTATTATCTTTAATTTTATTTTATAAGGGAGAAAGTTTTAACTTGTTTATATATAGTCCTATTGCTTACTTTTTTGTGTCTTGCTATAGGAATGAAGTTGGGGCTGTTGAATAAATTTAAACTTCACGTACTTCCGAAGCAGTAGCTCCGATGATATTTTTTTTTATTTTTTATTTTTTTATGTATATTTTTTGTGATTGTTGGTGTGGGCCGTGCCCGTTGTTTTGTTGACTATTTCGTTTGATTCGAGAGGAGTTATTGGATGCCATATCGTGTAAGAAATAAAAAAATCGTTCTTATATGCAATGTTCACATTCATTTATTCAACTCGATATATAAATATCTGTACATATATCCAATAATACAATGTACATTGTATTTCTAAACAAAGGATGCTTGTCATATATTAAATTTCACATGACTTCGTTCAATGAGAGAATTATTTACGCAAATGACAGAATCTCATTTTTAGCCGCTCACAAAACATTGTAAGGCGTAAAAGTGTTTGTTTCCGTCACATGCTCATTAAAAAGAGTTCAAAAGAGTAGATATGTCGGGATTTTTTGTTTCTGTTTTTAGGCGCTGGTGACATTATTTTTGTATGGAAAGGTAAAAAAAATGTGAGACAGTGGATGCACCGTTCCTCGGGCCGAATAAAAAGTCTAGGATCGCGGAAAAAATTAAGGTAACCAGAAACAAACATTTTTTGCGCCTAACATTCAATATACTGTTACTTTCAGCAATTTGCCTATTTGGCCATTGCTCTCCTTGCCCTTGTATTTTTACATTCGGCATATCTTTTTTCTTTATATAAACGAATAGGCATGGGTGAACAAAGGTGCGAGATAAATGTGAAATCATATATATATATATAAAAGAAACAACGAATCATTCTTCCAATGGACCGATATTCAGTGGTAGCAGCCCCGTAAAGTTTGCCTTTAAAACTGACAATGGACAGCGAAGAAATAAATTCAGCGGTAATACTAAGGAAATCAAAAAAATCATAACATTGTTTATTTGACTAATTCTGCGATTGATTACATTGGTTTTCGCGAAATTACAAACGGCAAGATTTAAAGCGGTATAAATGTAGTCTTAGTTAGATTTTTTCAAATAATTGAAATCCTCCATTGAGATTATATGCATCGGAACACGCGTGAGGTTATGTAAAACACCAGTAAACTTGATTATTCGTTATGTTCATGCACATGGTTATGAATGAGAGAAAATGGTTGGTCAATATCTTGTAATTCTAGCCATTTCATTGGTTCTTAAAATTTGATCATTTGATTGGTCAATTTCCTCTATCCGAAAAATGTATCCATTATGCAAATAGAGTATTCAAATATATGGGAAGCAACAATATTTGAGCTTATATTGTGCGAATATTTATAATTGTATACAAATATCTGAGGCTAACCTGTAGATTTATGATCCACGACTCTGCTTACAGTTACTTGTGCAGCGCGTTATTAATCTTTTAGTATCAGTAAAAAACTAAAACAGCACCCCCAATAAGAAACAACAGCCAATCAATAACTAAAGTGACAGTATTCATTGGTATAATACATCCAATTCTCCAAGTACCGCATCGGATCAAATCTTTCATCGTCAGAGGTACACACGCATCCTTTTGTTTCTGCGTTATGAAACAAACCACTAATGCTTTGATGGCTTTCATAACAATTAGCCAAGCATTCCGCAGCTGTATCATATGAAAATCCAACAGTCTGGGTATTAATCAGGAAAGAATCAATTGTAACTTCATAGTGACACTGATGATGACTATCGTACAAGCCTGAAACAGAAGAAACACTACCTAGTATTTATTTATAAACCAGTGTACAAGTTATAAACAATGGTAAAAAAACTGATTGTTTGAATAACGCTTTGTAATATTTGTAGACGAACATTTACAAGCATTAGCGTGTATTTAAAGACACCATCGTGTAATTTCAAATTTCAGCGACATATGAGTGATTATCACTAATGAAACAAAGATTTGAGAACTTTTTACACTGTTGACATTTTTTTCAGAAGTTCATTGAATCGGTTGTATCAGATAATGTATGCTAAAAGAGTTGGCAAAGTTCACAGTGTGATCTTTGTTCACAGATGGCCTTTAACTCAGACTTGATAAAGATCTTCAAACAGAAAGAAGAAATAAATATGACCCGAAAGAACTGTTGGCTTTTCTTCCAAGATTTACAAGGCTACCATATCAATGAATGTTTACTGCAGAGAATCCGTCATTTACATATTGGTCTTGACTCACAGGTGACCAGTGACTCAGGTTTGAATAGCGGTCGTCTCTGTATAAAAACCGCTACGATAACCATAACGTAACATGCATTTATAGAAAAAAAACAACGGTAACTTAGCACAGCTTTGGGAATTAATAAACGGTTAGAGATCAGTACAATGTGCGCACATATCATTATTTTTTCAATGGATTTAACACTGTTTTTCAACAGTTTTTCAGCTACATACGGCGGCCGGTTCACCTAACCAGTTTTCCTGGACTGTATACTAACCAGTACTACCTTACCCTTCCACAAGGAGCCGGCAACTTCTCCACAAATGGAAGAAAATCGACATTTTTGTCAAAGCACGCAACATTAACCGACAATTATGTCTACCGCTGTGATAATTTTTGTATTTGCGTGCATTTACCGCTGTCGATAATTAAGCATTTCTGCATAATGTTTTTTGAGTCTCCGTTTGTGGAACATCTGACCAGGGCTATGACACACCACAACCAGCGTGATGTATGATTAACACCTTTGAACAAATTATATCATGGTTTTGTACCTACCTGGTGGATAGCAGCTAGGTTTGGTCGACCATAATCCAGTTGAAAGGCACTGGATTTCTGACGGACCTACCAAGAAGAAGCCGTCTCTGCAGGAAACGGCTACCGATGTGCCATATGTAGTCACAGTAGACTGGAAGATAGCCCTTGGTATGCCAGGATCATGACAATCTGAAAGTACTACCTATATTAAAACATTTCAAGATTTCTATAATGTACTATGATCTTGTTTTTGCTATTCCTTGTCGATGTCCTGATTAAGAATTTGTATTGTTTGGTAATTGTAAGAGAATTCTCAGAAATCGATTGAATCGTACGGAAATCTATAATTGAAAAGCAGCCCAATGTTGTATGGCTCTCTAAGAGCTAGCTGACAAACAGCACGGAGTGATGGATATAATACCTTATAAATGATGTTTTCATCCAAGCGAAAATGGAAAACGGAAAGTGGATTTTATATGTTTTCTCTTCAATAATATTTTGCTCTTGTGCATAAATATGTACCCATTAATTGACAAAGCGGTATATTACTCCAAACTCCGATATCCAAACACTCAACAACAGAATGACCGACCAAATAATAACCAATATCACACACTATTCGCAGACTCGATCCATACACAGTTGTGTCCCCTGATACAGTAGCATGCCGTATGAAAACGGTGCTGCAGTCTAGAAGATAAAACGTTAAAATAGTGTTATTTTCCTGAAACAACAGAAAGAACCGATTTACGAACAAACAGGGTTGTTTAACAGAAGGCAAATCGGTTGTACAAAGCCTTCTCCAAATGCGCCAAATTAATACAAGAGTAGTTAACTGTCGTTGGTTAATTGATGTATTGTTTAATGCGGTATGCACTGATGTCTTTCTTCAGCATAGATCACGTGATCTAGTAAACAAATAAACTTTACTATATAAACACAATCATGGGATCAACAGCCTCTTGTTAGCAAAAATACAGTTATAAGATAGACTTAACGCATTTCTGAACAAAAATAATTCGTCCAAAGCCACACTTTTCAATCATATTATGGCCTTTGTCCACAGACACTGAATATACCCTTTATCTGACAGTAAGAATCATCCCATGTTCCATTTTCTAGGCACTTGACAACACTCGAGCCAATTATTTCATAACCCGTATCACACGTAATAGTTTGACTTGCTCCCAGCAATGTTGAAGACCCTGTTGCTGTACCATGTAGTGTGGTTAAAATACCACAGTCTAGAAAGATAAGTACATTCTATTAAGATAGCAATGAAAACTGAAATCTGTTGTTTTTATCAAATGCATATATTACAGCGCAACCTCTCCAAAGCAACACCCTTTGGGAGAAGCGAAATTATGTTGTTGTTTCAAGTTTTTTACTCCAGAAAAGCTAAATCGTACAGTTGGAAAATTCTTTTTGCTGTGGGGAGGTTGTTGCTCAAGGGAGCGCCGCTTTGTAGGAGAAGTTGTACTGTATAACAATAGTAACAATAAACGTAGATGAGAAATACAATGTATAACAGTACCGATAATACCAATGATAAAAGTTACGAATTAAATGCGTATATGTTCATACGCTGGTTTGAAATTAGCCACAAATAACAACAAGACTTGTGTATGCTATGATTATGGACAAGTCTATTTGAAGAACATGTACTTTTAAAAAAATATCTGTTTGTTATTTAACGGGTGACATATACTCGATTTTCTTACTATACATGTTCAAGACGTAATAAGCAAGCATGTAATCTTGTAAAATGCAACATTTGATGTGTAAATAATGCAAGATAAAATTTTATCTGAACATGGAGTACTCACCAGTTACGCATTCTGGTATTTCCGTCCACGTGCCATTAGCTTGACATCGTATGACATCATTACCCAGAATTCCGTATCTATGGAAACACGTCACCACCAGAATATCACCGTACTTGGTAAGGCTTTTATTGAATTCAGCAAATGTAATCCAGGGGATGCCGCAATCTACAATGTTCACAATTTCAATAAATTCAGATTTACAATGTTCGTTGCCTAAACTAGGAGTTTTAGATCTAACCTAAAACACTCTACAATAGGTCTTGTCTGGTTGACCTTCTATTTATATATATAATAGAAGGTCTACCAGACACGACCTTTTGTACAGTATAATTCGTGCGTATAAATAAATAAATAATAATTAATTATTTATTTATTTATTTATTTATTTATACGCACGAATTCTGATAAAGTGATATTCCTCATTAAAATCCAGACATAGGAAACACGCCTTCACTACTTGACTACTTGTACAAAGCGGATTTCTTCATAACAGTATCGCTGTGAACCGTCTTCATCATTAAGTCAGTACAACAACACAATCGTCTCATCGGAAGCTGCATATTTTTTTTAATTGTACCGAAATATTCATTTTGGTACAAACTTTTAATAGTACCCGTAGGAATGGGAAATTGATTCTTTTTTCTAAAGTCTAATTTCGCACACATATTGAACTGTTATTTCAGCCAACTATATTGTCTTGTTATTGAAAAACGTGTAAATGTGCAGAGATGAATTTGATCAAACGAACAAGGAATATTTTAAAATGATGAAAGGAAATGAATTAAGACTTACCAATGTCACGACACACGTGTGTCAGTCCTGTTGGAAGACACATTTGACTTGTACTGCACGTGTGATTATAGCATCCGAATTGAAGCGACTAGAATAGCAAAAAAAGAGAGAAATTATTCTCGTAACGATGATAACAGAGTTTACAGAATTTATCAAAAAGTTGTATGAAGCAATTATCACGTGCGCTATGTAAATGGCTGTTTATGTAGAGGATATCGACCGAGTACCGTGGTCTATCTGTGTAGGGAAGACCTGGGTCCAAGGTTATATAACGAGATCGGCCTCAAAGCTCAAATCTCATATTTTGTCGATTTTACTAACATAATTATTAGCAAACAATGAAAATTTCAATCTTACGTTATTCTGCCAGCTAAAAATGGTCTGAAAATGTATTTAATCATTAAACTGCAATATCTTTCGAACCTGAATGCTTCATCTATGAAATTGAGGATTTGAGCTCGGAGACTATGATCATGATCGCCGAGAACCCGTAGCACATGAGACGTTACGAGAATCCGTAGCACATGAGACGTTCCGGGAATCTCGTGATAAGGTCTTTTTATACATATAGACCTATGCACGAGGTTGATATCCAACTTGGACCCCGTTCGTCAGTCGTTAGATGGCATAGCAGATACCAACATGTCTGATTGTGATTCTAACGATGTATTGTCCCTGGCTCTGAAAATGTTTTTTTCACTGGCGTTTAACGTTGCATCAACAGCCTGGGTCATATGGCGCCTTCTCAAGCTTAAACAGTTGAGGAAGACCCAGGCTCAAACTTAGTTAGAACGACCGATCTTCCGTGAGCTAGCTGGACAGTTTCTTCGCGTGTGAAATTTGATATCGAGTGGGACTCGAACTCACAGCAGTGAGGTGCAAGTGATTACAAGTCAGAGACCAAAACTCACACGACCACGGAGGTCCCAAAATAGAGTGATGAATGAATGATATCTGATATCTTTATAGAAGATTTTTGCTGCATTGCTGTCCGACGTTTCATTTGTATAAATAAATCAAAGATCACACAATGTAATTGAATAGTCTGTGGAATAAATATCTTATCTATTAGCTGATATCAAAAGTTGCAATAATTGCTTAACTCTTTAACAAAGTTGAGATTAAAGTAATTGAAATATTATTTAAACAATGATAAAATTCCAGCCGCTCACCTTTGACCATTCTTTTATATCCATAAACAAATTGCCTTGTTCAGCTACAAATTCAGACGGATGAACGAACGAACTATTGACATTATTCAACTTACATATCGCCAAGTTGCGTTGAAAATCAAATGATTCACAACCTGGCAGCTTCATACAATTCCCTGCACATTCATGAAGGGAAGTACTCACTGCTTCATGGAGAGAGTACCCAATCAGTCTTACATTAAAATGATTTTTGTTCAACGTCATTTGGACATTGACAGATATAACTAATATAAAATGACACAAGAAATGAAAGAGAAGACTCCACGGAGACATCATTGCAAAGCTTGTAAGATCTTCAAAGAAATAATCTGCCGTGTGGAAAACGTCTCTAAACAATGTCTGACCTGATCGTCTCCATTCTATGGTGCCATATGAGATGTCTTGTAACAGCAGATGAATTGATTGTAAATTACACATTAAAAATGAAATGTGACATTTAATGGATTCCATTTGTCTGATTCTTATGTACGAGAGATTATCACTACAAATAATATGCTTCAAAGGGGATCGCACGATCGGACCTATTAACACTAATCGTTGTATTTTTTACGATAATCCTAGTAATGTAACACTTGAGAATATGATTCTCATAACGGATGAAAGATTCTGTTAATGTAGCCGAAGACAAAAATTAAGCTACCATAAAGACAGTAAAACCTGAAGGGGAAAAGGTACAAGCAAACATAGAGAGGGAAGCTGGAGAGGTAGGGGGGAGTGATGGTGGAGATATGGATGAAAATATTTTGATGGAGAGATAGGGAACAGAGAGTGGGAAGGGATAATTATCTTTTATTCAAAGCTTTTATTTGGTCGTTTGTAAAAATAATAAGCGGCCATAAGATTATTTGACTCGCACTTTGTACAACTTGATGTCCCTCATTAGGGAACATTTCTATGCATAATATACATGTAAATCTCTCAAACAGTGAATTATTTATTATTTTCAACAACAACGTCTGTTTAAATCATAATGTTCATCTCCAAAGTTATAATTGGAAAGATATTCACTGAATTATGCAACGTTTTGTTCCTGTAAATGTTGAACTGGTTATAGACTTGTAAACAAATGGGGAATCTCTGTGGCTATCATCTTTGATTTGTAATCACTAGCCCCTCATCGCTGTGAGCTCGAATCCCACGCGGGGCCAAATTTCACATGCAAGAAAGGTGCCGAGCTAGCGTACGGTAGGTCTGTGCGTTCAGCCCAGGTGTACGTCTGGGGTCTTCCTCCACTGTTGAAGCTGGAAAAGTCGCCAAATGACACTGACTGTTGGTGTGACGTTAAACTCCAGAGAAAAAATAATATAATAGACTGAAGTAAGAACAAGAATAAATGTGGGTTATATCAAGACAAGAAAGTGAATCCCACAAACGACGTGTACACTCCAGGGAACACTAGGGAATATATTCTACATTAAAGAACAAATATTCAATTCCTAATGAACGGAACAAATTTATAAAGGAACTTTAATTATAACTAAGTACATAAAAGTGTACTGTAAGAAGCATGAACTCATCAAAACAGTGGCTACAGTAGATCTTCATCAAATGAAAGTTATCTCTGGTTTAATCTTACGTCGGCATGGTCACATGACCAGTAAATAGTATTGAAGGGTGACGCATTCTTATGCGTTCAATCATAACAAATAAAAGACTTTACTCTGTAAAATGTATTAAAACATAATTGCTTCTCTTAGACCATAATAAAATTAAATCGTACTGATAACGCTGTGTCAACGAAAAACAATACAGTGCAACCTCTCCACAGCAACACCCTTTGGGGGACGCAAGATTATGTTGTTGTTGAGGGGTTGCCGCTCTAGTGAAGCTAAATTAATAATAAAATCGTACAGTGGGGAAAAAGTATGCTGTTGTTGAAGGGAGGCTGTTGCTCAAGAGAGGGCCGCTCTGGAGAGGTTGCACTGTAGTAACAACCATAAAATGTGGGCACAGAATGTAGACAAATACAGAAATCCCCCATTCGGTAAAAACGAAGTCAACAATGTTCTGTTAAATACAGTCAAACCTGTAAACAAAGGCCACCCTTTGGGAAGACAAAATGTGGCAGTTATAGAAAGAAAACTTTTATTCGACGGTATGTCTGTCCAAAGAAACAATTGACGATTTTCAAAGAATGGCCTTTATTTACAGGGTAGCCTTTATTCGGAGGTGGCTGCAAACACAGCTTTGGTTAAGTTTCATTAATAACTATTGGATAAAAAATTTCGTTATTTATTTATTCATTTATTTATGGACTAACGGACGGACGCAATAGGTTTGACCATAATGATAAGAACGGTTCATTTGTAAAAGATTATGTTTTTAAGATGTGTACTATGTAATATTCCATATTTCATAAGATAAAAAAGATACCGTACGTGCTGTAACAAATATTTGAAATACATTGTATGTATTGTGTGTCTTATAAACAGTAAAACATACATTTGTAAATTGTAAGTGTACATTTGCGTATGATCTACTTTCAATAGGTTGATGTCAGGTACACACATATATTCATCCTTACTTTGACCTTAATATACCTGTGTCGGTACATTTCACCTACAGATAAGTAAACACAAAGAGGGGTTCCTCGACTTACATTTGACGGACTGTGATAACACAATTTTGGTATACTAGTATATAGTCCTGTGTAAACGATGTCATACACAGAATATTTACACCATGTGTTGTATTCTCAGGTCTAATTCACAGATAATTATTTCAAAATTAACATCATAGTCAACTCTACCTATTAAATAATAATTATGTTCTATCTGCAGAGGGATGTTAAAAAGTGCATAGAAGATTCAAGCACAGTAAGGTTCCACCTAACGACCGTTCCAATTATTACGACCGTCCCGCTAATACGACCGTTTTCCAAAAGTGCCAAGAATTTCCTTCATTGTTTTAAAGGCTACAAGGTCCGACAATACGACCGGTTCGCTATTAAGACCACTTTTTGTCAGAATGCCGGATGGTCTTAATAATGAAACTGTACTGGATAGTGTGCCTCCGTCGACCATTTTTAAAACAGAGCAGTATCTTACTTTGGTAAATTGGTTCGTTTAGTGCAACCTCTCCAGAGCGGCCCTCTCTTGAGCATAAAGCTCCCTTCAACAACGGCATGATTTTTCCGGCTGTACGATTTAACTATTAGTTCAACCTCTCTAGAGCAACAACCTCTCAACAGAAACATATTTTTCCTCCTCCCAAAGGATGTTGCTTTGGAGGGGTCGCACTGTATAATACTCCTATCCCCAGTTTCCTTTCATATTAAAGAAATAGACGAAACTCTGTCACATGCATTTAAAACCACGGACGCGGTTTTATCGGCCCTCTCATTTAATAAAACGGACAAACCAACTGACTCAGAACAAATATGACGTAAATATATGTCAAACATTATTATCATTATTCGATTCACAAGACTAAAATGATAGTGTTAAAGGCTTTACTTCTATTCGTTGCTATAAATGTAAGACACCATTTCAGTATTATTTTTTTGCTGTTGGCATGTTCCTTGATATCTACAATATAACAACAGTTTAAAGACAGTCGTACAATACAACAATCATTCAGTTGCTTTCGTTATATTAGGTATTACATGTAGTTCTAATTTCATCTGTTTGACATAGTTCCGTCTGTCAGAAGTGTTATAGTTACTATGTAAGATGGTCAATTCGTGCTCCTTTGTTTCCTATTGGTACTTTGTTGTTTATCCTGAGTCTCCACCAATCCTTAAGCAGCGACCGACCAAAGAATCAAGGGTGTGAACAAACGATATAGGACGTAATGGCTTAAATCAAATTGTCAGGGAGAAACGGATTTCCTTGATTCTGTATAAGCACAAGCCATGTTCTCAGTAAGTAACAGTTAACCTTTCCTCAAGATTGACCAGCGGTGAAGAACAAATGGCTTAAAACGTAACGCCTTCAACCACTCGTCACAAAGAACATGCGTCTCGGTGGCCAGGGTTCAAAACCTACAAACATAATAACTATAGGTCTAAAGCCGTTACCATTTGAGGTAATTGGGCGAACAAAGATTTGGTCATTCTTGTTATTATTTGCATACATACACTTGTTATTATGTTCATTTTCGTCTTTTTCAGTTCTTGAATGCAGGTAAAATAATTATTTTTTACACTCATTTTACTAAAATCAAAGTATTTTTCTTCATTTTTCGAGCATTGTTTCTTTTAAAAACTTGAAAGTATTTTAAATCACATGTCTTACCAACCCGAAATCCATTGTATAATGTTTTATTAAAATATTACCGCCTATCTAGAGTTACTGTAAATGCCTTCGTCATACCTCAGATAAAACTTATTCAATCTTGTCGTGAAACCAGCCAGTTTGACTTGACTGCTACATGCGCATTGAATTATGCGTTCATTTGCACCTATGTAAATGACATTTATTGTCATCACTTCAACTACAGTAGAACCACTAATAAACATAGTGAATTCCTAGTAGTCCATGTATTTACTTCATTATATCACTAAATTTACTACATCCATGACAATAACATAAAGAAGGGCGTGTTGGGGAGGGGGAATTACTTCACCGTATTTGATTCTTTGAGTATCCGAGTTCCCTATCACAATGTTTTAAATACTGCATACTGTCTATCCTACCAGGGATAACCTGCCCTCCTCATTTTTAATGGAGGCCCGGGTGAGTTGGTCGTAAAGCCATAGCCTTATTAATGAATACATGTGTATAAGTGTTGAAATCTTGATAGAGCTGAGATGGAAGATGTGTTCTGCTGTAAAATAATGGCCAGTTTATTTTTTTATTTTGCCAGCATGTCCGCTACAAACTGTGTCTAGTCTGGATGCTCAAAGTTGTTTGTCGGTACTTGGCCTCGTAAACAACACTATACAATCAAAGGATGATATTTGCAGGTAACTAATACAAATACATTTCACCATAATACTTTCTGGTTCCCCGACCGTGCGATGCCAAACTTTTAAATCACATACATTGACAACAAATATACGTTAAAAAAATTTCCAGCTACCATGATAATGTTATGACTTTCTATTTAAAACGACGGCATATTTTTGGACGGATTCTATTCCAGCATTTCTTCTTTACTCGAACTTTGTCATTACACCACCTATATAACACCGCTGATTTGATCATAAAGATGGTCTTAATATCTGTGTCTCACTGAACAATTAAACTCTGGTGGTTATTACAGTCTCTACCAAGAATCCATGCGCTGTGTTAAGAGAGCTATCCATTCACAAGGTCTTACTTGTAACATTGGGGATATCGTGACCAGTACATCAAGGCTTATTCCTGATGTTGGCTTTAACTTTACTATTTGTTACGGTAAGTATCATAGTCGGCAGATCATACAATTATTTTACATCTACGGCTAAAACACCGTTTATCACCTGTATTTCAAATATACGCTGTTAATTATCATACACATGGTCCATGTTTTACCAGCCAGTGCTGACCTATTCCTAATTATTTCATAATCAGCTGTCTATTTACCCGTACGATTTTGTATAAAATGCATTTAGTTATACTGTATTTAGTTATAGTTATAGACCACGCGACTCCACGATCATGTGCTGTACCTTCGCGCTAGCCGAACGGGTTCTGTACATACTAATGCTTGTTCATTGCAATATGTTACGCTAATATATTTGGATAGAATGTAATTCAAATTTATGCATCCGTCATTTTGCTTTAGCGTATATTTGTTGTAATATACCATCAGAATAACGTTGTCTCGGACCCAGTGTAGACTTTCAATGATTCGCTGCCAGCAAAACCAGAAGCGTACGGGGCTGCTAAACAAAATTGCACATATCCCGCATGCGCTTGGTATGGGAATGTGGACATCGATTTCTCACCCTTTCGTAGAATTTATATCATGTATCAAAACGATTATAATTATACGCTACGGTAGACTTTATCAATACTCATAGAATACCAAGCACAGACATGTTTCTTAGCGCTTCATTTATGGCTAACAACATTTTCATTATCTTAAATGTATCAGAAGTCTTGTGTGTTAACGACAGTGTGTCTGTGCATATGGGGACAAGGTCCGGCTTCTGTTAGCTGGGTAACTTTAAATATAATTTGATCTCCAGCTACTGAAGAGACAGAAAGTTTATGTTCCAGTGCAACTCGACTGTCGAAGTATACCATGTTCACTTGTAAAGGTTATCTGGATCTAATGCAGACATATGGTGGTGGATCTATGGCATGCACGTGAGTTAAGCTTGTTTTTTTACGAGTACTGTCTACACTGATCTCGCGAGTATCATTCTCCTACGACTTAACGTATTAAGCGAGTCAGTGCGTGCTTGTAAGCCACAACATAATGAAACACTTGATGATTTTATGCCACTATTGTGTTCATGACACATTTTACATGGTCTAATAGGTTTGCAATTTGTTTATATGTAAATGCAACTGAAGTTAGTATCAAATGAAACCAAGTATTTGTCAAATTGGCAAGTATGTCATATGAAAGCTGCATTGTTGCTAATATTATAATGGCCACAGCGCATGAGGACAATACCTCATCACCTGGTAACTTTTTCTGAGTTTTATTTCAAAAATTGGCACAGGACGAACTTAGACATAATGAACAGTGCTAAATGTTGTGTGTTTTTGATAGCGGTAGCAGAGAGAAGCACGTATTTTATGGCATGTCTGTAAACAAATCATTTGTGCGCACTGTGCAACCAAAGCCAAAGTATTGGTAGTTTGAAAAATGCCTCGCAAAATCTTTCAATAGCCATAAAAAGAGGGCGTTGTAACATTTGTGAATGTGAGTTAGTAATCACATAAAAACGTTTGATTTTTCAAACATCTTAAATATAGGTCGCCATCTACCTCATTATTACATTGAAGTATCCTTATTACTTTGAATGAACCGCTATCAGCCATGTGAACTAAATCCACCAGGTACTAAACAAGTAGATCTATTCTCAATTTAAAACTTAAACAACTTAAATTTATCAAGACAACACCAAGGCATAGATCGGTTTTGGTGCTTTCTCCACAGCCAGTCTGTCCAACTTGTTTGAATATACATACCAGAGGTTGTACCTGAATGATAAAAGATTACCGTTTTGTTTTATTCAGTTTTGCCCCTAATCTTCTGGGATGTGCGCAAACAACTCTAAAATATCTTGATACACAGTGCACACAAAAATCTATTTCATCTGCATTGGAGAGTTCGGCAGCTTCCACCGTATTGAACACTCATTATCCAGGCATCGATATCTCACATTGCTTTCAGGTAAACAAAATTTCCAAGTGATGACATTCGAATCGTTTTAATTGTTTCAACCTCATGTCAAAGGAATATGATAAATGGTCTCCGTTCGTTTTTTTCCGACGGTCCGTTAAGACAGGATTTTGTAGGAGAACAATTAAATAATTATCCAAAAGATCTGCTTAAATTTTAATTATTATAGAGCGTTCTGGGTAGATGTGCAATGTGCAAGACATAATTCTGCCTCCAAAAGACTTTTAAAGTACCTCTCTGGAGCGCATTTTTTTTCTTTACCATAACTCCAAAACCATTCAACGTTTTGACTCAGTTTAGCACAATGCGGAGAGCATGGGCATTAGGTACAGTTTTTATTTTATGTGTGTGTCTTGCAACACTGTACAAACAACAGACAAAACTTTAACTCTTTTAGGCAAACATATCTTCTATATCCTTAGAAAAACTTAGCTCGTCTGGGTAAAAATCTCTCTTATCTCACTAGAAAACTTTAGTCTCTTTAGGTAAAAGTCTACCTCTCTAGGCGTGTATTTCATTCCATGGCTACTATCTTCCTAATTTCTCGTAACAGTTTCTCCTGTCTCCAAATCAGCTTTCACGCGGGGAAAAAAGCCTCGTTGCACGTTCCTCTTATTTTTCTCTACCTAGAGAAATTATGTTCCTACTGAAGAGTTTTAAAAGTAACCCCGTGCTTACAATCTCAGCCCCACCATAACACGGGTACTGACCATTAATGGAGTAATTCAGATATTTTTATGTTTTAGACAGATACGATAAAAGATGACACATGCCCGAACTACATGGAGATATTCTCAAACAGCGGTGTACAACATTGTTTAGGAATGATAGCGTTACTAAATTTTACCAACGTTGTTAATCCAGTTTCCATAACAACGCAATGCAGGTAATGTTTAACATGACGAAATTACCTGACGATTATTGCTTTGTACAATCTTTTCAAGGTAGTTGCTAGAATTGTTTTATTTATTTTTAAGAAATGGAGGCGAAATTTGGTTTAATCCCATCCCCCATCTCTCTCTCTTTATTAGGCAATGTAAAACAATTAACACTTAAATAATTGTTTCACATCGTAATCTAACCGCAATCTCGCATTTCAAGTCTCTATGATGGATATTTGTACAATTAGTGCAAGTTCTATTTCCTCAACTTAAATTACACTTATAACGAAACATGGCCAACTCTGGGAGTTCTTTATTGAACAGCACAATACCAAACAATGAATAATAATTATGTGATACTTAAAATCGTTGACCAGCAAAGAAAGTACACTCGTAGAATTTGGCTTCAAACAAAATAATTCCGACAAAATGCGTTTTTTTATATTTTAAACCAGTTTCCTACAAGAGATAGAAAGTTGTGTCGTTTTACGCTTAAAAACAAGTGGATCAACCTGTTCTATGGCACAGATAGAGTCAGCCATAACCACGTACATTAAACTGACACCACCTGATGGTATTTTTGATAGTATTGGCCAGTTTGATGTTTGTCCAGGCAAGTTGATGGAAACTAACTGAAGATGGTTCTATAGAATATGCTATTATGTGCTAATCAGAGTTTGCTAAGCACCAAAAAATGTTACTTGTTCTTATGCAAGGCGAGTGTGATGTTTGCTGTCGGTGTTTTTCACAGTGTATTGAGATATTATCCAGGGTTTACATAAGCCGCTTTGACAGCTAGTGTTCGTGTGGTAGCCATCCATAGAAAGCATGAATGGAGACTCGGCGATGGTCTGCGATGGCATCATCTATTTTTCACCAGAATCCTAATATATATACATTAAAATATACACAATGTACGATACAATTCTAAACGATAATGCAATCAAAATTTTAATCAGGAAAAATAAAGTCCCTGGTGCTTAGCAAACTTTGAGTAGTTTATATAGGAGCTGTTTCGGAGATGTTTTGATGTAAGCAATCAAGTTATCATTGTTTGCAAAGAAATCATGTTGCATTCAATTGATTATGATCTATTGGTCCACTGTAAGAAGTAAATAACTGAAATATTTTCTATTGCTTTAAGTTTAAGATAAAATTGATATATTGATGAACTTCGTTTTATCTGCCATCGATTCCCTGCCACCTAATCATACATGAGAGGTGTCCATCACATTTCTAAGTTGTATATATAGTTCATCTGTTATAAGAGGCTTGTTAACGGATGCAACAAAATATTCTTTATTTAGACTAACACAATTTTCATTTATTTCATTATTTTTTCCGTATTTGTGCGATGCACCGACTGAATGAACACATTTCGAACCATTGCTACGTTTGATAAAACAGTTGTAAGCAACCATTTCATTTGCCGTTTCTTTGTCTTAGCCAAAACTTCATAACCACGGCCAGTAGTAATGGACTTGTGATGCCTGTGTTCATAACACGGCATATAGCGATCTCTATATCACTATTAAAGGATAACTCTAAATGTCGTAGTTCACTGAAACTTTTATGATATTTGTTCAAATTGTTATACAAATATCTTCGAGTTAATTACAATACCGATGAATCTATTAATGTATCCGTATATTTGTTATTTGTTTATAGCAAATGACAGTTACATGATGTCCTCAATGTGTGACAGTGAATCCAGACTTGTCAATTTCTTCGCAACGGCTGGTAAATCCATGTTTGAAACATTTGCGCCATTGGGTTCCAATATGAGAGGTCTCCAGTGCTCGTATGTTTCTACGTTTGTTTTATCAATGGCTTTACTTGTCTTATCAAAGTCTTTTGTAGTGTTACGTTCCTAGCGCCACGACAATATGACTTAGGTGTAAAAATGTTCGTTTCTGGTTACATACTCATTAAAAATAGGGTAGGTGGATCGGGTTTTATTGGGGGGAGGGAGATTTTTTATCCGTCTTGAATGCCGCTGTTGCAATTATTTTTGTGTGGAAAGGCAAAAATGTGAGACAGTGGGTGTGCCGTTCCTTGGACCTAATACATAATCATCTGTCATGGGAAAAATTAGGGTACATCGGGTAACCAAAAACAAACAATTTTTACGCCATATATATATTTATATATAAAGAAAAACAATATGGTCACATAACATTGCTACATCTCATTACACCCGATAATCCATGTCTGATTATAACTGGGTTCGAAGGTCAAATGACAGTATGTCAGAGATGTAGTCACGTGTTGTGTGAAGATCAAGATCAAAATAATTAGCGCAAAGGCTTACATAGGTTATATTTAGAGATATATTGAAATTCGTGATGCAGTGGTCGAACAGCTACAAAAAGCGCTTAAAATCTGGTGACTGTGTCTAATGGTTTCGCACTTCACATTGTCTAAGATGATATATTTTACCATGTTGCGTGTTTCCTCCTAATATTGTAGATCATATCACTTTGTCTTGATCTTCTATCACTGTATCAACGGGGGCGTCCCTCGGTTCGGTAATGCCCGGATTCAAACCTTTGTAGGAACGTAAACAGATGTCTTAGTGAATCGGTAGCAATGGTTTTCTTTAGTTGTAAAGTGTGTTGAATTGGGACAATACTTACAAAACTTTTTATTAAAAGTCTTCTATATTTAGACCATGTTTCATTTCAGTTACAAAAAATGTATTGCTTGTTTTCAGATACCTTTCCTCATACTCGAAGAGTCTTCTACAATCACTAGGCCTTACATGCTCTTTTAAAACAGTGATTGATGCGTTGTCATCACCGTACGGAAATTCCGTCCTTACTGACCTTTATCCAGGACTAGATGTAAACAACTGCTCTATGATGGTTGGCATTGTCTAAGGTGGACATTTAAAAGCTAAATATTTTTATTCGTTTTAGAATTATTTGTTTCATAAATTGCCTTGAAATAAATTATTTTCGGACGCAAATCGTTCAAAAGTAGTTTCATTGCATTTTTATAACATTATCAAACGATTTTATGTTCAACACCAATGCTGGAATATTTGAAACCGTGAACACTCACGTTCAAACACACAAACACCACATTACTTAGAAACATAACCGTGACTTCTTTGTATCAAGCCTATCAAAGATAGCAAGCTCCGTATTGCTTATACACTAGGTTCTGCTTACAGGTGTCAAAAGAAAGATAACTCTTGTGTTAAAATGTAATTTTGCGTCACATTTATCTGACCGCTGTAGTATGTATTGTTTCCATTTCTAACAAACCGTGCCACCATTTATTAATTCTTGGTGCAGTGTTGCTTATATTATGGATTGTCCATCAAAGACTTTAAGACGTGTTTCGTGTATTTGTCCGTCAGTCCGTTTATCCAATCCTTTCTTGTTTGTCGCATTCATATTCTAATTCCTTAGTAAGACAATTTTCCGTATATTACTCTCAAATCCCAGTCAGGACCACTCTTAATGCTCAGATCATTAGATTCATACTTAAGTCGACACATTAACTACAGGAATGCATGCATGTTTAAAACTCCTACCAGCTAAAACATTCAGTTTATTATTCCATTCATAGATTCACTTTTCTATCTCTAATTCACATTAAATCTGAACTGAACTCTAAGAATTCATATTTTAATCTCAAATTCGCTTCAAATACAATCTGTCGCGGGAAATGCATTCATAATTCTTTTGAAATTTGAATGTGATAGAGCACGGTACTTATTGTAAGTACAATACTCTAATTGGATGTGAATTTACAATTTAAATGTTTGTACAAAATGTATTCACAATCATGACAGGACACAACATTAATATGTAAATCACTCACTTCTTCAAAATTCGCACAATTACACAAGTCATAAAATGTAACCTAATCGGAGCTTGAATAACAATTTCAAAATCGTGGAGGACTATCAACTTTGTCAACTATGCAATTTCAAAATCACGATAAGGTAATTTTATACTTCAGCAAGTTTAACGGTTAACATTCTGAAATTAGCCAGTTACCTCTGTTAACCTATTCAAGCTTTTTATAGCCTAATGTATATCATCTAGTTGTTTGTCGACCGTTCACCCATTATTTAGGGTTTATGTATCTGTCGGAATATGGCCTTATTTGGAAAGAAGGGGGTAGATAAGGGCGAACTATTAAACAGACTTTTAATACTCATACCATTTATTAACGTCTATCACATTGTCAGCAAAAGTTATAAATATAACAGCAAACACGAGTCAACGAATTTCTTGGTGAGGTACACAAGTTAAGTTCATCTCTGGACCTTCATACAGATTGTTGACATGGGTTCAAAAAGTGGTCAGTGTTGATTAAAACAGCTTTGTAACTGATGCTCAAATTTCTAATTTTTATACAAAACTTCTCATCTCTCCAGGAAGGAAAACATTAGTTATCGCCAGGCGTTGACATTATAAACATACCTGTTATTGTATTGTAAGGTATTTTATAAGTCACTAAGGTTAAAAATGGCTTTCAAAGGAACAAAAGGTCACAGCATATAAAAATAATTGTTGGAAAGCTAAAAGTTCATACTAAAGATTTCAGAGACGATTTTACGATAAAATAACATACTGTTACATCGCCTAGGATGGGTCATTGACCTACAACAATTTTGCCTCGTCATTTGCTCAATCTGTTATACATTTCTGTTTATAGAATAAAGATAAGTTGAAATCATCACGACATCATGACGGCTGTTGTGAAATAGTGAACACGCATTTGTGAAATTATTATATTTTACACCGGTTTAACGCCGTTTTATTCAACAATTTTTCAGTTATATATGGCGACCGGTCCACTTGAACAATTTGCCTGGACTGTATTCTAACCAGTACGAACTTCCCCTTCCGCTAGGCGCCGCCAACTTCTCCACATATGGAAGAAAATCGACATTTTGGTCAAATTTTCATAGCAGGATATGACCACTGGACCACGGTGGCGGCTTCAGTCATGAAATGTCGGTATATATTACAAGACTGAGCTGTTCGAATCAACGACATTTGAATAGAACATGCTAGTAATTTCTCACGGACTAATTTTCGGATGAGTTCAAGTCAACTGTGGTGTTCGTGGCATCTGAGTTGAAGACAACTAGATTCCCATTTATATCATATGAAAATATGATGACATCATAGATGACGTCATTGGTAACCATGACATCGCATAACGTTCTTCTGTATACTCAATAAAAAATGTTTAATACTCTATCTATTGATATCAAAACTATAACTATATTACAAATATTCGCGAATATTGTGGGACACAAGTTCGTTGAAAGTATCAACAACCCCAAACGACAGGGGTGTTTAAACTCCAGTTTACGGTATGGTAGTCAGTTCACCTTTTACTCCGTAATCGATATGCGTTATACAATTATGAAGAAATAGATTTTAAAGACATACGATACATTTTATCCAATGGTTCAGATGATAACAATGTCAGGTTGACGACCCTCATCGCTTATTTTTTTCACCGGGGTTAAATGTCTCTTCAACATTCGTCATTCGGCGACTTTCCAGCTTTAACAATGGAGGGAGGCCCCAGGCTTACACCCGGGTAGAACTACTGACGTTCCGAAAGCTTGCTGAATAGCATCCTCAGATATGAAATTTGGTCCCGGGTGGAATTCGAACTCACAGCTGTGAGGAGCTAGTGATATAAGTCAAATACCATAATAACTCCACCACGGAGGCCCCTCACTGCTTGTTTCTGTCTAGTAAACCAGATAAGCGTATGAAAAAGGTCCCGTCATGTTGCACTGATGTAATATATTTTATCAAGAAATTAATGATGTTCACCAAAGTTGTTGTGGTCAACAAGCACATCTTACATCTTAATGTCAAAATTTTGCCCAATCTGATGAAAATTATTTCAGACTGGTTGGAGTTCCCTGACTGAAAAAGTCAATCAATCTGGCAACATTTCTTTGGTGTGGTAAAAATACATGTACAGTGCAACCTCTCCAAAGCAAAACCCTTTGGGAGAAGCAAAATTATGTTGTTGTTGTCGTTGTTGTTGAGAGGTTGTTGCTCTGGTGCTATGAAGAGGTTAAATTAATAGTTAAATCATACAATGGGAAAAATCATGCTGTTGTTGAAGGGAGATTGTTGCTCAAGAGAGGGCTGCTCTGGAGAGGTTACACTGTAGTCTGGTAAAACAATCTTCGGGTATGTAAAATTATTTCTTTTCAGCAAAATTCCGTAAAAGTTTGGCAAAAATGTCAACAGTCTTTCAAGAATTTGTTCAGTATGGCCAAAATATGAAAAAGTTCAATGAGAAACTTTCCGTCTGTCTTGTCCGAGGTTGGGTGGATTTGCTGATTATGCTGTGTAAATGAACGGTAACAAATATTGGACAAATTGGTCTTTCATGTCCAAAACTGTGATTTGCTACACATAAAACTGTTTTAGATGTCAGGTTAGCTGTTTATAAGTATAAATAGTACCATACAATGTTTTCATCAGGAAAATAGTATTTCATTAATTTTTTTTCATGTAATTGGTATAAACAACTCCATGAACAATAAGTTTCCATAAACCTTATCAGTTTAAAAGGTTAGATACAGATACAAGCACACATGGTCTGGTTGTTAGAAAGTTCAGGCCCTCAAGAAAATATTCCGTTTAAGAACATAGAGAAACATTATTTGCAATTATTTTCTAAAATTGATAGTTCAATTAAACGCCGTAAGTACATTTTCTGTATTTACGCTGATTTCATAGATTGTGCAAATAATTCTCTGTTCACCGCAACATCAATAACTTCGAATTGTGTGATGAATATTTAACCACATTAGATTATTAGATTTGGTCATATTTTCCCAGATATTGTTTATATTTATTCTAATATATCTTTTAAATATTTTCTGAATGCATTTCACGCATTATATACAAATTTGTATTTTCATTAATAATAGAACTATTTTTTTCAGTGCACCGATAAAAGAGCAGTAAAGTGGTTGTAGACAACAGCCCGAGTCCAGAGAATTCTCAGTAATTTTTACGAAGCGTACAGAAGCGGACGTTTTAAAAATAGACTGTAGTTAGTTAGATCAGGATAGTCTAAGAGAGCGGTCTTTTTGTCAGTTGTTAAAAATGTAATATATTTCTACATGGACTATAAAGTTTGTTTACTGTTCTTTAATTTAAAGAATAACCTTGCTATTCAAACAAGTTTTAAAACATTCCTTAAACGTATTTATTACGTCTGACAGAGGAAACGGTGTAGAGTTACAGTGTGCAATATTCATAACTAGGTCTTTGCCCGCTACACTTGGTTTGTTCCGTATTTTGATCATGTACCGATGAAGGGTAAAGTCAGAGTGTTCGAATATAGACGTTAACATTGCGGTCAACTACCCTTGAAAAATGGTTACATTGCTATAAATTACAACGTTTATACAGTGTTTAAAATATTGGTGCGATCAAATAGGATACGGCAACTGGATTCAGACCGCACGGATTTCCAAAATCTGAGGGCAATCAAAGATTTCTGTAAGAGTGAATATATATACCTTTTTACATTGATTTATATATGAATAACAATGTGTAAGTGTATATCACAGATCCGTTATATTCTAATTTATGTAAAATCTTCAAGGTGCCATAAGTTATGTATCAATCATTCACAAGTATGGGTTTTCGCGGAGTACAGGTCGTGAATGTTGTGTGACTCGAGCTTACAATCCTAGGGTAAAGTAACCTACAACTTATCCACAATACAATTACACTCCCTTAAAGACTAAACTAGTCATTGATACATCCAAACATCTGCGTCTATGACGTCATGGGCGTCAACGAAGATAAAAAGTACGTCATGGGATCTGAAGGATTTTTTTCTGCAGCGCACGTGAGAAGCACTTACCAGTTAAATGAATGTATACCTTTAGGGTGTATTTTTATAAATGTATTTCAGCAATGCTGTCTGAATTTATCATTGCGGAGAATGTGGCATCAGTCACGGTCATACTTCGTACTGTCGACTACCTCAATTGGAATCAAATTTTAGCTGCATTCCAACATGATGTGATGCCTTTTATCAAATTGACTTGAAGCATAGATAATGTGCAAAAGAGATTGATGGTCTTTCAAAGGGGCGATATATACATACTCGTATGTATGAATTTCATTTACATGAACAGTGTCAAATCTGGTAACTATCTGTAGTTATGCTTCATTGTAATCAAATAATAAAACTGTAACCAATACTTTGTCAATATTTGTCAAAATATTGTCAATATTCGTGTAAAAATAGTGATTGGACTTAATATTCAATAGACCATGTTGATTAGAATCATTTAATTATTGTATACCACGTATTTCATGTTTCATTGAAGTTCAGTGGTTTAAAACATAGTTATATGAAGGTTATTTATAATCGTTTTTCTCTTATGATTTTAACTAAACTAACCAAGTCTGTGTTTGAACTGTTAGATGTTGATATCTTAAGGTACATGTAAAACAACTCACAATGTATGACTTCCAGATTCAAAAGGTACCTTTTACTGTTTAAAGTCGTACCAATAGCTATGGTCGTTTGCCAAATTTCCAGCTTTAACGATGGAGGAAGACCCCAGCATTACACCTGGTAGAACCATTGACCTTCCGTAAGGCAGCTGGACAGCTTACTCACATGTGAAATTTTCCATACACTAACCTTACATAGAACCAAATATTCAACTTAGTAACCTCTTGTTCAGCTATGTTATCTAGTCGCTTTCATTTAATGTTCGAGTTTTAAACATTTCACACGTTTATACTTTATCACAAAAAATGATACAAAATTCTGCACTAAACGTTATACATTTTATAGTTGTAAACTTTCTGATTTCGTCATCAATCAGACTAAACTATTCAGAGTTCAATGACCTAAGGCAAACCAAAAAGTTGATGAGTTTATCACGTATCTCTAAAGCTGCAAATGTATCCTTCTTTCCTCTTAATGACGGTTATACAGACGTTAAATTACTGTGTTTCTTTAGAGAAACAATTCGCTTCTTTAAAATCATTATATATTTTTATAACACTCGATTATTTTCTTGTAAAATACATATTTTTGTTGGCGATGTTCTTCCGAATTTTCCGTTCATTGTTTGAAATGGTTCAACAATTTTAGGACCACATTGGCAATGTCGTCCAGCTTAATTTTATTACCTTAGGTATTGATTTATTTCAAATGTTTGTATTGTTAAGTGTTTATGCATTATGAATGTTTTGACAAGTCATTTACCAGAATATAATCAAAATAGATATGCTACATTGAGTTTGAAAACTCATTTAAAGCATACATGTACATACCAGACCCTTTTGAAAATGGAATTTTAGTCGTTGTTTTGGGGTCATAAACTACCAGCGTAAATCAAAGCGAGCATACCTTCTGCTGCACGCACTTTGTTATTTTTTTTCACTGGAGTTTAACGCCGTTTTTCAACAATTTTTCAGTTATATACGGCGGCCGGTTCACTTAACCAGTTTTCCTGGACAGTATACTAACCCGTACTTACTTACCCTTCTATAAGGAGCCGGAAACTTCTCCTCATATGGAAGAAAATCGACATTTTTGTCAAATTTTTATGGAAGGGTATAACCTGCCGCTGTCGGAATTTGAACCCTGATCGCTGGGTTACAAGTCCAGCGCACAAACCACTATACCACGGTCACGGCCTTGCACGTATTTTGACTCAATCAGTTTTAAACAACTCACCTGACTAATGCAGAAATAAAGACCTGCGAAAATCCTCGGATGTTTGGTAATTTTAGTTAACATAACCGTACAATATACGCAATTCTATACTTATCAATCGTTGTAACTATAACTTATTTATTAAGTAGTTAGCGAGGCTTTGAGGCAGTCATGTCATTCACGTTCATCTTGGGTAAGTCTGATTTTAAATTATTCTAATCCTGAAGATGTTTAGTTACATATTTACGTAATTAAATATCAATAAAATAATTAAAATGTCGCTATTCATACGTTTTAATTTCGAGTCAACGACCTTCCGGATCTGCACTTAATCTGCACATTACGATTGTAAAATCATTTGTTGTTATCATCTCTGTTGTTCACGTTAATTAATTGTGTTTGTAGGAAGTTTTGTCAACCAGCGAAACATTTACATGATGTAGAAACGTCTGACTTAACATGATATATATTTTAAACTTAATTTTACATCGACATAATTATGCATCTGATTACTTATAAACTTGCTTCAAACGTGAGTCGATTGAAATGCTCCGTTTATTCTAGTTGTATTGTACACGTAGTTTAAACATATTTTATTGCTTTCATACTTTTTTACGTAACATAGTATAAATATTTACAGTATAATACAAATGGATTGAGCCACAGGTTCGAAAACATAGTAACGATTCTTCCCGTTGTGTATACATGGTTGTAGGTCCATTTCCGAAAATAAATGCGATAAAAAGAACTAGTTGGAAAATATTGCCATATTCTGCGTTTTAATACGTTTTAAATGTATTCATATTTAAGGTCATTTACCAAGGTAGGATATCAATATGGAGATTTTAAAAAATAAAACCTATTTAACCATATTCTAATATCACACGACATAAAACGGCTATGTCATATTTATTTGAGTATAAACTTTGTAACCACTCAATCATCGTCTGTCTATATTTAATTGCGACTGATTTATCCACAAATGACGTAAAATGTGCTTCCGAGTTTTTACATCGACCATGCTATTATTATTATTATTATAAGAAATCATTATCATAATTGGGAACACAATCATCAAATTCCTGGTTATTGTGGTGACAACAAAGAGGGGTGAGGGTGGGATGTTTTAATTACGTGTAACAATGATGTTAATTCAATAATTGCGGAACATTCGTGAAAGATCTTACAAGTATATTATACATGTACATACAAATATATTGGTTACAATATCGCATTCGTCGGTCAGAATTGAGACTTTGACAAACTTTGTTAACTGATATTTAAATACAAAAAAATGTAATGTGGTTGGACCTGAACAAGAATTTGTGTTTTGTCTTATACAGTGCAACCTTTCCAAAGCAACATCCTTTGGGAGAAGCAAAATTATGCTGCTGTTGAGAGATTGTTGCTCTAGAAAGGTTAAATTAATAGTCCAATCGTACAGTGGGAAAATTCATGCTGTTGTTGAAGGTAGGTTGTTGCTCAAGAGAGAGCCGCCCGGTGGAGGTTGCACTGTATATCATTTTTTTTCTATATTGGATGACTATGATAACATTGTAGACATCTGATTGGTCATTTCTATGAACAGTCTTAAAACTGACCAATGGAATAGCCGCTCCAAGGGTGATCGCAAATTGAGTTTTGTAACCTCGAGCGATATTCTTGAAATATGAGTACATTGCCACTCGTCCGCATCATGATCTACCTTTATGCATAATTTTTTAGGAGCGATATGTAATACGTTGAAATGATATTTAGAGCGGATATCTGATACCTAGTCGAAACTGGGCCAGGTACGTGTACCATAATACATGTATTATTAAACAACTTTACAATTATTATCAAATTGCTACAATTTTTTTTACTCATTCTAGACATATGCACATTTTTTATGTAAAGAAGTGTACAAACAGGGCCAATATGATGTCTGATCACATTGTTTAATCATTCTGTGTTTTACCATTTACAGAATAATCAGCCGCAGGGTCTTCCCTTACGCAGGTTTTCTGTGTCCTTTCTCATAAAATTGGCCGTGGGACCCTTTTTTCGAAATTTTGCTTCCCGTGGGACGCACATTGCCGATATATTTCTCTTTTGCACATTATTTATGTTTGAACAAAACCTGAAATTATTCAGAGATGCAGGTGGCCATAAATAAAGTCATTGAAAATACCATACTGGGACCAAAAAATCGTCTCCAAGGACACCCAAAAATGTTGTATTGAGGGTCCCTGGGCCCTTAAACAGAAAGTCTTCTTTTTATAATATTATTGAAGTTATGGTTTGTTGGTTATACAATATACTAGTATGCATATTTAAGCATGTGCTCCAGAAGTCTTTATTAGTGACCTGCCGCGACTGGGATTTGAACCCGGATCTCCGGGTTACGAGTCTAGTGCACGAACCACTGGAACACGGTCGCGGCCCTAAAGTAAGAATGATGATTCAAAATAAATATATATATTTCTAGACCTATCAGTAGAGCTTGTTAATACATTGTATGTTTACATGACGTTATTTACCGGTATTTAGAGATAGTAAAACCGAAATCATGAGATCCGAAAAATCGGTAGTAATCATGAGGTGGTCTTATTATCCAGTTGAATTATAGGGGAGTTATTGAAAGCCTGTCCGAAAATAAGTGGTCGTTATAACAAGGTAGTCGTAATATTGAGATGGACGCTATTCGAGGTTTTACTGTACATTATCTATAACAGGAAGGTACTTGTCTATCATCAATTACAGGGATAATGGTGCTGGTGGTATGTTACGATTTTGTTTAAATAGGTCCATGTTGTATTGTTCGTAGGGACGCTTTGCGTGAAGAGTTAATGTATTACAGTCAAACAAAAACCACCATTGGGAAAGACAAAATGTGGCTTTTATTCGGAGGTCAGTTTGTTCTAAATAATCAGCGACGGTTTTTCAAAGGATGTCTTTTATTCACAGGGTAGTCTTTTATTCGGAGGTCAGTTTGTTCTAAATAATCAGCGACAGTTTTTCAAAGGATGTCTTTTATTCACAGGGTAGTATTTTATTCGGAGGTGGCCTCTAACACAGGTTTGACTGTATTTACATTTACGAATATTCCGGTTCTGACCGAGCCAGGTCAAAGAGTGGACAAAACGACATCAATGTCCTTAACCTTTTAGTTAATACATGTACTGCCAAATATGTATTCGGTCATTCACTTTGACGGTCAGTGCTGCGCTGTGTATGGTCAAGTTGCGGTCACATTAACCGAAATTAACCGTAACTAGATTTAAAAGGGTCATTTGTTGACCGATCTAGTGGTCAGCGACCTGAATTGACCACTTGACTCAATTAATGTTAGAGCATTGAAATATTTATTAATGTTGTCGAGATACAAACAAATCACTTTAATATCTTTCCTGCGAAATGCATAACCCTGTAAAACAAATAGGTAAATATTTTGTAAGAACAACCGTCTAATTAATAAAACTGTGTTATTTCTTGGGTATAATGTATTCCCTGACACAGTACATGGAAAACAAATTCGCAAAAGTTCATTTTGTTCTCACTGGTAAAATTTTGTAGATAAAAGGTTGTGGAATCAATGTGTTGTATAAATTGGTCCACAGGTCCTACATGCATAATATCTGCAATAAGGCAAATATATGTGTTATAACTACATGTACAAGTATCATGAACGTCAAGGGGAAAACGTGCTTTGTCGAGGTTAGATGAAAGAACGTCCGTTGATTGAAGGTTTAGAAACTAGGTCAGAGTTTGACATCAGTGACGTTAAAAAATAATTAATGAACATAGCTAGAATTGGGAGATAGCAACATATTAAAACAAAAAGTTACCAAACGCCTTATAACCTTCCTGTTGATTCACTAACTATTTGTACTGTGTAAAATATGTGTAACATTCATCACACGATAACCCTCAGTGAATTATCTCCCTTGCAGAGCAAATCCCTAGGAGAGAAACAATGATTGTGTGTAGGAAGGGATGAAAGACTATTTAGGGAGGGGTAAAAGTCTTCTATGTGGGTGTAGGGGTAACAGACAATTGTGTAGGGGGGGGGGTAACAGGGTATTGTTATTATTTGTAATATTTTCAGGTTGTTGTTCGGTGCTCCTTGTATCATTGCAAGGCGTCAGGTGTTTAATCTGTGAGGACTCTGATGTTTCTAACGTGATCAGATTTCCAATTCATCCACTCAAGATTTCAGATCTTCTTGGAAGGGTTCGTAATTTTCCTTATAATTTTATTAGTTACATGGTTCTTACTGACCTGATACAGTGTGGTACAGGGTCCGTAAATAAATATATGGGCGAGAGTGATAATTTACTGACCATGTATCACACCGTATTCAGAAAATGTTTAAGACGTAATTAAAATGATTACGGTAAATAAATCGTACAGTAATTGGAAGAGCAGGTGCTTGTGATCGCAATAAATAGTACAAGTTGAAATATATAAACATCACAATGATTCATGCGATGATTTTCTTAAAACACCGTACAGAACTATACCATGGTTATAATGTTTCAGGTCATTCCGCCGGGACAAGATCAGTCTCCTCGATATTATGAGATCTATAGCTTCGACTTTCCTAACCAAACTTTACCATTACCTCTACTTCGAAAAGTCTCAATACGCTGGAAAATATCACAAGGTTTTCAGTTCACAAATGACTTTGCGGGATGGTAAGGCATTTTTTCTCCTTTTTTGTGTGAACATTATTGGAGAAACAAAAGTTATAACCTCACATCGTTCAGTATGACATGAATGTATCTTAATGTTTTAAAAACAACAATAATAACAAATTAATCAAATTCTGATTTTATTGATGGCAGCCATTAATGATCTAAGTTGCATTATGAATTCTAATCATTATAAATATTGTACAACGTTTATAGTTTACCCTTATTTATCAACCGTACATGTTTTTAAACTTTGAATATTAAGCTTTCTAATCACAAGCGTTTGATTATCAACCTATATATATCTACAGTAAAACCTCACATTGCGACCACCTCAGTATTACCACCACCTTGTTATAACGACCACTTATTTTTTAATCGGCTTTCAATAACTCCCCTTTGATTCATCTCATTTTTACAACCGATTTTTTAGGTCCCGAAGATGGTCTCAATATTAGAGTTTTACTGTACTCTCATATATGACAATTAACGAAGGATACATTGATCTATTTTATTGTTTACAAAATGCTTAAATAATTTTCTTCAATTTCAGGCTTCCACCACCTTATAGTTTGAATGATGATGGAATATGTGAAAGTGACAACATATTATTCGATAAGATAATGGACCGGCCTTATCAAGATACATGGATGTTTAACTTCAGCGTAATTTTTCCTGAGGGTAATAATTGAAACTTCTCTTCCTAACGTACCATTCCTTTTCATTTAAGATGTCAATGATTCTTACACAGTAAAACCTCGTTATCTCGAGGGGACATCGAAACAGACTAAATGCTCCAGAAAAACATGGCGCACGTAATAACAAGGTGTTTGTTGGTCGAAAATTATACACAACTAACAACCAAAAAATTGATGGGACTTTATAAAAACTCCTCGAGATAAGTCGGGTGCTCGTGATATTGATGCTCGTAATAACGAAATTTTACTGTACTTTGTAATAATTTCAATAATACAACCACTAAAAATACAAGTACTTTTTTGAGTATGCATCTGGGCAGTCAGCATAAATACAACAACATCGTCATATACATAATACAAATCACATCACACCCGACACACTTATTGTACCAGTCTATACACACACCTGATATACTTATTGTACCAGTCTATACACACACCCGACACACTTATTGTACCAGTCTATACACACACCTGACACACTTATTGTACCAGTCTATACACACACCCGACACACTTATTGTACCAGTCTATACACACACCCGACACACTTATTGTACCAGTCTATACACACACCCGACACACTTATTGTACCAGTCTATACACACACCCGACACACTTATTGTACCAGTCTATACACACACCCGACACACTTATTGTACCAGTCTATATACACACCTGATATACTTATTGTACCAGTCTATACACACACCTGACATATTTATTGTACCAGTCTATACTCCCACCTGACATATTTATTGTACCATTCTATACACACACCTGACAGATTGTACCAATCTGTACGCACGCCTCACAATTCTATAGAACAAATCTATACCCCACAATCCTGTGGTACCAACGTACACACAAGTATACTCCTTACAGCTCTAATACGACAATCATCATCCTCTGGCATTCTTACAGTACCGATGGTCACATCTTGCACGCTAATAAGTGGACCAGTGATAAGTCCTACTTTACATAGTACTTTACATAGTGTAAATCAGAACTTACGTATTAATGTTAAACACTTGTTTCCTTAAACAAAATTTGCACATAAAATTTGTATGCTTGTACGCATAATTATCTTTCATTGAGCATTTAATTACCAATTAATTTACTCTTTTTACTTGTCAGATGAGGAGTATGTCGGCGTATCATTTTCATCCTACCCAGAACGATACTTAATAAACTGGTACTGCTCCAGAAAGTATCTACAGATGGGATTTGGAGGCAAATATAAAAGTTGCAGGTATATCTATGGATGCTTTTTATAATATATTATGTAAAATAATTCTGTTACATCATTCCACAAGACGTCTTAGCTATATAAATCACATCTGTTATCATTTTTCTCCTTCCTAAATCCCAATAAACACATCTACACATAATGTATGTCAGTCTTTAAAAAAGGGCGGGGGGGGGAACAGGGGCACTCGTAAGTGGAAAATGACAATTCTTAAGACATCATGCTAAAAGATATTTTGTTCTTGTAATACCCTTGTTTACAGTTAAATCTTTTCATATGTCTAGTTAGATAGAGCATGTGTTTGATAAGTACTTCCTTTTATGGTTTTGAGAGAATAATATGTATGTGCAGGCTCGAGCTCTTAGCATAGAAGTACACCGTAAAACCTTGATAATGAGACCACCTTTGGGGCCCGAAAAATCGGTCATAATAATAAGGTGGTCTCATTATTAAGTTGAAATATAGGAAAGCTGGTCCGAAAATTAGTGGGTCGTTATAACCAGGTGGTCGTAATATTGAGGTGGTTGTAATGTGAGGTTTACAGTAATATGATAATATTTCTGTTTCGACAGCTGTGGATTGAGAATGAGTATATACAGTTCAGATGGACCCAATCATTTACCTTGGGATCTAATTGTGAAAGACATTTGCCAGAACAAAACACCCAGGATGGATGATCCGCGCTGGACAATGACATACGATGCGCCAGAATGTAAGGATATATTTAGCAAAAATGGATTCTCAGCAAATTAAACGCCACGCGCAAAAAAAGTCGAAAGTCATAATAACACGTGCCAAACAAACACGTATGTATACATCATAATAACACATGCCAAACAAACATGTGTGTTTACATCATAATAACACGTGCCAAACAAACATGCTACAAACACATGAAATAAGTACAAACCAGCGACATGCACATGGCTTACACAAACTTAATCCAACAAACACGACTTGCAAGCACCAGCCTTCCCATAACAACAACAAAGCCCGCTAATTTAACCAATCAACCCAGTTACAATTAAAACTGCGGTAAAGTCTGGAGCTAGACGTGGATCGTCGTTAAGCTGATTAGGCCTATAATGTTTTCTGTGGTGTTTTAAGAGCATCATTTAGAGGGCAAACTCTTCCTTACGGGATACTCAAATGAGAGGGACGTGCTTAAACATGCAGCAAATAACCAGTTAGAGATTTCACGTAATATTAGTAATTTTTATTTGGTCACATGTTATATGCTGCATAAATGTTCTTTAATATTATTTCAGTATGTAGCTTGGATCCACAGGGCTCTAGGAAGAAGAGATCTACTGGTTACCGTCGACATTATTTGTAAATCTACACGAAGGATCAACCAAATGTATAAAAACGATTCAATATCAATTCATTGAAATGAATATTTCACGGTTTATTTACCGGAATAAATTCATACTGACATTTCTATACGTTTGACCGGAATTAATTTATTGCAGTGCCATGTTGAGGTCATTTGGCACACCCTGACCGACTACGTCCCATGGCAGTGCGGAATCGGCAAGGTGTTCCCAATGGTTGAAAAGAGTAAACCTGGGCAGATATCTTGTGTCATTATCTCCCTTGTCGTTACACGTTTAGAAAATACAGTAGGAAGACGATTATTCAAGTCATTAACTGAAATATTAGAACTACTAAATGTGTATAATCAAAAGTATTAAAATTATATGTAACTCGTGTTTTTTTTTTGTTCAGACATCAAATTAAAGAGCATTGACTGATTTGTACTGAGTGATAAAATTTCACTATGCAGTAGTGCCCGGTTATAGAAAAAAAGCAGATTGTATCCATTGTATTTTGTGTGATACATGTGTACATGTAATATAAAATATTACCTACCGCAAAAAGTATTATTTATATTTGACGGTTTAAGTAATAATTTTCTACTGATTCAACATATTGTGTGTAGCTCAATGCAGGACTTCAGATAGAAAACTCCTAAGCTGACACCATTTAAAAATATGTTTTCAGATTTCAATCAACATGTTTTTAATGTTAAAAGAGCAATGTCAAAATTGCAAAAAAGTAAAATCTACAGTATGCCTGTATTGACTATGCCTGTATGCCTGTATTAACTGTTCAGGCCAGGACTATGTGTCGCTATTAGAGAATATTTGAGATTACCATCTGGGACAAAATATAATACACATGTGTTTATTGGCCCCAGGTACCATCATGGGACAAGGTGCAAGGGAAATAAGCAAGAAGATAATGAAGAATAATGTAATATAAAGGTGTTCCTCAGCTCATTTAGTCATTATTAATAATGTACATGTATTAATTATGGGCATATTTTGAAATGTTGCCAGCTAAAGTACTGTCAGCACTTTGATTTTACAATAATTATCGAGCTTTTGAAAACATGTTCCAATTTACTGTTTTGTTTTTATGTGACATATTGTCACTGGGGTTTAACGCTGACTTTCAACAATTTATCAGTTATATACGGCAACCGGTTCACCTAGCCAGTTTTCCTGGACTGTATACTAACCAGTACTAACTTACCCTTCCACAAGGAGCCAGCAACTTCTCCACATATGGAGGAAAATCTACATTTTTGTCAAATTTTCATAGAAGGGTATGACCTGCCACGACCGGGATTTGAACCCGGATCTCCGGGGTACAAGTCCAGCGCAGTAACCACAGGACCAAGGCCACAGCCTTCAATTTACTGATTAGCTTGCAAGTTCAGTGTCATTTTTTAATATTAGGCTGCATATTATCTGTCACCTAAGAAGACAACATTATGATTATTGGTGGCAGTCCGTCACTCCTGGTACAAGTTGTCCCATACTCTGACTCACAATAGAACATTTGAAATATACAGATAAAAGTACAAAAATTGTGAATGTTAACTTTTTGCTGTATAATAAAAAAGTACCAGTGTAATATCATTCTATATACCATATGTTCACATTGGCCCCCTAATGATAAAGTGTGTGTAAGATTCTAGATATTATTTTTATGTAGGTATCTTACTGAAAATTTTCACAGACTAAGACAAAAATACAACAATCAAGACTTATCAGGTAACAAACAGTTTATTTCATAAAAATAACATGTTTGGTACATTAAGGACTGACTGCTTCAGTCATACTATTACCAGGCTTTTCACTAGATGTCAAAAGTTGAGGGTCTAAAATGACCCTTGGCTGGTGATAATTTGAAGAGTTAACAAAATTTACTTCTAATTTTATAGCAAATTTGACCCTTTGATACAAATTCTCTAGAGTCAAAAGGTTTATTTTAATGATTTTATGAGTCAAAATGCTGTTTTAAGGGTCAAATGAAAACCCTGATTAATAAGCATACCAACGAAAAGAATACATCTGTACATTAGTTACATATATTTAAAACATGTGCAGAGTTGATGATTGCAACTGGTCTCAAGCGAAAAACTAATAGGTTATGTTTGGTAACGATGTCACACTTATCAGCTTTGAGAGTACAACGTTTGGGAGGTCTTCGTTACATTCAAAAAGTCATTGTGATTGTCACATAATCCTTTTCAAATCCATTCTACGTTACTATCCACTCTATCAACTTGTAAAACATCACACTTCAAACAATCATTTATGTGAGTTCTGATTTGGTCACAGGCAGTAACTGTGCTATCTTATCCAGAATTTCAAAAAATGAACTTCATGACTTAAAGTCAGGTATAGATATAGTCTGTATATCACCAACTCTAAGAACTGCTTCAGGTATCACACCTATCGGAGTCTTCAAGTCAGAAACTTGCACTGATTGTACATTAATATCTATAGCGCGTAGTATGCCTGATACTTTTGTCTTTTCATACATGTTGATATCAACAGACTGACCATTTAATGAAGCCATAAGACGGAGAAATCTCTCACGTAAAAATGCCCTCACTTCTTGTTTGCTTTGGTTAACATCAGGTGTGTCCATCATAGCCTGTAATATTTAAATATAGTAAACAGCTAAGTATTACATGCATCCAATGAATAATCATACAGGTCATATTATTCACTCACAGTTAATTAATTTAACTCACATTACAGTAAACTGTACATTAAATTAGCAAACTTAATAATTGAGATTAGCTGGATTTGAATGATATCCAGTGAGCCAAAGTTACACATATGTTGCGTATCAATAAATTATTGGTGTGTGACATAGTGTTTCAAATTTAATCCCCAAAACAAGAAAGATATGATGAATTATAAATTGTCATGTTTCTTTCTGGCAGAGTATACTTTCACAGCACCCACAAAATTCTCGTGCTGAAGATTCACACTTACTAATCTTTATGACTTATTAATATATTTGGTGACAGTATAATTTAAATATTCATCATTTGAAGAACGTTAGGCTATGGAGGAACAAATGAGCTGGTAAATGTAACACAGTGAAAGAAACGTATCTACTTCACACGCGTGAAACGTTTACCATGCGTTTTATATACGTAAAATTGTCGTTCATAATGAAAGACCAGTCGGTAAGTAAGTGAATAGTTGTCTTCAAAGATAGATTATACCGTTAACAAAATTTCTATACCATGTAACACTGATACTCACAAGTAAACAGAACACAGACTGTAGATTCTAATGGACCCAGTTTGTAACCCTGTTTCGAGCCAAATGTCATAATTTTTCACCTGTTGCACAAAAGGATTCATAAACAACTGATTTCCAAAAGTATCCCTGGAGGCAATTCAAAAGTATTTTCCATCTAAGCTATCATAAATGGAAACGCAATTATCTACCTTCAAATGTTCGCGACGGCATTGCATCGTGAATGGCCAAATGAAAGATATTTTTTTGTACAGGAAAATCCTTTCGATTTACACATTCCGGAAGTGGGTGATTGCTGAAACAAAATGGTGGACACCACTGCCGGGTGGTTACTAATCATATGACATTTATGCGTTTATAGACATTATCACTTCATAGCAATCTGAATTTGGGTGAAAATGGCTGAATCAGATGTAAATATCGCTGATTTGGAGATTTCTGAGGAAGAGGCTATTCAGTTTGATGATGTTATAGTCGCTAGAGACGGAATCAACAAACTTCTCAACAATAAATTTGATGAAGCTCTTAAATTGTTCGATTCTCGCAAGTATGTCCCGTAAACTTGTGTTTGGATTTTTATTATTAGAAAGTGGGAACGTGCCTCATTAAAATTGTTTCTAATTTCCGATTATCTTCATCAATTTTTACAGTTAAACAAAGATGTATTTCCATCATATTTACAATGAAGTATTGAGTAATTGAACTAATTGCGCATACCAGCCGGTAACCAAATATCAAACATAACATTTTAACCATGGTTTTGAAATTTGTTTAGAAAAACTTGGGTTTTTAAAAGATATTTGATTTTGATACCAGAATGACATTAAAATCGGGGCTTGGAGAGCCCCAGTAAAACAATGATGTGTCTTCAGCCACCTTTAGGACTTATAATGATTTAGGCGCTTTTATATGTTGATTTCTATTCTTGCAACGAAGATATCAAGAATCCGGGTCTGGCTGTAAAAGACATGTCTGTTGCCTCATATTTTTCCCAATTGGACCCTTTTCCAAAATTGCAAAAAATCACTACAAGCGATAGCTTTAAAATTACACGATGTCTTATTTACTTACAAAGTAAGCAAAAAAATAATAAACAAAGTGATTATTCCAAACTAATACTTGTTATGGAAATACTGAATATAATACTGAAAATATACTTCACCACATTATAGCAATACACACAATTTGTAGCTTGTCTGATGTTATTATTTTTGTCACTAAAATAGTACAAAAAAGCATTCTAAAATTCCTTGTACACAAAACTTAATGAAAACATCTGGCAAGCCAATTGTGTATTCATTTTGAAATCTGAATTAATCAATTATTAATTGGGTTGAATTGTATTTGGGGTTGAATTGTCGAAGGATTTTTATTCTTGAGTCAAATTATAAAGAAATCCTCTATGTTATTGGATGATGACCATGATGGCTGTTAGTATGGTTAAAAGTTTTTGGGAATTTCTCGGATTCTCCGCATTTTCGCTGATCTGGATCCTACATGTTTTTATTGTTTCCGAGTTTAAAGTTGCCTTTTTTTAAATTTCAGTTTTCACCCACTTTTTAGTGATATCGCTATTGTTTTCGCATTTAATTAGACTGTTTATGTTCAGAATTGGAAGAAGAAAATGTTAAACCAACTGCTGCCTTACAAAACTTTTACCTTATTTTGTGACATTTTCAGAGATGAGAGTCCATTACTGCAAGCAGGATACAGTTTTGTTTATTTCATGGTTAGTATCTTTGATTACTGGCTTCTGACCGCTTACGTGTCTTTTACAATATTTTATGCAAATCTATCTTTGATCATGCGAACTTTCATCTGTCTGGCATGAGTTTTTTTTCTAACAAAATGTGAGGCATTTTCATTGTGTGTTCAGCAATTTTATATTAAAATGATAAAGCCTGAGATAATCAGCACCAGATAAGTTACTTACTTTGTTACATACAAGTTATATATTTTAATCTAGCATCAAAGTTCATTTCAATTCACTACAAAGGCAATGTTGTGGAGTTTTTTAAGTTTTTTGTAAAATAAAGTTGTAAACATTGCTTATGCCATGATCAAGTTGATTTACATATATTTGTACTTTGTTATGGGCGGGAGAAGTTAGACTATTATGCATGTAACAAGGTTCAAGATTTTATAAGTTGTATATTTCCTGATTGTGATAGTATTGGCACTGATTCAGTATAATACTCAGTTTTAATTTTTCTGTATTTTGATAAAAAAATTTTCTCTGGAGTTACAATGTATTCAAAGGTTAATTTGTTAAGCTCTAACATTTCAAGTACAAACGTCTGATGTTCACTTTTTCACTTCTTGCTAAATGGCTTACTATAAGAATGTTTCTTTGATGTTTAATGAAATCATAGAATTGAACTATGTAATAATACATATATTTATACTTTGAACTGTTTAGCAAGGGCTTATGTCTTATGAAGAAGAATTGATGGACAAGGCTATGAAAGCTCTCGAAGAGACAGAGAAAAAATGTGAAGTTAATGATGGAGTAGTCAAGTCTCTGAAGAAGAAATTTTCATCCAAGAAGAAGAAAGAGGTACCTCAAATAGTCTGAGTAGCTCATTTCACTGTCAATTTACCCTAAATGCAGCCATTGGTTGACATTAAAATTATTTTTCCATGTTAATTTTTAGCCACTAATTAAAAATTCAGTATTAATCCATATTTTGTTGTTCACTTACAATTTCATGCAAAATAAATGATGTGGTATATACTTCTTTGGTGGTATTGTTGTACAAAAATGTTATTGTTTTAGTTATTAATAAATGATAAGCCTGAATTTAAACCCATTTACTCACTAAGCACCGGTTGATGCTATCCAATTTGTTTTAACATTATTGCATACTTACCAGTTCACTTCGTATTTACTTGTTAGGCAGTCATGATCTTTTTTTATGCCTGTACAATGAGTTTACTGGTAATATTTCATATTAACATTGTCTATTTTTAGGGTCAGCAAATTAGTTTGGAGGAGAAGATACAGCGACAGGTGATCGTTGGTGATTCTCTTCTCTATCAAGCAATCCTTGTCTTCACTGGGCAGGATATTCCAAGTTATATCAAAGGCGGCTGGCTGCTCAGAAAAGCCTGGAAAATTTATGAGAAAATGTTCAGACTTGTTACAAATCTACGTGAAAATCCAAAATTAAAAAAGTCAGAATCAAAATCCAATATGTCTAATAGTAATGTTGGATCTGAAGGCCCTATTGATGGTAATGATAATGAAATACCAAAAGAAGTCTTAGATCGTCTTCAGGGTGCTGTGAATTTTGGATATGGAACATTCCAGATTTGCATATCAATGATACCTCCGAAAATTCTTAAGATCATAGAATTTATAGGTTTCTCTGGCGACCGAACACTCGGACTTAAAGCATTAGAATACACATGCGACTCAGAGGCAATGAATGCTCCACTAGCCACGTTAGGGCTCCTGTGGTACCATACCGTCCTACGTCCATTCTTTGCATTAGATGGGGCCAATGGATACGATGCAGGTAAATGACTTTAATTGAAGGCGTGGTAAACTTGAGAAAAAATCCATCATGTCCGATCCAGTATTTAACCCTTTGCCTCATAAGCATATTTTGGACTTCCAAATTCATAACTAATATACAAAACATCAATGTATGAAGAAAATTGGGTTTTTTTTTTCTAACAGGGTGGAAAACAATTTACATTTCCCAACATCTGAAGCAGACGACTTTTGAAAACATTGTGGCAAAAGCCATTGCTTGTAATGAGTAATGCCTTCTTTTGCCACAATGTTTTCAAAAGTCGTCTGCTTCAGATGTTGGGAAATGTGGTATTATGAGGCAAAGGGTCAATAAGAATGTACTGGGTCTGTTTGCTTATTGGCCTTATTCAAATTATTCTCTTCTACCAAAAGGATCTTTCTGCATTTGCCTGAATTCTGTGCTATGCCTTTTTTTCTTAAAATGCCTTTATCATACATTCTTAATTATTGCATTCATAGTATATATGCTATGGAAATTGGTAAAAAAGAAGAAAAAAGAAAAAAGTTAATAAAAATTATATTTTTACACTCATCATGATGATAGAAACTTTTATCATTGATATTATTATACTTTTATTAATGATATTATTGTCTTTCTGTTAATGATGTTATTGTTTTTTTATTAATAATATCATGATAACATTGACAAGTATTTTGTTATTCTTCATTTTCTGTGTTTTCTCTTGCAGGTTGTGAACAGGCTGAAAAGTTAATAGAAACGAAAGAAAGTCAGTTTCCAAACTCTTGTTTATTTCTGTTCTTCCGAGGTCGAATTCATCGTCTTCGTGTATGTCAACAAACTTATGCTTATAATTTCAATTACAATTGTTACCAAATTGATATTTTGCTTATTGGTAGGATACACTGTTACAAAAACATATTTCCTCTCTTGTATTTGAAGAAGCATTTCTCATAGACTGTTGCCAATAATGTAACCGGTGAATGAAAATAAAGTTCTGTCCGGTCCAGTCCGGTTCTGTCCTGTCCTCTCCTGTCCTGTTCTGTTCTGTTCGTAAATTTAATTTTAGATTATGATCAATTTTTATTTTTTTTTTATTTTTGTACAGGAAACATTTTACACTAGAATGTTTGATAAAACATCTAAAGCAGGCATATACATGTATATCTTACATCCCATGTATGAAATTCTTTCTTACTTCTGACTTCTTTTGACTAGAAAAAAAAACAAAATGTTTTAAGCAGGCTTATTATTGGCTTATTTTCTAATGATCATTACAATTGCTTTGGATCTTATACTTGTATATCTTACATCCCATATATGGAATTCTTTCTTACTTCTGACTTCTTTTGACTAGAAAAAAAACAAAATAAGATTTGTCATGTTTTTGGTAAAAAGATGATATTTACCTCAGATTGTTGACACCTCTATAGTCAAACCTGTGAACAAAGGCCATCATTGACAGATGGCTTTCATTCGGAGGTCATTTCATTCTAAATAATCAGTGATTGTTTTTCAAAGAATGGCCTTTGTTCATAGGTTGGTCTTTATTTGGAGATGACCGCAAACACAGGTTTGATTGCATTTAAAGTTTGAAAATTGCTATTTCTCAGTTTTGGCCACAATCATTTATTGTTGAATTTATTTTTGTTCCAGAAACAATCCGAATTGTCGTTAAAACTTTACAATGATGCATACAAGGCAGCAGATGGGCAGAAGGAACTAGAGCTTATGTGTCTGTACGAAATAGGTCAGCATTTTTTTTATTTCACTGGAGTTTAAACAGACAGGGTCATATGGCCACCTTCCGGCTTTAATATTGGAGGAAGACACCAGGCTTACACCTGGGTAGATCCTCAACCTGCTGTAAGCTAGTTTGTGAAATTTGATCACGGGTGATATTCGAACTAGCAGTGGTGAGGGGCTAGTGGTTACAAGTGAGAAACCATAACCTCATGACCACGGAGGCCCCTAGTTCATTGATATTATATAAATAGATAGGAATATTGTAACTAATCTGGTTACATTAAGATTTCAGTCTCTCATGTGGGAGGTCCCAGGTTCAATCCATAGCTGCCATCGAGGGAAAGCATCTACCTTATTCTGGTCCCATACTTAGTCTTTATTTTGAAAGATACAATTTGTTTATGAGGGGAAGGAGGGATTTATGTATTGTTTTTCCAAAGACAGTTCAGTTGAATGTATGGTTTCTGAGTAAACCTTATTAATATGCATTATGTCCTTCAAATACCAGTATGAAGATTTGTTCTATTTTTATAAGTCTGTCATCTAATAAAAAAACTAGATTTAACTTTAAATGATATATTTGGTATTTTATGTTGTTAGGTTGGTGTAATATGATAAAGTTGAATTGGAGAGATGGCCTTTCTGCATTTAGTAGGTAAGTGTGTGGTTAATAAGTTGTATTCTACCCAAACACCTCTGTTTTATGCTTAAATAAATTTATTTTTCACTGTAGTTTAACATCACACCAACACACAGGGTCCTTTCTTGACTTCCAGTTTTTAACAAATGGAGGAATACCTCAGGCTTACACCTGGGTATAACCACCGACCTTCCATATGCTAGCTAGACAGCTTCCTCACATGTGAAATTTGGTCCCAGATGGGATTTGAACTCACTTTGGTGAGGGGCTAGTCACAAACCATAACCACTTCACTATGGAGACTCTTTGAATAGTTTTACCATAGAACTTTCCATGTAGCTGTTAGTTTACCAACAAGTATGTTATAGTACTATTGTTAATGGGATTATGTGTGATTTGTTACAATGATTTTATATATACCTGTAAAAAATTGCTTAATATAACTACTGTAATTTTCGTTCAACATTTTGTCTCAACTAAATGTAATTACTAAGTTTCTATAGATGAAACTTGACTGTGCTTACTTCAACTCAATTTAAAAATAAAAATTAGGTCAGTCTTTGATTTCAGCTGTTTGATTGGTCTATATATTGAGAACCAACCAATCAGAAGCTCCTAAGAGGATTTAATCTTGATTGCGGAATTTATATCCTCAGATTCAGTTTGCTCATTTTTGTGTGACATTGTCGTTGTGTTTAATGCCATTTTTTCAACTAAGTTTTAGTTATACAGCGTCTCAAATTCAGGATATCAAGTACAGCTGCGTTGGAAGTATACCATATATGTGTGTATTTCAGGTTGAGAACTGATACAAAGTGGTCCAAATGTTACTATGCATACATGGAAGCTGGTAAGGAATGCTTAATTTTATCTACAACTCTGTTACATTATTTATACTGATTTAACTGATAATTTATTTTATATTTGTTCAGGAAAATTCAAACGAAGTAATCTTACAATAGGTAGAAGTTTTAGTTGCTCTGCAATGGTTCTCCGTTATTGACAATTTGGATAAAAAGGCTCTCTCTATTACTCTCTTAGACTAGTAATCACTAGCCTCTAACTGCTGTGAGTTTTAGTTGCTCCTGGGACCAGACAAATATCGGTTGGTCAGTGGCTCTATCCAGGGAGTCTTTCTGGGGTCTTCTTCCACTGTTAAAGCTGGAAAAGTCACCAAATGACCCTAGCTGTTGGTGTAATGTCATACCCCTGTGGAAAAATTCTGTTTTAATATAACTGATATTATTATTATTGTTGTTCAGTTTGTCTTGGTGGTATGGGGGACATTAAAGGTGCTCATCAGAGGTTTAAGGAGGTCCCAGGTTTATTGAAGAAGAAAAATAACCAGATTGAAGCTTACGTATCGAGATGTTCAGAGAAAATGAAAAAAGTACCACCAACACAAGAATATTGCAGACTGCTCACGTTAGAACTGGTGTTCCTGTGGCATGCCATGCCAACTTTGACCAAAGATGAACTACGACCATATCTTGATGGTTTGTAAATTAGATGTTATATGAAAAAATGTTGTTTTTTTGTCTGTCAAATATGAAATCCTGCAATTCATGTCTGCAAAAATGTCTATTTGATTACAATTGTGATGTGAGGGCCAAAGTTTCAAACTTAAGTCTCATTTCAAGTTCATGCCAATTAAAGAGATTTGTGCATAACTGTTTGATGAAATACAGAACATCTCAAAAACACTAAGCCGCGGCCGTGGTCCAGTGGTTAGTGCACTGGACTTGTAACCCGTTGATCTTGGTTCGAATTCTGGTCACAGCAGGTTATACCCTTTCAAGAGAATTTGACAAAAATGTCGATTTTCCTCCATATGTGGAGAAGTTACTGGCTCCTTGTGGAAGGGTGAATTAATACTGGTTAGTGTACAGTCCAGGAAAGCTGGTTAGGTTAACCAGTCGCTGTATATAACTGAAAAATTGTTGAAAAACAGCATTAAACCCCAGTGACAATAAGTCACATAAAAACAAAAAAGACATCGAAACACTAAACCACTATCACTGCTTGTGCCACCTCTCTCTATTCAACAAACAATAGCAAAGTCCACATTACACTCAGCACAGATTGCACCCACAGCAATACTACAACATTCTTGAGATATAAAAATTAGAAAATACATGAAAAATACATAAGGAATACTTAATGAAAATTTAAGAAATTATTTTATAAAGGATGTGAGCATACAAAAAATACTTGTTCACATATTGTCCCTGTTTATGTATTTGTTGGTATAATAGTTATATATGCTTCATGTATCAATTGATATACATTTTATACTCATGTGTTTCTTATTTCTGTTACAGTTTGTGACATGCAGACAAATCATAATATATTTCATATAAAATGTCTCATGGAAGGTGCTATATTTAATCAACTCGGTGAAGAAGAAATGGCATTACAGGTATGGTTCTATATATCATATACATCTATTTATCTATACTACACTGAACTTAGCTTATCTTACTACTGTTTGTTAACCTGTTTGTCTGTTTTAGAGTGTCATACTGCCACTTTTCTGGGACCACAAATATTAAGACATGGAAGAGGCTCTTGTTTGTTTGTTTATTTGTCCATCCATCTGTCTGTCCATTTGTCTGTTCATTTGCTGTTTGTTTGTTTGTTTCTCATCTATCCAATTTTAATTGTCTAACATCAGTATTTATCAAAAGTTTATGGAGTGCTAAAAAAGTTCTACTCTAGGGTAGTTATATGTATGAGGAGTGTTAAAAAAGTTCTGCTCTAGGGTAGTTATATGTATGAGGAGTGTTAAAAAAGTTCTGCTCTAGGGTAGTTATATGTATGAGGAGTGTTAAAAAAGTTCTGCTCTAGGGTAGTTATATGTATGAGGAGTGTTAAAAAAGTTCTGCTCTAGGGTAGTTATATGTATGAGGAGTGTTAAAAAAGTTCTGCTCTAGGGTAGTTATATGTATGAGGAGTGTTAAAAAAGCTCTACTCTAGGGTAGTTATATGTATGAGGAGTGTTAAAAAAGTTCTACTCTAGGGTAGTTGTATGTATGAGGAGTGTTAAAAAAGCTCTACTCTAGGGTAGTTATATGTATGAGGAGTGTTAAAAAAGTTCTGCTCTAGGATGGTTGTATGTATGAGGAGTGTTAAAAAAGTTCTGCTTTAGGGTGGTAATCATTTCATGTATAAGGATTGTATTTAATGATGATGGTTTGCATATGGTTCAAAATTATAAAATAGTATCTTTTGTTGATTTCAGTGTTTGGATGAATGTATAGCTCGCCACTCGGGTATGAAAGATGACCTTTATGTACCTCCATTTGCTCTCTTTGAAATGGCATCTATATACATGAAGAAACCAGAGGTAATGCCTTGTTTTACAATATATTCTTTATATATGTATAATTTATATTTATATATTCTTCTCCGTGTTGAATAAATCATTGCATGACACAGTTAACATTGTATGTGTATTAAGTCATTATTTCAATTTTTTTGTGCATTAGTTCCTGTGATAACAATACTTTATTGCCAAGTTTGTTTCTATGATGCAGTACTTTATTATCAAGCTGGTTCCTATGGTAACTCAACTTTTTTTATCAAGTTGGTTTCTGTGGTAACATTGCTTTATTGTCATGTTTGTTCCTTTGGTAAACAACTTTCATTTCAATATTCAATATTTCAAGCCGGTTCCTAAGGTAAAAACTTTTATTTTTATGTTGGCTCATATGGTTACACAAATTTATTACGATGTTTGTTCTTATGGCAATCATTCCTATTGACAAGTTTGTTCTGTGATGACAATATTTGATCATACATATTGGTACCTTTGTTGATCAACACATGTAGTTGTAGATATATATGCTATAAATTTTTATGTTTTACATAATTAATTGCAGACTCTTGGAAAGGCCAAGTCTCTCCTACAGGAAATTAAGGTAATATTTTACTTATTAGGCATAAAAATTATGTTTGTTTCTGGTTACATGCTTATCAAATATAGGGTAGGTAGATTGAGAATTTTTTTTAATATTCCTGAAAGCCACTGTAGAGTTTATTTTTGTACTGAAAGGTAAAAATTGTGAGATAGTAGATGTACCATTGCCCAAGCCTAATTAAAAGCCTAGAGTGGCTGGGATTAATTAGGACAGGTCGGGTAACCAGAAACAAATATTCTTTATGCCGTATTGTCATAAATGTAAGAATGTGTTGATATCTTCCTTCAAAGCATATGTATGCTTACTTTATTAGGTACATAAAAGTGACTTCCTGTTTCAGTTATTTTTAGCTTTGTTTAAATTTTGAATGTTAATTTCAACTAAAATTAAGTCATTTCTTGTTAAGTTGTGTTTTTATCATACATAAATAGTTACAAATAAGCACACTGCAGCGTAAGCACAATAAAATCAGTGGATGTTTTCATGGTAGAAATATGTTTTATTGTTGTATCAACCACGATTACACTGTTAAATTAACCATAATTGAATGCGTAACTGATAAAAGATTTTATGTTCATTAAATGTTTGAATATTTCAGGACAAACATAAGGACTATGATTTTGAGAATCGTCTCGTTGTTCGGGTGAATAATGCATTAAAACAGATCCGAAATTAAAAAAAGAACATTTACTGGACTTCATGAAGTATGGAAAGTTCTGCTTGTCATGCGTGAAGGCAGCAGAAAAAACAAACTGCTTACAATGCCATGTGCGTTTCCCTTATTTTTTCCAAGGAGAACTATGTCCTATTTTTTGTTTATTTTTCTCATGCTGTCAGTGTAATAGTGCTGTAAGAACGGTTTGGTTATATTTCTATTCTTCACTGTGTTATATTTATGTAATATCATATATTTTTCTTGTTATTTCTCTTGTTTGTGATAATAGAATATACTAGTAATGACTTTACGGATTCTATTTTACATTTTTACATGTTATGTTACCTTCAAACTTAATTTAAATTCTATTAATTAATTATTATTTACAAAATGTCAATTAATTAATTAATCAATTAATTAAATTATAAGGATGTGATTTCTTGTTGGTAATTGACAGTACTTTTATTTAGTCACAAAAATCATTCACCGCAAACTTATATTTTTGTAGAATTTTTTCTTGATTTTACAAATTCAAAGTATAAATTATCTTGTTAAATTTTTAATTGATTGTTCTGATCAATGTTGAATAAACTATAGGCATTTTTAGAAAAACTTAACGGTCCAGGGTATACATTTTTATATTGTTTATTAAGAAAACAAAGTTTGGTATTTGCATGTCTGTTATGATCAAAACTCAATTTTGCGATTTTTTTATGTGCTGACAATACAGTTATACAAAAATCATTAACAATTTATTCGTTTTTGCATCTTACTTAAGTCCATGTAATTAAGCACATATGCAATTTTATAATTTGAGATATCAAGAACTAACTCAGTCAAACTAATATCTCTTCTGATTTCTAGTCACAATGTTGCAATAAATATCTATTATCTGGGACTAGGGTTTTGTTAGTCAGATCTAAGTATTGGTTTGTTGTCTTAGGTTAACAGTGGAACAAGTCTATTTCTTCTGTTACTTTCACTGCTGAAAGACATTTTTGTTTTATTTTTTATTCTGAACTGGTGTCTCTATGAACTAAAAGAAACATGGGGGAGTATTACAAGATCATTCAGTATTGACACTAGCGATTTTTTTACAATTTTGGGAAAGGGTCCGCGTCTGGTCCAGTTGGGAAAAATGTGCAGTGTGATGCCAATATTGGGAATTTTCAGGTTAGGAATTGGGAAAAAATGTCTTTATTTTTGATTGGGAAAGGTCTGTTTACTGGATCCAAACAAAGAAGAAAAAAAATCGCTGGACACATCAGTGATATAAGTGTTATTCTGTTAGTAAAATTTCTTTGTATCTCTATTTAATTCTATTACTTTATCTTACTGTAAGGATGAACTGTATTTATTAATATGTGAATATCATTGCTTGTTTGTTTTTGTTTCTCCTGTATCATGATATTATGATACTGTATGTGTGCTGATTATACTTGACTAACTCGTGTTACTTAAGTCAGAGAAATATTGACCCTGATGATGGATTTTTCCTCCTGTTTAAATGTGTTGTAAGACTTCCTTCTGAATAACCCACCTGTAGATTGTTAGGTTCTGAAGTGGCCAACAGACAATATTCAAATATAATCCATCCAGTAGATCTTTATATTTGTTGAAAGTTCACGTTTTCGATGATTTTTATTGTAATAAAGATACTCCATGTTGTTTTTTTATTCTTGAACCATGTGTTAGATCAAAATGACTGTGAGATCTTTTATATACATTAATTTTATATTTCTATTCAACCATGTGGTGGTTGTATTACAAAATTGAAAACGTCAGAAACAATGGACATGATCTTTGCAGCAGGGTATAGTCGTAGTCACTGCGATACTTGTTGTTAGTATTTTATTCATGTAAAATGTTCTGTTACCTAGTAAACTATTTCCTTTATGCACTTAATCTCGTAGAACTCATACTCATGAAATATTTTCAGTAAGATCTCATGAAATATTTACAAACTTGTTTTTTATGTACACAGTGCTGTTGTATTAACCATAGTATGTTGATATATTACACATATACCTGCGATAAAATCCAAAATAAGTGTTTTTTGTGCATTTGTTAGACATTGGTTTTAAATCTTATAATGTTGACAAATTATTTGTTCTGTGTTATTTTTGTTATAAGTCTGTTCCCAGCCAAACATAATGACTCCATATAAATGTATATCTTGTTAAATTGACATGATTTTTAAAGCACCATTATTTAGCTTTCCATGTTATTTCACTGAAATTGTTAGTGTCCCCCTTACACGGCTTATTACCCTATCATTTCTCACCAAATTGTTCTGATCCTGTGTGTTTCTTGTCATTTTTTGTCTTTTGATTTCAGTCGTTAAATGCATTCAATATATTCTATTTTTGGAGAAATTTTGTTTTATATGTCTTTGTGAATTTATATGTTTGCTATTGTTGTTTTTTATTGAACTAATTTATTCTTGTGATATTTTTGGCCTAAATGTGCTTCTTTTCTGGCATCAGCTACTTTTTCGTACATAGTTTGCGATTGTATGGAACATTTCAGTTGTACATCTTAAAAGAAAAACTGCTTCATATTATTTTCACATATTTTATGAAGACATACATGTTGGTCCATTTCATGTCAGTGAGAGCATTCTATCAACTGTCAGTCAAAATTATTTTCTAGAATAATTTTTCTAATCTTCTCAATTGAGGAAATGTCTGCATCTCACATGTGTGCTCATACTCTGTGTTTTTATATGCTCACCTTGACTGGATTTATCATTTGAACACCTGCGGTAGGGGGCGTCCACAATAGTGGTTCTCTCTGTAAATTGAAACTTCCCATTCAGTCTTTATCAAATTTGGTTAAGTTATTTATGTATAAAATATCTTGCAAAAATCGCCACTCTTGGCACGCCTGTATTATGACCTTTAATTCAGACAAAGTGATGATGTAGACCTATCCACTATAAAGGTTGAACAGTCCCAGTAAAATCTTTCCATATGATAATTTTGACTGGCATATTTTGTACTGTACAGTTTGGCCCTCTTGTAAGGTTTTATGATGATAATCTGAGTATATGCTTGACCAGAGTAAGAATCAAAATCTGAACTTTAAAGACCAGTTGTAAACAAATGTTCAGTTATATATTCCCAATCATTACCAGCGACTAAACTTGGACATTCTATTTCTGGGTATTTTATTAACCTTGAATAAAATCCATGAGTAATTTATTACTGTGATACCAACAAGTACCTCCCTTGAGTTCTCTATAGAATATTTAAAACTGGACCAATTACTAATCATTCTTAATCATTATTAATATGATCTAATTACTCATGTACGCTAAAATCAAAGTTAATTTTTGTGTGTTCTTATTATCATTATGCAATGTTTAACTTTATGCTTGCCATTCTTTTAGGAGTGTTCAGTCCTCTGTTCATGTATTTGTAGACTGAGTGTATGAAAAGTTACTGTTCATATATTTACTTGTAGACTGGTTGTATGAAAATATACTGTTCATTTGTTTTCCTGTAGACTGGTTGTATGACAAGTTGCTGTTAACTTGTTTACTAGTAGACTGGTTTTATGGAAAGCGAATGGTTATTTTTTCTTGTAGACTGGTTGTATGAAAATATATTGTTCATTTATTTGCGTGTAGACTGGTTGTATGAAAAGATACTGCTTATTTGTTTACCTGTGGACTGGTTATGTGAAAAGATACTGCTTATATGTTTACTTGTAGACTGGTTGTATGAAAACTAATTGGAATTAATGATTTACCTGTAGACTGGTTGTACTACACCTGACAAACTTTAATTACCAGTAGACTGGTTGTTTCATAAGATGACATTTATTCATTTATGATTACATTTGTTTACCAGTTGATTAGTGTTTTTGAATAAATTGTTTTTCATTTTACCTGCTAGTCAGGATGCATCAGATATTGTTATTTATTGTGTTTATGTATGTTGAAATCATATGTTTAACATAATGAGTATGAAATTGAATGAAACAGATAAATTATTTCATGTTCAGTTTTTCTTTCCGATCAAAACTGACATTTGATCATTATGCATAGGTAATTGTATTTTTGTTATATTGCATTGTTTATACAATTTTATAATGCAGTAAATATTATTAATGAGTGTTCTTTCATCTGCTTGGTTAAATAATTGAGATGGTTACTAATCTTGTAAACAACACAATCAATACAAAAAATCTGTCATTGATATTTCTCATTCATTTTTACAAAACAGTATATACAGTCTAACCTGTGAACAAAGGTCACCCTTAGGAAAGACAAAATATGACCTTTATTGGCAAGAGTGGCCTTTATTTGGAGGTCAGTTTGTTCTAAATAATCAGAGAAGGTTTTTCAAAGAATGTCCTTTATTCACAGGGTGGTCTTTATTCGGAGGTGGCTGCAAACACAGGTTTGACTGTATACCAATTTACTAATTGCTTGAAAAAAAGTTAAGATGTCAAATTTTCTTGTAAACTGTATTTGTTGAAGTACTTTTAATGTTAGAATTTGTGATTAACATTTTCTATTGCCTCCTGATTCTAAAGCATTGCTTTCATACTGATTGGTTTGCATGCTGTTTTTTGTCCATGCAAACATTTTTATCTCAGAATATTATATATTAAATTCCAACTGCGCACTCTTAAATGAATTTGTAATTCTTGATATGACATAAAGGACATCTTGACAATGTATGTTTGTGTATTCTCAGATCATGTTTATACATTGATTGATAAGCACTTCTGTGATAAAACAGCTGCAGGTCTGTTGTTAAACAATTAATGAGATTTCTTGTGTAGCAGTAATCATTAACAAATGGTTGGACTTTTTTGTGTTTTGTCTTGGGTTGTTAAACTTTGTTTGGAGATCTGTCCTAAGTATGCAGCCTTACCATTGGTCAGTTTTGAGACTGAGGTAACTTTGCAGCCAATCAAATTGCTGGTAGGGTGTTAACATTAACTTACAGATAGCAAATTAACCAATCAAGTACCTATGTGTTGAGATTTCTGTCCTTGTTTTGGTTAATAACTCAATTTATATACTATTTTATTTATAATGTTATAAACTTATTGTGTCCCATTGTTATGAGAATGTAGAGGGTTTTTTCTGTTATGTCTGAGTCCATTTAATGTAAAGCAACAAGTTTTGTGTTCTTGTTTACTTTACAGTACCTTGACTTGGAAATCGTTTCGTAAAAAGTGATTTGTTTTTAGTTCGTCAGATTTAATTGATTTGTCTTAATTGTTTTATAACTTGACCCACATGTTACTCATGCTTGCATATCTATAATCATTATCACATGATTCGTGAACATTTAACATCATGAACAAATTAATGGGAACAAAACAGTCTTATTGGACAATTTTATATTTACCTAACTGCTTTAAAAACGCTAGTTTAATAAAACATGAGAATTCCAGTTGATTTAATTTGATTACATTAAAGAAGGACACAAACAAAGTACTATTTTGTCATATTTCAAAAAATTCATTGACAAATCAAGCACCGTCAGTCAAATATTCTTATCTTATACAAATTTTCAACTTCAGGGTGCAAAATATCAAATAGGAGTTTTCAAGTTGAGTGCAAAAAATGCACAACATTTAAAAGTTTGTGTTTTTAGAGCTGTTTAGTATGAAATGTAGATAATGCAGGTATCTTACATATGGATTTATATAATATGTTCAGTGATAACAGCATTATATATTGTTTAGTGTGTATTGTTACAACCTGGATATCAGTCATCTTCTAATGATGATCACTATGACAACACCAGTCATGTGTTAGCATGCATTTCTTGATATTCATCTTGTTGTTGACCACATTGACCTCTGTATATGACCTTACTGTAGTCAAAGGTCATATTTGTTATCCCACTCAAGTGGCTGTTGTTTGCAGGTGTGACTGTATTTTGTCATAGCAATTGTAAAATGACAGCATTATATGTCAGCATTCAAATCTTCCATTTTCATGCTAAAGGTCAAAGGGTTTATGTGTCGTATCTACGTCAAACCTCCTAAGTTAAGGCCTAGATGTATCAAATATTTTAAACTTAATTTTGTTAAATGATGATTTTTAATATCTAACTTATCTTTTGTGTGAAAGTCATTTGTTGTCTGCCTCATTAGTATTTTTGTGTTTTCAACTTTATTGAAATACTGTGAAACCTCAAATTGAGACCAAATCAATATTACCTCTACATTGTTACAACAACCACTCATTTTTGGACCAACTTCCAGTAACTTCCATAAAACTCAACTTGACAATGAAACCACCTCATTATTATGTCCGATTTTTGTGTCTTAAAGATGGTCGCATTATAAAGGTTTTACTTTGTCTTTTTTTGTTTTGTTTAAATTTGTTATTTTCCTCTTCTAGTGGACCAAGAATATTATGTTATTACTATTTTTGTGAGTGTTAAAACCTTTGTCTCAGTATGCTGCTTGTTGCTTATTATTTTAATCAAAAAATGAAACTTGCGCATCTCAGTGTATACACTGGTACATGACATTTTCAATGATCAAAATGCATTTTGCATGTGAAAATTTGTATTTGGAGCAAATTTCCATCAACTGATCAGCATTATCATCTCATGGTATCCATAATGTTTACTTTTTGACAGTTTATGAATGATAAATTGTTAAACTGTATATATATGAGACAATCAGAATTTTATTTTATAATAAATTGAAATCAGAAATTGATTGTCAGTCTATTAAATATGTATTTGATGGTACAGTATAACCCAGGAAAACTGGACTCTTTCTGCACTGGGCGAAAAGTCAGGCTTTCAGCAAATTCTTGTTTTCAGAGAACTATGATTATAAAAGTAAAAAATAGGTCTTGAAAAATTATCCAATTTTCAGATCCGGTTTTCTGGCAATCTGGTTTTCAGGGGTTTTACTGTCCATTGAAACCTCTGCCTGATACACTTGATATCACTCAGTGTCACTAACGTAGGGTCTAATGCGTTGAAGGGATGGTGTATAATGGTATATCAAGGCTTAAAATGGCCACACATATACATACATGGTATACATGTTTTTGGTTCATGTGGCCATTTCAGGCCTAATACACCATTATACACCATCCCTTCAATGAGCTAGCCCCCTGGTCACGAATATTTGCATGCTATTCTAGTGATAACGTTTTTGTATTTAGGTTATATTTGAAGATAGTTTCTGTTACATTTTGTTATTTTGTATCATTTTACGGCTGTGCTTTAGATATCCCAAACAAAATAGTTTTTTTTGAAGTTGTAGTTAATGTATAGTAATGTTTTTTAGATAAAAGCCTGTTTGCTAATGAATTTATAAAACTAATTTGAGGATAATGTTGAGGCTGAGCCATTATATGAAATTATCAGTTTGAAGTTTATAGAATTAATGTAAATTGTTAGACACTACCACTGAAAGATTTATGCATTAACATGATGTGTGCTATGTGATACTTATTCACCTATTGCTATTTATTGTCATTTGATTTTGTGTTTTTTTGTTTTTTTTTGCTGTTATTGCTTTGCACTGAATTCTATAATTATATACCTGCTAATTGAATGTTTAGTTACTGAGAAAGCTTAAAGACTATGCTTGAATTTTTATTACTTGCTCTGTGATCATAGAATTTTTAGATATATATTGATTTGTGTAGAGAAAATATGTTTAACTGTTTGCTTCATTTGCATATTTTGGACTCTCCAAATTCAAAGCTAATGTACAAAAAATCAATTTAGTTAAGAAAACTACGTTATTTCTCTCGGACAAAGTGGAAAACATTGTGGCAAAAGAAGCCATTACGCATTACAAGCAACGGCTTCATCTGCTTCAGATGCAGGGAAATGCGGTGTTATGAGATGAAGGGTTAAAGGACTGATAATTAAGGAGCTGTTGGAGACAAGATAAGCTACCTTATAACTATGCATTCAGATTTATGAAACTGAGACACTGTGATTTTCACCCTGTGTGATCTGTCGCCATAATTTGTTGCTATGAGAAGGAATTTCTTATGATACTTGTTGTGTACCTAAGCACAATTTTCTGAATGACCACTTTGGTAATTACTAGGAGTCGTGATTGACTCCTACAAAATCTGTGGGAAAAAGTTGACAGATTTTTATGAAAGTATTGATGTTTTCAAAGGATTGATTGACTGTTATTTTTGTATTTTGATGATATTTTATGATTGTAAATGAACATAGATTAGTCTTTTTTTTCATACTTGATTAATTAATAATTATAAAGATGATCATACAGTAAGAAACATGACAAACCCATAGGGAATAGAACAATAGTATAAAGTTAGTGGTTATTTTGACATTATTACAGTCAATCTAGGTAATCAAAAGATTGTTCATGCATTCAGTGTTTTCAGACTTTGTGAAGTGTTTCAATTTTACTCTAAACATTCAGTCCAGTGCTTCTTTTAAACTCACTGTACCAAATCAGTTTCCAATGGACCGAAAAAAAATTGAAATGATATATTTCCAAAGGTTTAATTGACATTTTAAATGCTCTCACTCTGGTTGCAAAAGATTTTTGGAATTCTGTTTGTATCATGCCTGGAAGTTAAGCAAAGTGTTACTGGAGATTCGGGCCAGTCACAGTGAGTTTTTTCCACAACCAACCAAAATTTTACTGGTCAGGTCTTTTTGGAATGTCTGTGTTGTATTACCAGTGTTTAGCTGCCAAAATTAATAAATGCACTTGGTTGTAAAGCTCAATTATGTTTAGAAATATATACACATGTATCTATGGTAGCTATAAATTTACCATTGAATTTAATGAAACAGAATTGAAAATTGAATTAAATTGATCCATTTCAATGTAGATGTGTTAACTTATTTTTATATATCGTACAATTTTACCACATTAATTTTGGGTCTGAAAAAAGTGGCTTGACTTAGAGACCATTTACATTGTCTGAGCTGTAAAAAGATGATATAGTGAATGGTGACCATCAAATGAGTTGGTAAGTGTTTTAAATATGTGGGCCTCCGTGGTCAAGTGGTTATAGTCTCTGATTTGTAACCACTAGCCCCTCACCACTGTCAGTTCAAATCCCACCCTGGACTAAATTTCACATGTGAGGAAGCTGTGCAGCTTGCATACGCAAGGTCGGTGAATCTACCCACTTGTCAGCTGTTAAAGCTGGAAAGTTGCGTTAAACCACAGGCAAAAGAAATAGACCTGAAACAGACGCGGTTGATTTTTTAAAATAGAACTAATTACAATTTTACGTCCACAAGTCCATTACTACTGCCTATGAGTTAAACCATTCACTTTCTGCGGAGATCGTTAAATCAAGCAGCTACGATATTCAGACGAATTTCTCGATTATGGAAAAAAGTTATACGCACAGTGAACGCTTACCTGCCAAAAATGTACACTTGTGTTATAGATATGTATAAAATACACCGAACAATGAGAAATTATGCAAAATTGTCGAGTATCATATCAAATAGTTCGGTGTGCATTTACATACTCGAAGTGAATCTTAAAGTTAAATTATCGTGTTTTTTAGCTCACCCAAAATGGAGGCTCAGAGTGAACTGACAGGGTGGGTGGGGTGATGTTCCTCGTCCGGCGTCAACAACGGTCTTCTTCACTGAAACTTCTAGTCAGATTTACTTCGAATTTACTGTGCAGAATCCTTTTGCCGTTCTAACTGCAATTTGCTCATATTATGCCAGTTGACCCCTGGAGGGGTCACCAGAGCTAAAATAGAATGATCTTTAAACATCCTCTCCTCATAAACCAATGGATGGATCATCATCAAACTTGGTCTGTAGCATTCTTAGATAGTCTTCTATCAGATTTGCTCAAGTAAAATTGGTCGCTAGAGCTAAAATAGACACTCCTTTAAACGCATTCTTCTTATGAACAATGGATGTATCATCACTGAACTTGGTTTGTATCATCATTAGATGGTCCTGTTTCCAATTTTCTCGAATAAGTTTGGTCAGCCCCTTATATGGGCTACCAGAGCTAAAATAGAAATATACTCAAACGACTTCTAGTCATGAATCAATGGATTCATTATCAACAAACTTGGTCTTTAGCATCCTTGGATATTGTTCTATCAAGTTTGTTCAAATAAAAATGGTCGGTCCTTTAAAGGTGCCACTAGAGCTAAAAATGTAAATACTCCAAGCTTCTTTTTCTCTTGAACCGATGGACTATCACTCTACTTGGTTTGTAGCATCCTTAGATGGTCCTCTGTCAAGTGTGCTCAAAGAGATTTGTTCGGCAATTTTTAGGGCCGCCAGAGCTAAAGGTAGAAATAAATTAGTATGACTTCTTTTCATGAATCAACGATTTGATCATCACCAAATTTGGTCTGTAGCATACCCCAGCCATCTCCAGGATTCCATTGTAGTATCCTTTGATGGTCCTATATCAAGTTTATTATTGTCCTCTGTCTGCCTAGAAGTGTAATTTTATTACCTTTATAGTAACGAGTTAACTTACATCTATTCTGGTGAGCGATGCAGGACATTCATGTTCCTCTTGTATCTACTAACCGGTGCAATTGTACGAACGTCAGTAGTTGATAAGTAGCTGACATTGTAGTTGATAGGTAGACCCTCAATAGAAATAGGATTTAATTATTGGATAATAACTGATGAATGTATACAGTTTTATTCTGTAGTTTTATATTTACCCACATCAGTTGCTAACAATATTTTTGTCTATAGATTATGGTTTAAAATTAAATAGGGTCAAGAATTGTGGACACAACTATTTATACAACTGACAATGGCAGAGCAGGTTGAGCACGTTAATAATGAAAACGGCAACTGTAACATTGTTAAAGCTGTAGAAAACAGGAGGAGAAGTAAGGACTGTGAGGAACGAACTGTTCCTGATGGTGGATGGGGATGGACCGTTGTTTTCGCCTCGTTTATAACGAACATTATTTACGAAGGATGTAATTCATCGTTTGGTATACTTTATGTAGAATTCTTAAATGAATTTCAGAATACCAAGAGTAACACTGCTTGGATTGGGTCATTGTTTCTTTCTATGCCTTTACTATGCTCACCATTGTCCGCCATTATAACGCGAGCAATAGGCTCCAGAAAAGCTACAATGTTGGGTGGATTTATATCTGCTATCGGCTTTCTAATTGGTGGGTTCTCCACTTCCTTATGGATGTTAGCAGTATGCTACGGATTGATTAGTGGTTTTGGAACGTCGTTGCCTTATTTTAATTCTTATAAAGTTGTAACAGATTATTTTCATGAGAAATTATCACTTGCAACAGGTTTGTCTGAGTGCGGAACCGGAATAGGAACTGTGGTTTTTGTTCCATTTACAAGATATTTAGTGTCTGTGTATGGTTGGAGAGGGACACTGATTATCACTAGCGCAATTGTTGCCAATGATATGGTTTGTGGTGCATTGTATCGCCCAATAAAACAACCAGGTAGACTACAAGACAGAGTTTCAGCATCTAAGAAAACCCAAAACGACGCAACTGGGCAGAAAAATACAGCTTACATGAAACATTTACGCAGCAAGTCGTTTTTAATATACGCGACTTCATGCTTTGTTATGTACTTTTGGTATGACGTACCATATGTATTCATGATTGATAGAGCTGAAGAATTAGGTATAACAACTGAAAATTCGTCTCACTTACTGCTAGTGCTGGGAGTATTTCGTGTTGTTGGGACTATACTGTACGGATTTATTGGAGTCTTCGACTTCGTGAATTATTCATTACTTTATGGTGTGTCCATAATGATAAGTGGGACGCTTGTGTTCTTAGTTCCATTTGTGTATGACTTTATTGGTCTTGCAGTGATATGCGGACTGTTTGGTTTGTTCGCATCATCAACTGAAACTTTATTACCTTGTATTTTGATAGAAATAGTTGGGAAGCAGGAGTTTGATAACATGTTCTGTGGTCTTGTATTGTTTCTGGAAGGAGTAGCCAACCTTACAGGTCCTCCATTTGCTGGTAAGTCATTAGAATCCTATTATAAAAAATCTCCAATCTTTGTTGGTTACAGCAGCAGCCTTTTGGAAAATTATAAACAAGTTGTCACATGTTCCTTTTACCGAGTTATACAAAATAAGGAGTTCTGTTGAGACAAAGAAGCTATTGGAATTTATATAGTAACATAAATAAAGACGTAAAATAAAATCAGATTGGTAATTCGTCACAGATATGAGCTCATACCAGATTTAATAGAGTACAAATGTTGATTTATGGCACAATTAATGTGTTTAATATTCTAAAGAGAAAAATGCGAACTTGTTGAAATATGTATTGACAGAATCTGTTGGAATAGATGTTAACAGAATCTGTTGAAATAGGTATTAACAGAATCTGTTGAAATAGGTATTAACAGAATCTGTTGAAAAAGGTATTAACAGAATCTGTTGGAATGGGTGTTAATAGAAGTAGGATTAGTGGACTATTGTGTTTTTACTTCAGGTTTATTATTTGATCTCTCCGGCAAGTACGATCTTACTTTCTCCATTGGTGGCGGGTGCATTTTGTTCACCGGATGTGTGTATGTGTATATTGTCATTAAAGAAGAAATACTTGATAATTCAGCGTCTAAATCTGACAATGCAAGTATGGATAGAGGATTCTTCTTTATTCCACTGACAAATATCCCGTGGAAATTTGTTCATAAGGAGTAAAATATTCCTTTTACATCGGATGTAATGGAGCAGAAGAAACATGAACTTCCTTTTTCTCTCGTATATTTGTATATTACTCTACAATGATACAGATTAATGAGTGATACAATTTTGTAATCAGTTTTACTATTATTATTGTATAATTCATTCATTCGATGTGACTACTGTTCAGAACATTGCGTGGTCTTCATGGAATGTTGTAATCGTCTGTATGTCACTTCTTGGAAATACTGTTTATTGTCTAAATTTGTGTGTACGGTGCCTGTAATATAATTTTTGTATCTGTTAATAAAGTTTAGACAGGAATTCGACTCCACAAACATTTAATAACGAGTTATCGGTAAGAAAGGATTATTGATCCTAAGTAGAATCATAATATATGGGAGAAAGTCAAAAACTTTCAAAAACGGGGTTTATAAATCACCATCTAAGTATATCACTTGCAATGGATCCTTGTGGATTTATTTATGTATACTGTTGCAGTTCAGTTTTTTAATTTTATGAGGCGTTGGAGATTTATATGACTAAATAACATCAAAGAAGTCACTACGTTTTCAAAACCATTGTTTGGTGTAGTTTTCACTCTTTCACCAAAGATGTACAGGTCTGTTTGAATAAAAGTCCCCGTTGAAATGAAATTGTTTTATTGATTATGTCAATATGAAATATCGAAACAATAATATTCGTTTACTTAGTCTTACAGTATTAACATACTGAAAATTTGGATGTGCTGTAAATCTATAAATTATGTTAAAAATGTACATGAAACATAATTGACACCGGAGTAGATAAATTTAATTAAGCATAGCCTAGGTCAATATTACTCAAGCAATGCGAACTAGTATGTATATATTAATTGATCGATACCACTTTGTACAAGTGTACGGAGCTTCTTACATGTTACCTAAATTGTTCACGTTGATAATGTTGTTAAGGGGTTACAGATTTTGTCGCTATAAAACGGTATTTTTTCGCGTTCGGTTTGACTTTTTTTGTTGCATGATATCAAAGTATAATATTTAGTAGTTGTTAATAACTTAAAATATTTTAAAAGCCCTTTTTCGTATTAAGTCACTTACGTTACCTTAAACTCCTATAAATGTAAATCAATTTTCATATAAACTTTGACATAAATAATAAAATGTACAAATACACATACATAGTGCGAAATATAAACTTCGTAGTATTTTTATCAGTCGATCTTTGTTTGGTCTCACAATTAAATGAAATCAAGCGATACTCTTTCCTCCGACTTCCCCCCACCCGCGTATTCATGAATAAAAATCCAAAATTGGATAGTCATGCGTCTAATGATAGAGGTTAGTGCTGATGACGCAACCGCTATTTATAGAATGGGTTTCGTATATTCTTGATAAATTTTTATGTTTAAAATCGATAACTTTAAGGCTTGACGAGTTTTGTGTATACATGTACTTCGATTTTAAGATTTCTAGAGAGAAACACGATTACCTTTCTTGTTTGTACGAAATGATCGTATAAAAAACATTAACATCTAAACACATCGTCTGTACAATGGCGCAGCTTCCGCTTGATCGAGTTTCGGGTTTAAAGCTAAGGAACCATTGGTATACGTATGTTTTTTTAAATGTTCAAACCCCAAAATACTTTTCTTACTCCCAGATTTCACACCTGGCTTACCCCCGATTTCAGAAGTGAGTGGGAACACTGTTTCAGACACTACAAGTGCCAGATTTTGGCTCATTGACTTGTAATAACTAGCACCTTAATGCTTTTAGTTCGAGTACCACCTAGGTGCGGATTTCAAATTTAAGAAAGCTGTCCTGCTAGCTAACGGAATGTGGGTGTTTTTCCTCACACTGATAAAGCTGATAAGGTTGCTAAATGACCCTGGCTGTTGGTGAGACGTTAAACCACAGACAGAGGTGATAGACTTAAAACGGACCCGGTTAAATTTTGTTGTTTTACATAGAAATCATTACATTTATATCATCACAATTCCATTACTACTGCCTGTATGTTAAACCCCGGAGGAAGAAATCTTTCTGTGCTGATTGTGTCACGTTAAATCAAGCAGCTGCGACATTCAAATTAATATCGAGATTTTATTTTCATTTTTACCACAGTGAGCAGTCACATACTAAACATCTGTATAATATACATGCATACATATGTGTATAATTTTCAGGTATCATGTCACAATGTTCTGAATACAGTTATACGTTGTATATTAGTGTTAAATTAGCCCGTTTTTATACACTCAGCTTCGCAACTGGTGCATATAGGTGCATATAGTTGATATGTAGTACCAAGATTGAAGATAATACAAATGAACTTATGTTATGGGTAAAAACATGACAAGAACGAAGGAATTACGCAAAGTGTATTAAATAAATATGAAAACAATAAGAAAATGACATGTAACATAGCGTATAAATATTGATAACAGTAATAAATAAATCAATACACAAAGTGCACATTGAACTAACTATTTGATTATAATGATAAATTACGGTACTTTGTAAATACAAATTAACTGTTCGAATTCACACAAGTACCTTAATAATTTATCCACCATTCCATGAGTTGTATAAATAAATACATTTTACATGAGTGATTACAGAAATGCATTAACAAATACAAAACATTTCACAGACACATTTTATGAGAGGTATATATGCTTCAGCTACAGTTTGCCCAGACAGGACCAGGGGGAGTGCTGAGGGTGCGACAGGCAAATGGGATTTTCTTAACACACTGGATATAGTTTTAGCGGTCTTTGTGACACACATAAACTATAAAATCCTATTAGTACCCGTGCTGTTTACTTTCAGAAACCTTTGGTACTAAGAATATCCCTGCCATGATGACCCTGACAAAGTCTCCTATCTAGATTGATTAAGACAACAACATATGTTGTGTTATTCTTATCATCCCGTGGACAAAACATTAATAGAAGAGCGAACCAAAAATCTATTAATCAAAGTTTTCAATTATCCATCTATTTTATATTAACAATGGAAATTTAACTCGTCCGCAAAGTTTTTCATATACTTAGATTTCCAAATCAAAGTCGAGTTGATTATTAATTGAGTTCAGTTATCGATTTCAGAATAAATAACTCTACTGGTATAACCATTTACAGCCATAAAATCCCTTGAGTAATTTGTGTAACATGTTCGGTGTCCCCATGACTGCTTATTAAAAAGTAATTATCTTAAGCATCTAACTGAATTTGAATGAACTAATGACGTAGTGTTCGTCACATCATCTGACCACATGATAAATGACAGCTGTATTGCTACTAGGTGGTTGAAATTATTTAAGACTCATGTTGTTCTGTCATGTACAACCATTGGTCAACCGATCAAATTAAAACAATCAGGACGGCGCAATATAAAAATCCACCAATTGATAGAATATAGGCAGGATTAAATCAGGCGTGTGTAGAACAGCCAAGGATAATATATGGGTTGAATTCCTTTATGTTTGTTTTTGCAATGCAGCCAATCGAGTATAATGCAGTATAATTGATGTATAATGTCATATTTGCTCTATCTACGTACGGAGATGTCTGAATATACGGTGAATGATTGAAGAACTATGTCTACATGTTTCATTACGGCATACTAACTGTTTCAATGCTAGACGATACAATTTGTTGATAAATTTCTAAACACTATCTAACTTATTAATATTAAGTACGCAATTACAGATTCCTATATAATATTGTTCTAAATATGACTGTATGTATATTCTAAATAGGAACTGTTGAATAATAAATAAATCTGAATTTCTTTGCAGATATAGTGCACGTAGTAATCATTTACCATTTACTATATATTGTACATATATTATGGGAATAAGTGCCTACATTATATATTTTACATAATCAAAACCATCTATTTGTAATTATCAAATAGCATATTCATTTTTTATTGATAGAAAGAACCTATGATTCATATCCCTGAAGATTAGTATCCGAAAAATTTAATATAACAAACCAACAAATGAGCGACCAGAAAACGTATGTTTAGTTGTAGACATATATTTCATGAATTCAAAATGTTTTGGTTTTAAAATTACATTTCTATAAATTTGGATCTCATTGCAAATGAAAAGCATAGCATTGTTTGCAATTGACTAATCATACTATTTAAGGAAACTAGATCTATGTTGTAAAATATACTGACATAATTATTATCACAGGTAGGGTTGTACGGGATTAGTGTCTTAATACCTTCTTAACAATCATTGAGCGAGTAAAAACTTGCATGTATGTTGTCTACAAACTATTAATCTAAGATGTCTATTTACAACAGCCAATATTACTGATAATATGACAGGGCCTCATTCAGACCTGAAGGGTCAAGGCACGATTGCTTATAATAAAACATCTGTTAACATTTTTAAAACTAACTTTAATACTGTCATTCCTAACCAAATTGTCACATAATTCAGATGCCATAGTATCTGTATTACAGTCACGGACTTTTGTCAACGTTTGTAATCTATGCATTTAGTCAAAAACATTAATGTAATGTCTAGTATGAAACTAAATGTAAAACCTATACCATTATGACATTAAACTTTACTTCACAATTATGCTTAACATGTTTTTGTTTCCTACTCTTGAAACGTTGTGTTTAAATACAGCTCCGACTAAGACTTCTAGCTATTGTCATTTACCAATTTGTGTATTCCACGTGCGTACTCATCACAAGAAAGAAGTTTGTTGTTATGGACACTTTTACATTAACCATCGCCTCATTCTTATAAAAAGATAAGTTGACTAGATTGAAATACAAACTCAGCGATCCATTTCCGTCGACTTCTCGATATTTGAACCACAAATGTTTCCACTGCACACACTCTATCAAACGCAAGTTTCACTATATTGTTGGTCTTCCGCTTGAGCTGTTGTAGTATGGCCAACAAGTATTGGTGTCACATGATGTTCCCTATGGTCACGTGCTCGGTCAGCTGACTTTGACCGGAAACGATTCCTAATGCGCTGAAGAGTGGACTGGTTCCCGAGGGTGTCGTCTTTGTCCGCGGCTGGCGAACGAGACCGCGATTTGTTCTGAAATAACAGAGTGAGCTTATGTAACATAGGGATATTCAGTGATAGCAACAGGGTAACACTAGGATCAAATGATAAATCTTGAATTTCATGCTTAATTAGAACGTAATACTCGGATTCTTTGACGATGTCACAAGTAATAAATTCGGCATTGTCATGCAAACTACCAAATCAAATTACAGTTGAACAAAGTTAGATAAATAACTACAAACAAAAAAACCCAAACAGCACATGATGCAAGAATACCCTTGGATGATCCCATCTGAATATTACGCGCCTATATCTATGTGCTGTTCGGATCCGATCAGCGGAGAAAACGCATCCTTATCACCAACATTGGTAAGTTACATCATTATCAATAATGTTTGATTTCAAAGGTCCATATGCACTGTATCAAAAATTGTTTTAATAAGACGGATAAGCCAGTACCAAAATTACCAGAGCCACATGGGACCTCAAAATAACGCAGTTGTATATTCCATAGTTGATATAATACTGACTGTGTTTTCAAACCAAGAGATCTTTTACTGCACTAATTATACGCCTTGTTATAAGTATTAGATCGTGTGAGTGTTTTTCCTTATATTTTCTTGTCTAAATATGTAAAGATATATTTTTTACCAACCTACAAACTACATATAAAATGATATAAAATGAACAAAGTTAGCAAGAACGGACCAAACTAATAACACAAACCTTTTTGCCCCTGTCTGATGTTCGACTGGTCCTTTGTTTAGTGTCATCATCAGGAATATTTATAGGGGTCAACTGATCTTGTGTCACGTGAGCATCGTCCGGCACTGAACAGTCACTTTTTAACTTAGAGTTTTCGGACACAGAAATGCTTTTATTTTCTTTAAGAACGTCATCGTTTTTATCCACATTTTCGTTTTCCTTCACTGCTTGTAACTTTTGAATCTTATCGTGCTCGCGGGCGCTTTGCGATCGTTTCACTTTCGGACGTAGTCGTTTCTTCATCGCTATAAACATGTCTCTTAGTCCTGAATGTTTGGATGTGTTTTCGGCACTCCTAGAACGAGCGACAGCGCCACCACTCGGCCCCGCCCCTTGTGTACCACGTGGTTCAACACTAATTGATCCATCATCCATTGACACAGAATTTCTAAGTTTACCATTTCCACTTATGTCATCGTTACTTTCCGATATGAATAACTCTGTAGAGCCAGTGAGACTTCTGCTGTTTCGATTCGGATTTAACTCTTTTTTTCTTCGGTCGGGCCAGGACATAAAACTCGCACTAGTATTTGGTTGTGTCTCGAAGAATCGTTTCCTTGCTGTACTAGGAGAAAGTCTATCTAAGCTTCCTGATTGTAAGTTTCCAGCGACACCAAGGCCAACTCCCTCAGATGTCGGAATGAAATAGTAAGGACCAACCGGAGATGAATCCGTAGAGGAACTTTTTGAACTAGCACCGGTTATTGGAGCAGAAAGTCGATGAGAATGAGAAGTTTCCAATGACATGGATTTTAATACAGGTTTAGTTTGTTTACTTTTCATCATAGCTGAAGGGGCAGGGCTCGTACTCCGTGATCTCGGGATTATAAAACTGGGTGGGGGTTTCGGAAGTGACGTCACTTTTGTTTCTACACGAGTTATGTCACGTGTCGTCTTTACACGATGTACTTCAATATGAGCGTCTTTAGCATCGTTGTAGAAAGACGACTGTTCCATAAGAATGTTCTCAATATAATCTGGTTGGACACGATCAGAATTTATTGTTGTCCCGTCATGAGTTATCTGACGTTGTAACCCAGAATATTCCCTACTAGAATCAGATGATTTCACTTCTGGTATCACACGTCCAGTTTCTTGCGGCCCAAGAAGAAATTCGTCTTTCAGAAGTTCAATTTCTGAACTTGACAAACTCCTGAAGAATGGAAAAACATGTTTTATTTGATTTTATCTCATTTAGTATTTTCATTGAAGATCTAAACCATCATTAATGTCTAAAATTTTCATTTAGCTTTACATAACCACCTGACTATTTTCTTTTGTTATTGTTACAAGTTTGATCTTGTATTTGTGTAATATAGTGTTTGGAAACCGATCATTCGAATGTATTTTAATGTTCAGTACAAAGAAATAGTAATTGTTCTGTATCACGTGACTGTGCTATACCTTCTCAGCGTTTGCTTTTCCTCACGTGATAAATCTGAGGATGGACGTGCAAGTTCTTCTGTCAGGAAGTGGATTTGTCTCAGAGACTGAAAAAAACCGGATACAGAAATGACCACTGTAAATAATTACCATATCATTGTTTGTTGATATTAGGTGACATTTATCTATTTCCATGCGTGCGAAAAAGAGTATATGGCATTAACATAAATAGTTGAACGAAAATTCGAATTTGAAGAGCGACTAAGTAAGTGCCATGTTTCTAAATCATGTTTGTATGAATTAAAAAAAAATAAGTATAACTACGTGTATCAAATAAATGATGTTACACCTAATTCAAAGTGACGGGAAGGGTGTGTTAAGGCTAACAATGTATCGTTGATTCCTTTTTACAGATTAGATAAGATTGTTGCATTTAGTTCTGTTACGAGAAATGTTTGTGACAATATAACCTACCTCTTTGACATATTTCAGTATCACCTGAAAGGATTTAGGAAAATATTACTATTTAGAGTACTTTGTATAATTCTACGTGATATCAATGTTTTTAGAAGTTGAAATATAATCAAACAAACCATACGTTCGGAAAAAACCTTTACTGGTAAACTACTTCGTACAGTGTAATAGAATTTCCTACTTATATCAAGAAAATTATTCCATTTATCATAGGCGGATCCAGGGGGGGGACCGATGTACGCCGCCCCCCCCCCCCCAAAAAAATTGCCCAAGCAAAGGTTTTTTCTATCATGAAATATGATATTTACATGAAAATAGATATAACTGTCAAAGGTTTTTTCTATCATGAAATATGATATTTACATGAAAATAGATATAACTGTCAAAGGTTTTTTCTATCATGAAATATGATATTTACATGAAAATAGATATAACTGTCAAAAATTTTGGCACATTACGCACGCAATAAGTTGCGAGTACAATAACAAAATGACATAACGTACAATTCGCCATAGACCTGGACCCCCAGCCTACTTGTTCAGTTTCCGCCTCCTAACTAGAAATCCTGGATCCGCCTATGTTTATGTTGCAGTTATAACCTAATTCTAGGACAAAAATATTGTTTATCTACAGACGCCACAAATGATAAAACACAGAATTCTCATTAATCAGCCACACATTTCAGACCCCTTTCTTTACCTGATCAATATTTTGTTTAAGATCTGTCATTTCATTATCATTTTCAGCGGAATGAACTGGATCAGAAGCGGACGCTGCAGATGCATCTCCGCATCTGACGTTGTCGTCGTTACCGTTGCTAGGTAACATAGCAGAATTATCTGAGTCAATCACAATTGTAGCAAGTTCTCGTAATCTTTTCAACTGAAATAAGAGGTGAAATATAATATCCGATTTATCGTAAATTCTTTAATTATCATGGAAATGAGAGTTAATTGCGGAGCTTAACGTACATTAACATATTGAGAAATTTTAAACATGTAAATAAATATGAAGGGTATCTTTAGGATTGGTGTGAACATTAAATTAGCACAAACTATGGATGTAAATAACTAGATAATAACTCTATATCGATATAATATTGAATCAGTGGAAACCAAGTCCAGAAACCAAATAAACCCTAGAATTGCATGATATCAAGAAGTCTCGAAATTCAAGACCTTTCAACAAATTACATAAAAATAGTAAAACCTCAATAATGAGACCACCTTTCGGGACCCGACAAATTGGTCGTAGTAATGAGGTGGTCTCAATATCAAGTTCAATTATAAAGGAGTTGTTGAAAGCAGGTCCGAAATAAGTGGTCGTTATAACAAGGTAGTCGTAATATTGAGGTGGTCACTTTGTGAGGTTTTACTGTATTTGAAATTTATACTAACCGCAGCCAGAACATCATCAATACGACGAACGTCTCTCAGATGTAACTTTCTCATTTCAGCAAGTCTTCGTAAAAGCTCTCCCTTCTCCTTCGTCCAACTATCTAGTTCTTTCTTCTGTTTATCTTTCACATCCTCCAACTGTTTTTCTAAATGTTTTACTTTTGTCTCGCCGGTGTTCATCTAACAATAAATTTGAATTGCTTTAATTAGTACTTTCAAGAAAATATACATTGCATATTTTATGAGATTTTGAAAATATTGATGTTTTTTTTATGTTTTTTTTTCTTATTTAACTGCTCTACTGATATATTTTTGTTTTATATAAGAAAGTGTAGGAAATTAAAGGCTGTTTCTCACAACAATAAAGAAACTCTAACTTCGATTGGCGATTAACCGTATAAAATGCCTCATACAAAAGAAAATCATGGGTATAAATGTTTTATAATTATACTAATGATTTAATAGAAGGACGTAGACTGTAAATGCTTTATAAACCAATGATTTAATACATGTATATGACTTAAGACTTTTTTTTAAATACGCAGAACGAAATATCAAAATACTTCTAAGGACATTTTCTCCCTCGACATTTTCTCTTCGTCGTAATCTTTTCTATGTTTATCCAACTGTTCTAACAAGTTCTTCTTCTCGCGGGCGTACTCTTCATCTCGCCTACTGAGTTGTTCCTATTAAGGGTATAGAAAAATGATGAATGTACCGTTTCTACATGCATTGCATTAAACAAAAAGAAAATATTGGAAAATTTATTGTTCCACTATAGCTTCTGGCTATGCATGAAATAATTCAGAATATTAATGAGACAGCGGCAATAAATAAAATGTGTGTTAACTACCTACAGCCATGTTGTAATGTACTGATTTACGATTGAAAATTTGCTATTTACAGCTCATAAATGACTTCTTAATATTTCCGCGTGAAGGTTTCTCTATATTCAATATTTTATCTACTTTACCTGAAGATCCATAGCCACAGCATGTGCGTCATTCAACAGACGTTTTTGTTCGGCTCTTTCTTTCTCCCAGGCTACTTCCATCCTATATTGTACATCTTTACTTTTGGACTGTGCTTGAACAAATATTGCAAGTTGCTCTTCCAACTTAAAACAGACGTGGATATAATGACTTGTATAAAAATATCCGATAGAAATTAACGTAAAGAGCAAAGAAACTTATAATAAAACAAAACTGGAACTTGTAAATTCAACATAATCAAAGACGAAAATAGTCAACACGATCAGGCAACAATAAGAATAGATGCCTTTGAAGATGAGCTGGGCACTCGTTTAGTTATCCAACAGTTGATGGTTTCCTATCACACTAACTTCAAAGACAATATACTCTAGCAGGTTGTAAGTTTGCCTTATAATACCGCATTTTTCCGCATCTGAAGCAGACGACTTTTGAAAACATTGTGGCAAAAGAAGGCATTGCTTGTAATAAGTAATGGCTTCTTTTACACAATGTTGTCTACTGTCAGAGAGAAATAACCCGATTTTCTTAAAACAAATTGACGTTTTGTACATTGGCTTTGAATTTGGAAGAGTCCAAAATATGTTTATGAGGAAAATGGTTAACAACAGAAAATATTAGTTAGAATATGGGTAGTTGTAGTACATATACCTGGTTAATTCTGCTGGTTTGTTGAGCACGTTCAATATCCCAATGTCTACGCTCATTAGTCATTTTGTTGACCAAATCAGTCCTCTCAACGTCTTGGTCTGTCAGTTGACGTTTAAGTGCATCAATCTGAGCTCTCAGATGTTGTGCTATTTCTTTTCCTTCTTCTATCTGTATTTTTATTAAATTACAATAGGCTTATATTTGATTTGAAACAATGTAGGTAATTAGGCATTTTATTTCGTTTCTAGAACAAAAAAATACGAAACTAATTAGCATAGTTCCAATAGAGTGTAAAGTGAATGTACAATATAATTATTAAAAGTCAAATCCAGATTAGAAGTGCAAATAGTTCATTCTTTGGATGAAGAAGGCCTGTAATAACAAGATTGATAATTTTAGAACATTGCCACAACAGACTTAAAAACAGAAATTTGTTACTAAGACTTATTAAATCATATACTAGTATGTAGAAAACTTCACCTGTGAAATGTGACTTTCCAGAACAGTTCTCTCATCTTTCCAACGCGATAAATCTGTCGTGTAATTCTCTTTAATATTTGCCATTCCCTTCTGAATACCTTGAATGATTTCTTGGTCCAGATTTTTCTCCTTTTGAAGTTTCAGGACCACTTCCAGTAGCTGCATGTGCTCTTTCTGTAGACGGTCCAGTTGTGTCTCGTACCGCACCTTCATTGCCATATATTCTGCTCGGAGGATTTTCTCATGATGATGAAGCTGATAGTTAATGTCGTCCTGTTCAATGATAATGCAATTTGATATAGATATATGTATCAACGGAAGTACGATGCAACTGCTCCAGTGAACACATGTATAAAATGGATGTACCTGACATTACAAATTCAAGAATAAAAGGTCTGCAATTTACAACATAAATGTGGTCAGCTAATTAGTAAAAAGAAGTGCGAGCTTTCAGAGTTAATGTGATTTTACACGTTGTTGTCTGTTGATAATTGAATTTATAATTACCTGTCCACGCAGCTTTGTCAGTTCGTCGGACATCTTATCATTATTATTCATCTCATGAGTTAACATTCGGATCTTTGAAGTAAGCTCCTCTGTTAATTTGAACTTCTCTGTTTTTAAAATTCTCACAGTGTTTTCATGTTCCATTTTGTTCAATCTGAGTTCATGAACTAACTTCTCACGAGTTTCTATAATTGAATGAACTTCTCGTCTAAGCGTCTGTAACGCCTGCGACTCTTTCTTTTCCGCTGTTTCTTCCATAAGTCTCATCTTCTCCCTGCAAATACTAAGCTCAGCTCCTAAAGACGACCTATCCCGTTCCCACATTAACATTGCCTCACTCAACGCATGTTTGGCTTTGTCAAGTTCATTTTGTAACGTGACTTTATCAGTATGTAGTTCAGTTATATTTCCCATTAGATTTTCTATGTCGGACTGAAGTCTTTCATTTTCAGTTTCGATCTCTGTCTTTTCAACCTTCAACGTTTCTTCAATTTTAGTCTGTAACTCAACGATCATTGATTCACTTTCCTTGCGTTTCAGTACAGACTCGTGGACTTCTTCCTCCAAATAATGTAACTCTTCATTCTTTTCTTCAATGCTACTACTTAATTGTCTCAGTGCAGTTTCCTTTTCCTTAATGCGTTCTTCCGACACACGTACTGTCTCAGATAATTCTTTGATAGTTTTCTCACGTTGAGATATCTGATCAAACAATGATTGCAAGTCTTCTTCACGTTGTCGTATAATATCTTCTTGTTCTTGAATTATCTCATCTTTTCTTGTGATCTGAGCTAAAGTTTAAAAGAATCATTATATATATATATATATATATATAAATCATTAATGATCGCATAATATTAATTGATGACTTCTTTATGAATGCCCATGAGTACATGTAATATTAATTCTATAATATAATAGTGTTATTCATTTATTAGACTAACATCATGCAGCCTTACACGCCTCTTAACCCAACTATTGTGCACACCAACGGCTTGCTTATATAAAAACAATGATCGCCTTCTGGTTACTTAAACATGTTATCTCTAGACTAATCCACGCAATGTAGGATGTAAAGAGCGTCTGATTCGACATTGTTCTAAGTGACTATTAACGATGACTTATATCATAATCATTACCTGTTTTCTCTTTAAGATTATTGTCTCTTTCCTTCATAAAGATATCTTTCATTCTATCCTCTTCTCTGAGTTTGTTAATTTGATCTTCGAGACGTTTGACATCTTGTGATTTCTGTGCTAGTTTTTGTTCCAATCCTTGCTTCTCTCTTTCTGATGCTGCACTTTTAGATATCCAAATTTCATTGATCTAAAATGTTCATATCAGTTACTAAGTAAACCTTCAGACGTAAGATCGAAGTCAGCCTAAATCGCTTTTAGCATTTTTGAGGCTATGTGTGTGTTTGAATCAAACACTGAATCAAATTTAAGTCTTACTTATCGGCAGGAATCCAGTGAATGATATATATGATTATTCAGTTTCATGCATTTCAAAAATACGTTGAAAACAACCATTAATACATTTTTACCCAAAAGCTATTGAATAATGACTAAATTTGAGAATGCAATGATATTAATATTTATATTGAATGAAAGAACGTTTCGCAAGAACTTAATAATACTAACTTTAGTGCAGTAATGGTGATATTAGATGAAACAGCACCTAAAGAATTTTGATAATACTAATTTTAGTGCTGTAAAGGTGATAATAGATAAAACAGTAGCTTATAACCGTTTTGACATCTGACAAAATTTCTTACTTCCTCAATTTTTATCTCGAGTTCTTCAGCTTTTGCTTTGAATTTCAACAGTTCGTCACTGAGCTGATTTTTCACAGTTTGCAGGTCAGCGCATGTCCGACAGTACGACTCCTGAAACAAACCCATTCAATGTACAGGAACATCACATGATCAGCTAAACAAGTATTATGCAGGGGTTCGTTGCGCTTGTTACAAGTAAAAGCAACAGAAGGCTTAATTGATATAGATAAGAACATGATTCCTAGCGAAAGCACATAAGCCTAAAAAAGCCTTCCCCCAAAACGATACTTTCAAACACCCATCAAACACACGGGAATATACAAAAACTCAAATGCAAAGCATAGTCATCTGGTACACTCCCGCCTTATAATGGTCTGTATAATCTCTTGTCGCCTGTGGCATTTTGTGTCTCTCCTCATATTTTACAACTTTTCGAATTTGCCTGGTATGTACTGCTTGCGAAAAAACTTACATTTGACTACTAACCATATACGGAATACATGCTTGCGTGGGCACCTAACGCGCTTAACTCATATATTATTCCATACTACCGGGCTATTACAGTCTAACGTCCGAATAAAGGCCGTTCTTTGAAAAACCATCATGGATTATTTAGAACAATCTGACCTCCGAATAAAGACCACCTGTCAAAGGCCACATTTAGTCTTTCCCAAAGGTGACCTTTGTTTACAGGTTTGACTGTGTAAGTGGCACAAATGAGGGTTATGTAAATTTCAGCCGTTTTTTGTGCTGATTACTATTCATTACACACGTTCACATTTCGTTGTACATCGCATATAATTATTTATTTATCTTTGAGAAAATACACTTTATTTCATGATATTTTCGTACTAATTATTATACATAACAGTTGGCAAAGAACCCACTACTTCATATACCGCTTCAGGCATCGACAAAAATATTGCAGTGAACATACTCAGCAAGTTTAGAAAATTAAAATGTAAATCAATTCAGCTACTTAGGACAGTACAGGAATTAACCACATTGTTCTACAATGTTTGTATTTATTTCAGTCATAAATATTTAAAGAAAGCAGCTGTCTTAAGTGTATTTACTTGAAATAAAAGAAATTTAAATAAACTAATAGCTATTCAAATGAAATAACATTGTGTTTAGTTTACTCTTTTATTCAAGTAGTTTTCTGCATTCTTTTCTCTCAGAACCACAGCTGCGCCATAACATCCGTCAGGCAATGTGTATATATGAGTTAGTTTTACACACACTCTCATCAATGTGAAATCGATATAATTTACTGTTGGTCTTATTTCAATATTTTAGTATATTTTTCCAGTTTCAGGCTCGAAAACATTTTTTTTAATGCAAAACATGCGTCGAAAGAGTTGATTTCATTTACATAGTAGTCAGGATGCCGCAAACATACATTTATATGGAAAGGCCTAAATGTTGCCTTTTCATTAGAGTTTGAAGTCGTACTTGCAGCCAGGGTCATTTGACAACTTTCCAGAAATAGCAATGGATGAAGATCATAGGCTTACACCTGGGTAGAACCATCGGCCTTCCGTAAGCTAGGTGGACAGCTTCCTCACATGTGAAATTGGTGCCAAGTGGGGTTCGAACTCACCACGGTAAGGGAATTTCCGTTCTACCGTAGACCCACATATTTAACTTTACCTAAATATTATTGTTATAAGACATACCGGCTTATGATTACCTATGGCGAAGTACAATTATACATTACCGTTTATAGGATGCAGTGTTTATGTAATAGATGCATTGCGTCAATGTTACCGGAAAATATTATATAAACAAGTTTGTCTATTATCAAAGGTGAAACGTTCCAACACGTCATTATTATAGTTTTGTTTTATTAAATAGTGGCGAACAGTCCATCCCAGCGAATCAACTTGATTTTTCTGTAATAAACTAGATCAGAACGTACGTAACAATAAGATTAACGGTATTTTGATAATTGACTGAAGCCTACTTTAAACAGCTACAAACGATAGTAAATTAGCTGAAATTGTCAATGGCTGTTTTACTCACCTGTTTTCCATCTGAACTTGTATCATCAGACGAAGCTGAACCTTGTGGTTTGCGTTTAAGTTTTGGAGAGCGCCATCTTTCGGTCTCCACCTTCTTCAGTTTTTCCGTAAGACTTCGGATTTGATCGTTGGCAAGAACAGCATGTTTCTGACTCTCCTGAAGCTGGAAACAAAACAGTCATTAATGCATCAGTTACACCCATCATGTGTCTCATTGTGTCCCAGTGCTTGTGAAAATATTCTATTGAACTTCTGATTAATGAGAATGAATTTGAATGATACATTTATTGATTATAGTCAAACCTGTGAACAAAGGCCACCCCTGGGAAAGACAAAATGTGGCCTTTATTGACAGATGGCCTTTATTCAGAGGTCAGTTTGTTCTAAATAATCATTGACGATTTTCAACGAATGGCCTTTATTCATAGGATGGCTTTATTCGGCGATGGCCGCAAACGCAGGTTTGACTATTATCATAATATATCGTTCTTGCGTATTTAGACCAGCATGGGTTACGCCATGAAAGAAACATTTACGGACGGTAAATGGAACACATTTAGGATAAAATCCTTTCACCCTTCTATCGGAAACTTTAAAACAAATTGGTTTAAACAACTTTAATTTCAATGACAAGCTAATCAATAAAGTTAACGTGCGTTTTATTATTATTATTTATTTATTATTATATCATTCAGTTATCACATATTGCCTTGTTAAGCACTCTTGAACATGTTTCAAACATGAATAAGGGGGCTATATAACTCTGATATTATAATAATAATAAATATTAAAATTCCTGTGTACACGTAATTCGTACCTCTGATATTATAATAATAATAAATATTAAACTTCCTGTGTACACGTAATTCGTACCTCTGATATAATAATAATAATAAATATTAAAATTCCTGTGTACACGTAATTCGTACCTCTGATATTATAATAATAATAAATATTAAACTTCCTGTGTACACGTAATTCGTACCTCTGATATAATAATAATAATAAATATTAAACTTCCTGTGTACACGTAATTCGTACCTCTGATATTATAATAATAATAAATATTAAAATTCCTGTGTACACGTAATTCGTACCTCTGATATTATAATAATAATAAATATTAAAATTCCTGTGTACACGTAATTCGTACCTCTGATTGCAGTAATTCTTTCTCCCGCATATGGAGTTTTGTATCATCAGACATGGCGGACGATACGATGTCAGTTCTGTTAATTTCCAACTTTTTAATTAATGAAGAAGATTTATTCCGTTCTTCAGCTAGGAGGGTTTCTAGTGATCGAATACGTTTCTTAAACTGTTCCTACAATTACAGAAGGATTGTTGATTAATTGCATATTTTAACAACTTTATAAGGTCTCATCAACAATAATATGAAAAATAATAGTACACAAATACGGCGAGTAAGCATACTGGTAAAGTTTTTTTTTGTCAAAGGGCTCACGTTTCACGTCCTCAGGTTTGACAAGATAAATGTTACATGCAGTTGTGAATTTCCGTAAGTATTTTTTCATTTCAATGCAACCAGAAATGTAAATCTTAATCTGTTTGCTTCAGATGAAGAAGCGGGTATTGTTCATTCTTCACAAGTGTTGTTTTATTTTTTTTCTATTTTTTGTTATCATAAATTCCACTGGTTAGTTCGGTCATGCATTCATACATTTCATATGTTTTTATGTATCTTTTTAATATTTTGTAACCTTTTTATCAATGAATTGCACGTATCGCTGATCTAAACTACATCTCGTGTTTCAATATATAAAATATGGCTCTAACGATGCTGTATACGAACTGCATAAGACGAAGTAACTGTCGTTTAGTACCGATATTACTATTCAAAGTAGACATCAACGAACTATGCGTATTGCATAAGATATAAGCGGGTGTTTTACTTCCATTTCTGTCGAGTGGAGAACGATTTTCTCGAACGCTTTCGTCTGCCTCAATACATGTGTAAAAGTTCTTTATATCAGAAGACACAAATTATATCTACATCGATTTCCAAACATTGGCTTAAATAAAGCCATTGTGTGGACTCGCGGGTCCACACTATATTTGCATATCCTTAAAAAATAATTTTTTATTTAATTTACCTCCCAAAATGCTGCGATCTGAGTTTTATCTACTGGAGATCCTTCGAAAACATCGTCACTCCCATCGGAATCTCGAGCCGGAGCTGTACTGTTATTACTTTTCTCTGACGAAATGGATGACGAATCTTGAGCTTCGTTAATTTCCGTTATCACTCGTTCAAGTTCGTCCTCCGCCGCCTCCGCACGATCCTGGACGATTTCCAAAAGATTATTTAGGATCTGAAAATATAACATAATTGGGTGTCAGTAAGAAATTTATTAGCTATACATAGGTACTGCCCTCGGTCAAATAAGACATCCATTAATTACTTGAGTTGATGAACGTGTGTTTGTTCATGTTACCATAGTTAACAGCACGGTATGTTCACCGGCCGTTCTTTATACTGAGAAAATATATATAGCTCAAGAGATGGTATAGAATGTGAAAAAATCATTGGGGTACCCTAATTGGTAATATCATTAGGATAAACGTGGATTTTTGTACTAGGCTAAAAAATCAATCTGGAAAAAAAATAAACAGCTGCATGAGATTCCGTATATTTTTTTTTCAAATGTATAAATATATATGTTTATTGAGGATAGGATTGTACAGCAAGGAGTTTAGGTACACTAGACAATCAGTGAAATATTATTGCGTCTTGAATACTTTTCTAACAATGTACCGAGAGCAACTAATACAATTAGTGATATAAATTATCAGTATAAACTAGTTGTCTCCTTAAAGTAACAAAAGTAAAAATAATAAAAGTTGTCTCAAAGTAGCGTCTTTGTATAAAAAGTCATACAGAAACACAACACCGTGATGTAACTATTTGAAACATGTTATACAGTCACTGATTAGCAACATAATTGATCAATTATCACCACAAAAAAGTAGAACAATGCTAAATGCAAGAACTGTGATCAATGAAATATATTCCCCCGATTAGAATGACGCTGACTCATTGTATTTTCGTTATATTTCATTTAACATATCAAAATGTTACGTAATATGTTTAATAAACTTTCTCATCAGTTTGACAATGTGAGCTTCCATGCAAAAATAAATAAGAGACGAAATACTTAACAGAAAGAAAGCAAAACATAATTATACAGATATAATACCTAGAGTTACCACAGTCCATTTTGGTCTTAGAATATGATCCAAATTTCTCAATTCTAAAAGAGCTTTTGAAGCCAAAACTGATTAAAGATAAGATATTCCACTACACAATGTATATCCTTTTCCTTAAATAATAATATTCGATGTTCAGGTGTCATGTCTGATCTGTTTCACTGGGGTCTATATTTGTTAGAAGAACTTTTGACTCTTTGCAAGATAACAATCTGACAATAAATATTCCTGTCAGGACCAAGTACTGTGCCTCGATAATGTAATTATCCGTAAAGACAAAAGCAAACATTATCAAAGACTGTAAAAATATCAACACCATTTGTTGGCATGGTAACGTATGTTACACTATTTATAAAGCTGTTCAAAGTCTTTTATTATAAGCGGTTATTTAATATCAATTACGACTTCACATGATTCAATACGACAATGTTGCTTTTAAATTACATTTTTAAAATATGGTATTTCAACACAACTTTGACATCAATTGAATTTTAATTTATTCTTATAGATAATATTTCTATATAATCTCATATTCAAACACTAGACAGTGCATCTTGCAAACATAATTTATCTAATTAATGAACGTTAATTATGAAATCATTAAACAACATTTATAAATAATATACAAATGTATTTTTTCAAGAGGTTGTTTCATATCGGGATAATGATATCGATATATCATCATATTCTCAAATCAAGACTGAAACGACAATATTATGACAGCATGTTCTGCCAATATTGGCGAATAAAAGAGAACCAGTTTGGTAAGTTTTGCCATATTTAGGACTGTTAGTTAAAAGGTCGCGGCTTCAAAACCATGTTCGGGCACACATTAACACACCAGAACTTCAGTTAGTTCCCGTGTGTGTTTTAGGCCTTACTTGGTGTATATTTTGTTCCGAGGATGCAAGAAACATGGTAAAGATCGGTAATACAGGATTGATGGTTAGGATAAATAGCCGCCATGCATAATTGAAATACATTTTTGTTATAAGCGGCATTTGATGAAATACGAAAGTCCACAAGTTATGCATTCAGTTGATCATTGGTTCCAGTAATGGATAATGAATTTCAAAATTGAAATACAGGTTCATCACCCCCGAAACATATTGCTGGTACGGGTTTACTGTCTTCAATAATTAGCAGGTAGCACTTGCTTCAGAGATATTAGTTAATATTGACATTCGACACTTGTAGAAATGAAGACCAGCTCCAAAAAGAAACTAGTAACACGTGTTTGTACTGTAACACTCATGCTGAGATTTGATACAAAGCCAAACATTACCAGATTGGGGGAAATATCATTGTACTTGTAGCAAAAAACGTTAGAATTTATACGAAGCCGGCTACAATTAAACATCATTCATAGATGCAAAGCAAAGCATGCTAACTCGTAAATACTTCACATCTTCTACATCGCTGTGGGAAAGAATTTATATTTGAAGTAAACTCACGTAATGAATTGAATCGATCTAATGCTAGGTTTTATTTTTTACGCGTTAACACTTTCATCTCACTTAGTCCTGAAAATCAAACGTGTGAATAGATTTCGCGTCAGTCAATGTTGTTAATATGTCCGGATACTGAAGATGAAAATGTGACAAAAATGTCGATTTTCGTCCATATGTGGAGAAGTCCTTGTGGAAGAGTAAGTTAGTACTGGTTGGTATACAGTCCAGGAAAACTGATTAGGTATATAACAGAAAAATTGTGGAAAATGGCGATAAACCCAGTGAAAAAAATGAACATGGTGGAGGTTGTTGTCTATGTTCACATTTGTTTATCTTCCGTCTGTGCCAGTAAGTTCTTGAAATACTAACAATACTTCGGTGGAATCTTTCTTAAACAGTGTAAGTGTATGGTATCTTCAGAAAGAGTCGAAAAGATCCATTTGAATAGATGAATGTTTAGAATATAGCACCATGGACCCCAACAGACTCGACCATAATATATATTGAAGATACTAATGAATTCCCCTGAGAAGGCTATATCAGGTATATATTTTACAAGTCCGTCGGGGTTCGATCACTTGTTAATATAAACATTTTTTCTGCCTTCAAAAGTCTAAATTGAAAAAACTAGAAGCGTAGTGTTTCTGATAATTTAACATGTCTTGTATGATTTTTATAATCTTTTTTTTTATGATAATGTAGACGATCAGTATTAAGGTCGAAAATAGAACAACAATTCCTTTTGATTTGCACCCTGACCGACTTTTCAATGTAACCGAAAATCATGGGAGTACAATATACCTGAAACATTTGTACTCCCAAGGTCTGTTAATATAAAGAAAGATTTAGTTGTTTATAAATGAATTGGAACATGATAAAGAATGTGATAAGATATCGTGATTTAAGACTGTATGGTAGGAATAAATGGAATAATAATTTCCACTGTACTTTCCATATTGTTAGCACAAGCCCAGACATCTTGATGTATTTAATAGCTCCGTATTATGAAGTTAATGGTAACATTGCAGCAATTTATAGGGATAACAATGAAGTCTGAATTGTTCCAATTGTTTATTGAACATCACCTAGTTTTATTTCAATCGTTAAACTATAATTGCTCCATTATTTCGTCAGATGGAGAAGACTATTTTGAAAACACATGCCAGAAAATACAAAAATATCGTTCAGACATCAAAGAGATTGCCGATAGTTATCAGTAACATTTGGAAAGGTGAAGAAAAACCTCAAGTGGCTTATAAAATAATTCTATGTACGGTTCTAACAGGTGGAGTTGGAGCTACAAGACACCCCACACGGCTGTTTTCATTCATAATGGTCAGTTAAGTGATTTTATTGTATTTGTTGGTGTTCCTACAATATTTTAGATCGGCTAAGAGTCTATGTTGTTTTTTAATAGGATGATAGTACAATGAAACATATTGCTGGGAATCCAGTCTTCCTTCCAAGACAATTTTCAGGATATTCGGCGCCAATAGTATTCAAAATATTTATGTATTCCGGTTACTGTGCTTTACAAGTTTGCTACAAAAACACAGCCTTAACGCAGTAACAAGATTTGGATGTTTGTAAGTACATAAGTTTACAATACATTAATGGAATGACTCGCTAGTATATAAAAATGTTTTTTTTTTACCATAGCCTGCGAAAAAATGCTATCATGATAATAATTATTACTTTGATCATCGTATACACAAGTCGGCCCTGTCTTGCCGTTACGTGAAGTTGGGTTCGTTTTAATAACATTTTGTATTTGTTTTTTCACTGAATACAAACCCGAAAGCATGTGTCGATGACATAACACTGGATTAAATACTATTTTCAAAACTGTTTTGAGCAAAAAAATATATATAAAAATATATAAAACTCAATTGTACCAAAATTGTAAGTTGATTAATCGCGGGCCTTTACTTTGTAACTAAGGGACAACTTGATCTCTGACTTGTAGTCACTAGCCCCTCACCGCTGTGAGTTCAAATCCCTCCCTAGACCAGACAAAGAACGCATGTTAGGAAGGAAACTGTTCAGTTGGCGTACAAAAGGTTAGTGGTTCTACTCGCCTGGGATCTTCCACCACGGTTAAAGCTGGAAAAGTCGCCAAATGACCCTGGCTGTTAGTGCGACGTTTAAGCCCAGAAAAAAATATTCCCGTACATTACTGATAAAACATTAATGTATCCGTTGAGTACTGATGTTGGTGTTGATATAACGGCTGTTTGATTCAGTAAACAAACTGCATGAAACTAAACATTTGAACGATGGCGATTTTATAAGCAGATGCCAACAAGTTGAAGTAAAATGGAGTGGAACTAATTGCATACCAGGTTCTGGATGTTGCAAAAGTCTAATTCTCTCAAGGTTATTGTATTCATGATATAAATTGTTTTGTTGTACAAATCAACAGCCTGTTTACTTACACTGGTGACATTAGGATGTATCTGTGTTGTTTGAGCATGCAGGCTAAAACATGGATACAATTATTAATTCTGCACGTACGTAAGACGAAATTTAAGATTTTTAAAGTTGAGTTTTTTTTCTCAATGCATGTAGTATCTTATCACAACATCAATTTTGAAATACATGAACACTTAATACTAAACTTAATCCGTATTAAGAGCTGATATTAGAAACAAGGGTAATTAACATTAGTTGTATTGCACAGGGAATGACATACAACCAGCAGCATAATACCCGAGGTAAGGGCGTAAAATTGGAATTAGAGATCGGTAAAGGGAATTAAAATAAAATGTTGCTAACAAATAATGGACCGAAAATTTAACAATACCTGAAAATTGCCGGAAGTGTCGGGAACAATTTGCATTATAACTAAAAAGTGAGTTTGAAGACTTAGTATCTGTTATTTTTATCGGACAAATTGATGAAGAAGATAAATTTCAATTTTCAGGATGTTAAATATACCTACAAAACGCCATAGTGATAACGAGCAATTTAAACGAAGACTCAGCGGTAAAATACCTGAGATACTCAATAATATAATAAAGTACAATGATTAGATGGAATCGAACATTCTTGTAATAGGCATTAGCGCCAGCGTGAATCGCTTGAAATAAACCAGGGCTTAGATTTAGCAAAAAATAGACACACCGCATTTAGGTTTTACGTCGACTATCTTACCAACGGCTGTGTAATTCGCTGAAATCATATTAGAAGGCAATATGAAGTCTAACTTCAAAGAAATTTCCAAGTCGACCCCGTAGCGCCCATTTCTTCTGGTTTGTTTCGTTTGGACGCGTCAAAGCTTTCACCCACGGAGTAAACTCGTTATATGTAGTAACGGTCGGTTCAAGCAAAGGCCAGATAGCCAGAGAGTAAGTTAATCACAATATATGTGATAACTAACCATGATTTATCTATTTATACAGGCAGCAAGCTAGACACAAACATGTATGTATAATGACTTCCAGACGGAAAAAGCTATCTTGATAAATATATACAGTGCAACCTCTCCACAGCAACATCCTTTGGGAGAAGCAAAATTATTTTGTTCTTGAGAGGTTGTTGCTCTAGAGGGGTTAAATTAATAATTATATCCTACGGTGGGAAAATCATGCTGTTGTTGAAGGGGAGTGTTCTTGTTCAAGAAAGGGCCATTCTGGAGAGTTTGCACTGTATATATGAAAAAGACTGCTTCTCACCAAGTCATTACTGGTAATAGAAATAAAGTAAGAAGAGTATCAAAGGAACGTCCACATTTCTCACGTAGATAGTTTACCACAATTCGAAGATAATTCAAAAGAGAGTCTAGCTGAATTAAGAGGGAGTCATCGGGCATCGAACGGAACGATGGTCAATATCGTGATAAGAAATGAAGAAAACACGACCATTTTCTTACTATTAAAGCCATGTTTTTACTTTTTAAATGACGTTTCTTGAAGCCCAACAGTTTGAATGAGGCACCCACTGTGCCTCGGTAATGATCAGTCGCCGTATACGCCTGTATATTTGTATACGCCTGTATATTTGTATACGCCTGTATATTTGCGCCTGTTTTATATTGGCGCCCGTTTTATTTTGGTGATTTTCGCGGTCGGCATAGGAGTCGCCAAATCCACACCACGCCAATATAAAACATCGCCAATAATAAATACTAACATTTTTTTGTCAAAGAAATGAAATTATTGCGATAAAATCGCATTATTTCTTTATGGAGACTGGACATATGTTTGGTTTGGCGATTGGCTGTAAACCCGTCAGTTCTGGAACCCGCAAATTTAAGGACATCGTAAAAACGCCAAATTTTGAGCCCGCTGGAATAAAGACGTATACACTATATTGCTCGACTCTAATTGCTTTGCATGCTACTTTAAATTAGAATCATATAATCGCAGATCTTAAGTGGAATATAATGTATAAGTGGTATTAATTCCAGTGTTCATTTATATATTATTTCTGACTTCGACAGATTGTAAGAAAATGGAGAACACAGAACTGTGGCATGTAATGCAACAGCTTGAGCCTTTAACGTCGTACTTAAAAAACAAAAATTCATGTGACAGAGAATGACCCAGTTTTTTAAATCCCCCAAAATTATGTTCTAAATTTTTAAGCGACTTTAGCTAAAAATCACTCATTGTATCAAGTGTTTTTGTTAAATCAAGTTGAATAAAATGTTCCTAAAGTATTTTTTAAATTCTTTTGCAGCACAAATCTATAAATAACGTACCACCAATGAAATTACCTTAATGTTTTATTTGTAAAGTGTTTTTAAAGTATGTTTAACATCCTGTTATCAGCGATGTTTACAAACAATGTAAAGCCTATAATCATCTTTAACCATTTATAATACATTGATTTATTCATTTTGATCAGGTCCTCCACTGTTTTGGCTTTCATACAGAATTCTCATTGCATGTATTCAAGCAAACACGAGTGCGGGATAAACAAATCTGACTGATACGAACAGTAATTCAAATTTCGAGGATTGAACATTGGTTTTATGCATTTATTTATGTATCTAGTTTACATCCATGTTTGCATCAACCAGGGGTTAAATATCATTCAGAATAATATACGTATATAAAGACATAGATGGCTCAAGTATGTCATTTGTAATAATGCAAAATAATTATGACGGAACATTAAAAATTCACTCACAATTAACGTCTAGATAGACTCCCCATTTTAAATTCCATTGGGTTACTTTTGTGTGTCTGACAGGAAAAGAGCCGCCGTTTTGCTGTTTTTGTATTTTTTGCTCAGCAATGCTTGGTACATAACACAATCTTCATGTCAAGATTTATCTAGTCTTAGGGGAAAACATCTGTAGTCATTAATGTAATCATTACGCCAGGTACGAAAATAACTTTGTTATAATAGATATTTTATGTTCTAAACAATTAGAAATATGGTTTCAGCGTGTCCCACTCCTACTCACCGGATGAATGTAACACGGCCGCCACAAAACAATAAAGAGTGGTTGCCTGCATGAACACAACTGAGCTCTCATGGTACATTCGTGACGTTTATAATACGAAAATCTTGTCTCAGGCCAAATTATTTACATAAGCTTTGTCTGCAACATTCTTTTTTAAATAGCGAAGCAAATTTTGCTTAGACATTGTCTGTTGGCTAATTATATGGAGTGCAGTGTTTTGTCAGTTTGTATTAGAAAAGTGCACGCATTTTAAGCTTCTTCATTAGTGCTAACAAATAAATATCACCGTGTCATTTAGAACAATATAGGACAGCCAAATAGCTTATGTCTTGAGCATATTAAAAACAGACAATTAGTCATTACATTCAGTAAAGTGTTCCAAGGGTGTAACGCCCATTACGCACAATACGCACGTGCGTATAAAAAAGTCCGCGACCTAAGTTGTAAAACCCCTCCCACTTCTGCAGAAGCGGCTGCCAATATTACAAATTTAACTAATTTCTGAAAGTAATTATCAATATTCAAACAAATAAACATTGCACATTAGGAGTCAGATTTAGCTTTTGTTGAATAATGCAAAAAAATAACTTGGTAAATTTAGATTAAAAATCGACTTCAGTGGGTTTGAATGAAAGATTTGATTATCGAAATACATTTTCGAATGTTTTGTTAATGATATTAACGTTGACCAACCAATGGCAAACAATTAGGTATTTTCGCTAACAATTCGTTCTTTTACCAGGACAAGGGTGTCAAAAACTTACAGGCTTCGCCATTTGGCGCGGAAAGAATAGTTTTCGAAATTCATTTTGTAAAACAACCAACAAAGAAAAATACAGAAGTCATTAATTCAACAAATATGGAAAACAAAAAAAAACTTTAAAAAGACCTAACAACTATAAATTTACCTTAATGCCGTATGGTCAATATTTCATTGTGGAGGACGAATATATCCAAACAGTTCCGCATACGTTTTCTAGATCGCGTCAATGCACATCGTATCTATTTGATAACAATTTGCGAAGGAGAAGGGAACAAAGGAAAAGATTTCAGCAGCTCTTCGCATCGTATTATCACCGGCTGTAGACTTTATACACGAAATATTTTTACATAATTACCTTACGATGCTTCCGGAACAACGCTACAAACCGAAACTAATATAGCTTCACATTTTTTTTATCACGAATTTAACCTTCGATAATGTATCTCTATTGATTTTTTTACCTTTGGAGTAACAAGGAAGTATTAATAAAGATAAGAACCAACCAGGCTACATTAAAAACACGAGTATTTGCTGTACCCTGATTCTATATTAAAGAGTAAGGGCCGTAGTTTAAGTGGTGTCTCTTTGAAAATGTGGTCACTAGGTTTAAGTCGCTCCAACAGCCAGGATCGTATGGAGAGTTTCCAGCTTTATTGATTATAAGTCGGGGCCATTGCCTCTCGATCACTGAAGCCCCATTGAGATTGAAATATGGTGACGGTCATGCTACGTTAAATAGCAACCAACAGCAAACGATTCATAGTGCTTAATTTTGCACAAAATGTTTCGAATATCCTACAAAATCGCTGTGCTGACGACAGGAAACATATTTTTACGAAGACCTCAACATTCAATTTTATATTCACAAGGCAGCAGCAAATTCGACATACAAACTTTGCATTTTCTTTCAATTTAATTATGCGACAAGATCCCAAAATCACAAAGTCACTAAAACAGCTATCTGAAAAATAAGCTTTGCGCAATCCCTCGATATAATGTGTCGTACAACCTGGCAATAACATAAATGGGCGATATGCATTGAGGCTCAAGGTATGAAATTCCATAACTACTTTTGTATCCAATTTACATATTTTATGTATAGGAACATGACAAAGGTAGTACAAATATGGGAGGGGGAGGGTACATCGGGGAATCCAGTTGAACGTGGCAAGGTACACTTTGGGAAATGAACATGACAATTGAATAATGTAGTTAGTGGTAGACACGAACAGTGGTTCACAATGGGGGCATAAGTACAATTTACGGAGAAATAATAATTGCAAAATGAAATAATACCAAATGAATTTTAAATAAGAATTGGTGCTGGTTATTTTCAACCAAACATTAGAAGGCATTCCAAAACAAAACCACGTACCATTACAACACAAGAAGCAACAAGGGAACAAAACAAGAATATCTCAATAGAACATGGAATATGGAATGTTGAACCCCGCTAGAATCTACAATTAACAGAACACAGAAACAAAGAGAAGCTGGTTAATATTTCCTTCAAAGTATAAAGTTCAGATCTTGTTCAAAATCAACCGATAACAGATCCAGTTGTGTATGTAATAAAAACTAATGATGAAAGTTATACCAAACTATGGTAAGACGTATTTATTTCGTAATAATTACAAACTAATCTTACGGAAGTACAACAATGTATGTGATGGGTATAAAATACACAGGTAGGTATAAATCAATCAGTAGACTAAAATGTAAATGGCTTGGTCCAAATGTGGGGTCCTGAACAAAACTGGACATAAAACGTGATGACAGATAGTGAGAAACTTTGTTCCGTTTTCATTTGTTGTTTAAAAGGAAACGAAGTTGCACTTACAGGTAAAACAAATGATACAAAATCGAATGGAAGACAACAATTGCGTAACAAGTCCTTCCAACGCTGCTGATACCGTGAAGGCATGAAAGTATGTAATAAAATGCAAACTATTGACTGTATGGTATCTTAAATGAAAGTCGAAGTAAAAACGATAAAACCAAAGAATTATATAGAATGGTCTACATTATATTCTGTTTGTATTTCTGTGTTATATTGCATCAATAATAATAATGACTTGTTACACCCTGTGATAATCTTTTGGCATAAACAGCGGATTGCTGACTGCCATCAGGATTATGGTTAACGTCATAAGATAAAACTAGGGTAAGCAATCATGAAAGACACTTAGTTTGTAATTAATTAGTTCGTAATTAAGAGTATGTTCTAGTGTATTAGTTGAGTTCGGGTTATTATGCAAGGAATTGGGAATGCTTAAGGTAAGCAGTAATAACCGATGAAAGAGTAGTTTATGATATGTTATACAATGTAGAACGCTTTGGTAATGAATGACTCATTTTGACTACATCTAGTTATAAAATTGTGCATAAATTCTGAGGTACAGGCAAGCAAATTGTACCAATGGACTGCACGATGGTAAAAGTTAATCAGATAAGCATTTGTTGCTTTGAGATATTTTTCGCCATCTCTCCAATACAATTTAGTTTCTAAGTAATACTCTGTTTGTTCACTGGCTTATTGCCTAGATGATCGAGTGAACAAGCAAGAGGGCATCTGTAAGCTTTGAATATTGTTAATTGTCTCTGAAACTGGCGGCATATTTTAACACTAAACCACGTGACTTAACAATTGCTGACCAGTTTGCTAAACACACAGCAGTTTATTTCCACAAAACAGTTGCATGCATTATCAGAACTATTCTAACAATCTCTTTCTTTCTTCTGAAATATCCTGAACCTCTTAAATATAGCAGTTCAGCTCACTAGTTTCATGGTTCAAACAAGAAACACGTTTGAACTAAAGATTGCTATCTTTTACAGCTTTAAAAATAATTTACACAGATTCTAAACATTACGATAAAACTATTAAAAAAGAACGTCTTTCCATTCGTGCATAAATCCGTGTTCACTTAAGGCTTAGTTCGGATTCCTTTTGAATTACGCCTGAATGCACTGAACATGAAACAAATTTCAATCGTGCAAGCACGTGAGTCCTGTTTGACTTAGTTCATTAATGTAATTCGGTCTCTTCGACCTTTTCAAATTTACCCACAGGCGATATCACGTTTCCAGAGCAATAAGTTTTTTTTATAGCAAACCTACTGAAATGCATTGATTGTATTTTATAATGAGGTAGCACCTGCCTTGATCAACTTATTACGGTCCGATTGACTTACCAGATAGGAAGCAATTACACAGACGCTTGCAATCGATTCAGTAAAGCGTTCAAATACCTCTGATCATTTCAGGAATCCGATAGTCAGAATGAAGTGGTTTTTATCTTAATCTCACCGATTGCGGAAATATAAAACCGAAATAAAATGAAATATTGATAGTAAGATATCAGAGATCATCCAAATATCTCATCCATCCACCTAAACACCACGTGTACTAACTTATAACGGTTCAATAATAAATCGTATTATATGTTTCATTAATGCAAATCTGGCTATTACCATCTTATTAGAAAACGCTGAAAATCATCTTTGTGTGTTAAATTCTTGATATTAACAAAGACAGTGCCCTGAAAATGAGTTTATTACACGTTTTATCTAGAATACATTATTGGTTAGGAGACGAATTAAATAAATAAGTGATATGCATAACAACTCTAAAGGAAGCGTGTGCAATAGCACCCCATATTCACTGAATAGGAACACAAATTTACTTGAACAAGTACGAAGTAAGTTCATTAATTCATATAACTGCGATTGATATGTCCATGAAGAATTATTACAGCAAACTAATAAAATAGTTTATTCAACGGACCAAAATTGACGAAAGTAAGTAATAATTAATATATAATTTATAAGTGATATGCACAACAACTCTATAAGAAGCGTGTGCGATCGTACCCCATATTCATTGAATAGGAACACACATTTACATTTATATTGTAAGTAATAATTACAATAAAAGCATTGATATAAGAACACAAGGTATGTAAAGCCGTCAGGGTGTATCAACAGATTATGAGTTGTTCGATTCTTTTCTGCTTCATATACAGGATACCTTCTCTGTATTAAGAATGGTGATGAACTTTTTACTTTAATGTTTTAACTTAAAATACATATATATCGAAATTGTACTTGGAATATTTACAGTAAAGCATTCCGAATTCAGTTTTTACTTCCATTGACCAAATTATACCTCTTACAAACATGGACACGTACACTAAATATATCATATATGCGTATTTAAGAAAAACAAACATTTATAATAAAAATGATAGTTTTAATTATTCAATCCTTGTGTAATTAAAGCCAGATCGAGGCTTAAGATATTTACTAATTTACTATTACTATTTATTTATAATAAATTCGAGCGGCAATATAAATCATTAACCGTAAGAACTGTATTCAAGTTTATTTTAAATAATTCATCCATGATTTAGAATCTCTTAGCCGCCTGTAGGTTAAAATAAATGTTCATAACGGGTTATTATTTTCTCCGACATTGTAAAATAACAATCATACAGGAGACTAAGTATTAAACACAACATTTTCATTGAAATATGGATATGAAACTAGACAAGGATAATCAACTAATGTACAATAGAAATTGATGGAATAAAATGTCCAGATTTTTGGCAATAAGTTCCTTGGAATCAAAGTCTCCTTACAGTAAATTTAAGCATATTACCTCTAGATAAAAATATAAATCCAAAATTTCATCGAAAACCACTTAAAAATACCATCCACACTGTATGAATGCTACAACACTTGTTGTCTGTACTTTCATACCAAGTGAAACAGTTTTACCCAGGAATACTTTTACCCAGGAAACAAGACTAGTACGTGGATATGGCACAAGATGGATCAATTTCCCGGAGATCTATTATCAGATAGCTGTTGTTAATTGCTTGTATGTACCAATGTAAGTATATTATTGAATACAAGTTAAAGCTAGTGGAGATGTTTTTCAGACATAAAGATTTGAAGTTTATGCCAAATGCAGGAGATACAGATACAAAACTTGGCTTACTCTCCGAAAAACCTTGGAATTTAAAAGTCATACAGTATTACACAATAAACATAATAGCGCGTCTATTAACACGAATACCCGTGCCATTTCGATAATTGGGATGTATTTTGCTGGGTGTAAACATTTCTTTAGATATTGGATGAGTACCGGACGGATAGGGTAATCACGTAAGTTACATAAAAGTTTGGCCGGAACCAGAGCCATCCTCTAATGAAATTAAGGGGTTCGTAGCAGTAATTATTAGGATCATATATGGAATCTTACAGTATTCGCTTGCTGGTATTAGCCTTCGTTTTGAACACTCATGAATTGATATAAAGTCAATCTTGTTTTCGACCACTTCCGAATGAAGACCATCCAATGAATAAAGGCCATTCTTTGAAAAACCATCACTGATTATTTAGCACAAACAGATCTCCGAATAAAGGTCACAATTTGACTTTCCCAAGGGTGGCCTTTATTTAAAGGTTTGACAGTAAAAAAAACTGTTAATGTTAAGTATCTCCCTAGTTGGCCTTTATTCACAGGCTTGGCCGTAATTGCTTTTTTTGTTCAGAAATTTATGTTCTACCTTGTTTGTGTTTCAACAAACGTTTTTATATAAATAAATGGCATGTTTGTGAGATAGTGAGATATTTTACCTCAATAAAGAAAGCCAGCCCACAGCATTCTTGACACGTTTTGTTATCAATATTCTTAAGAGATAGATAAAACTGTAGATATAAACAAAGATGTAATTCTACCACATTAATCAAGATATTATTTGGAGGATTCGATAAACAAAACTTGGGTAATTTATCTCAACATCTTTATCGATAATATTCAGATAACGGAAGCATGTTCCAACAACGGTAACTGTGGAACACCATAATGTTCATGACTTTCTGTTGCTAAAAGAAAATTAAAATTCATAAAGGTAATTAAGAATATCCCGAGGACTTGAAAAAAAGAAATGAATTAAGAAAGGGATGCAAAATCCTTAATTGTCATTGGTCATTAATTTTGAGTCTTACAAATGACATGGCTGTATTTTTAGAGTTAGTACCGGTCACAGTTTATCAGCTCAATCGGAAGTGTTTTCAGCAATCAGTTTACACTGGTTAATACTTCTATCACCACACTAAACATTCTTAATGAGAGTGTTTTCTCTAATGTTTGAAATAACGTTAACCGAGCCACCTCGTGCATGAGGAGTAATGTGTTCTATGGATTCCTAAGTTGATTAACCGCACCACCTCATAAAGAAACGAATTTGGAAGGCATTTGGATTCGCCAGAGGTTAGATATGGGTAGATATGTCTTTACACCAAAGAATAATTATTTACCATGCGTTCAACATATCTCATCAAGCTCTACAACGTAGTTGAATAAACCAATAAACATTTAAATCTGTTGGACAGAAAATCTAAAATCTAGCTGTACCGTGTAAGGACACAGGTTTTACTGTCGCATATATCAAAACATAATTACTTGAAACCAGCCCCACCAAGATTTAAAAACAGGCCTCGTCTTTCTTTGAACACTTTATTTCAACAAGCAGGAAACTCTGTGGTCGAGTGGTAATTGTCTCTGACTTGTAACCACGAGCCACTCAACGCTGTTAGTTAAAATCCCTATCGGGATCAGACAAATTCTCCGCGCGTGGAAGATATCCCGCTAGCTTACGGATAGTCGGTGCATCTAGCCATATGTACGCCGGAGTTCTTCCACCGCTATTTAAGTTGGAAAAGTAGCCAAATGACCGTGTCATGCGACGTTAAACCCCTGTGAAAAAGTTGATCAAACACAACAACGCTTGTTTAATATGTATGTTATTATCAGATTGCTAAAAGCTTACATAGCCAGATTTTACACTTCACATCATGGAAGGATAAAAATACATTCTGATTTTAAAGGAATTTGACTTCAGATTAGCGTGTGAACAACATGAAACGAAACCATACATCACATTATGAGTATTGTATCATAATTGTTCGCTAAATAATCACATCTTTTACACTGGGATTTAACGCCGGTTTTCATCTCTTTTTTTTCAATTATATACGGCGTTCGGTTCACCTAACCAGTTTTCCAGGACTGTACACTAACCAGTACTAACTTCATTACCCTTCCACGGGGAGCCGGCGGCAACTTCATATATGGAGGAAATTCGACATTTTTTGTCAAATTTTCTTAGAAGGGTAAATAATCAAATACTCCTACAGTATTTTTGTATTTTGTTAATAACGCTGTCACCCTTTCTATGTATGTCTGAAGACTTACACAAGAGTTAGTTTATCAAGGCATCAATATCATTGATACAAATTGGTCTACTTCCATACATAATAACAATGACATGACTGGAGTTTCCAGGTTTAGAAAGAAAATCAATCTTGGGCCTGGTTTATTAAAATCCAAATATTGCTTGCTGAAAACCATAACTTTATATTTAGAGAGCTTTAAACAACTTTAATTTATAGATTACATGCTTTTAGACTGCGATATTTACAGGAATTTTGACGATGGAAATTTCACTTTGTTATCAAACGTGATAGTAAAAGTTTTAGATGCCTCTTAAATTGACAGCAAATGTGTTAAAAACTGATGACCGCCTGTCAGGTTTCCAGGGCTGAACGCATCAATAATCTTCTAACCTGAACATTTTACAAGAAACATAAGCTTGATATAAAGTTTGGCATCCCTCTGATAAAGCAATGATTTCCTCGAGGTTAATCTATTTATTATATTATCTATAGACCCTTCGGTGTATAACAACAGGCAGTTCTCTGTAGATAGTGCATCAATGTTTACCTTTATAAAATAACATAAACAAAAAACGCAACAATGTATTAAAAGTATATAAAGGACTGTTTGCAAACAAACTTATTCTGATTATCTATGGTAATACAAAATTATATGAATCACTCTACTGAAAGCTCATTATGATGACCCACATCCACAACAAACTGATGTGCTGATTCAATTTCGATAGTTTTGTATGTTGATGGCTAAAGTTAGTGATCAGTGACCTAAAATTTCTCCATTCTTTTTCTACCGATAACAACATGTATCTGTAATAGGAGGCAGAAAAAAAAGTTCCCGATGCGGGGCTCGAACCCGCGACCTTCTGCTTGCAAGTCAGCTTCTCTACTAACTGAGCTAATTGGGCAGACAGGCATACAAACTACTGTAAACACATGCATTACATATACAACACTGTTACATATCTTTAACTCTAGTTTTGATCTGAGACTGTATGGAGGGCGAGGGATGCACAACCTCGTCAGAGATTCATTGGAACCCATATGTTTCGTAGCACGATCCTCAGCGTTCTATCTCTGGGTGATGTCCTTGGAATGCATGGTCATATTGTGATTGTCAGGCAGAAATCATGAGTAATTTTGTGAACTAAAGATTTTCAAGACGATTATTATTAATAGCAGGATTTTTTGCAGAAAGCAACATTATTATTATCAGGCTTTCTAGCAGAAAGCAACATTATTATTAATTTATGTAGTTACTTTAGTAAGATCGTAAAGACTAAAGATGTACGAAGATACGAAGACCAACAGCGAAACAAAATTGTTTGTGAATGTTAATCACATTATTAACAAAATATGTTACACGAAATAAAATCTGAATAATAGATTTAATGCAAATTACAAGGGGGTGGTACAGTTGAAATAAACAACATATTTCATTTTTTAAGCGGACTGATATCTACGCTGTATTTTTTACTATTGGAAACAATTGTGCTGGAAGGTAATTTACGGTCCGTCTGTAAACCATATCACTTAGACATAACAACATTACACTTAGATAGAACGTGTAAACCAGATGAAGTATTTTGTTAAAGATTTGTTTGGATTGATGAAGCATCGTCTTTCTGTTTTACTCGATTAGATGCACGTGTTTTGTCAAATTCCTTAGGTAGAACAAGACCACTTTACATATTATTTACACTAATCACTCATGATTGTCGCCTTAAGGGTGACTATCTTTAGAAGCATCCATTAATCAGTATTTTATCCAATATAACCAAGGGTTATTTATTGTTTGCAAACAAAGTAATGGATTCCTACTTCGATGTTTAATGCGAAATGGAACATGTTATTTATTCATGACAAATACTTCAACAGAACGTGATTACGAACAAGCGAATCAAAATGTGTACCATAATTTATCAAGGAATCAAAATCTTCTATTAGAACCATACATCATTTTTTCATTGGAGTTTAACACCGCACCAACAACCAGGGTCATTTGGCGACATACCAGCAACGGTGGAGGAAGACACATTCCGCACGTGCGAAATTAGGTCCTGGTAGGGATTCGAACTCACAACCGTGAGAGGCTAGTGACTATCAATCAGACCATGACCGCTTAACAAGAGAGGCCACTTCGCCTCAAATCAAGCAGAACAAATATAAAACATTCAGGTATCGTTGAAATGTCAACGCGCTGGTCTAAATAATGTTTCATATAATTTATGCTTATTACTTTGTAGTTTTGTATAAGAATGACAAAATAGTTCTTTAGGAGAAAATTATGGCTTAATTAAGTAAAAACGAATGTCGACTGGTCGGTACTGGGAAACAAACAATTTATCGATTCATGATCTAGATCTAATATTTTGGAGAAAATCGTTAAACAATTCTTCAGAATGATGAAAATTCTTAGAAATTTCTCCAGGTTATGAACACTTTAAGTACAGTATCATAGAAGCCTCTTAGGAGATATTGTTAACGTAATCTAGGGAATGAACAGCCTTCTCAAAGTTAAGTGATTTTTTGGTGGATAATAGACACAATTCAAAATTGTTATAAACGATTGAAAATGAATATGAAACAAACGGATCTTAGTTCGTTCAAATATAAAACATAAGTATGTAAGCACAGTGTAAGTCATTAACAAGCTTTTAAGTTAAATATGTTCTACTTTGATATTCTTAATTGTACATTAAGTTTAATTATGTATGTCGGAATCTCTACATCAACGAAAATACAAGGTGGCTATCATTGTGTCGAGAATTTTGGACGCTGTTTTCAAATCTTCTTGATTTAATTAGTCTACTTTTATAAAATGACATCATACAATCGAGATTTTGTTCATGCGCACATTGTGCCACGTGCCCGAAAGAGAACAGGAAGTCACAAACAAACACAAACAATGTATGATTATATTATAATGTTTTATTTGTAGGGTACCATAATCTTATCTAGGTCAAATAAAAATATCCAGCTCTACAATATATATTTGGGAAGAAATTGTTTAAGAAAAATGATTATAATGAAACAATATTTTGTTATATAGGCAGGTATATGACCTTAATTATCTAATAAATGATAAGTTTAAGATGAAAGCTGTCCAGTCTGTAACCTATTGGATTGCATGAGGCACTTTTGTTATATGAGTTTTTACTGATGGTTCAAATGTTTGAAAAATAGTAAATTGGTGATAGACGTCGTTAAATTAAAACATTACTGGCACATCAAAATAGTTTCAAATACTGCACAAACCAAAAGGGTAGTCTCTTTAATGAAACGATATCGGGAGCATAAGTTTCTCGTGCTAAGTTTTTCAAAATAACCAAAACAACGCCTTCGTAAATATACACGTTTGATATTAGAGTTGCCTCTCACCGCTGTGAGTTCGGGACTAAATTTCACAAGTGAGAAAGTTGTTCAGCTTGCCTACGGAAGGTATAAGTCTGTCGTCTTCCTCCACCGTTGAAGCTGGAAAGTCACAAAAAGACACTGGCTGTTGGGGCGACGTTAAATTCCAATGAAAAAAAATGGACAGACACACTTACATTGGGCGGCGATCTGTGCCATATTTAAAATACAATGTTGACCGAACAAAGGAATGGCGTAACCATGGTAATATAATTTACTATTGTGTGCTTAGTAAAGCACAAGATGAATTGTCAAACACCTGTTGGTACAAAACATTCAGTTCAGAAAAAAACATGTTTATCTCACGTAGAAGCGTATCCTGATAATCTTGCCTCAAAACGATGTCGTTAACCTTATCGACACGGTGATTAGCAAACTTTACAACACAACTGCACACATATAATGATTTCATGAGGAATTCACTTCAAAGTAAATATACTATACAGTCAAACTTTGTTTACGGTCACCTCCTTATAAAGACCACCATGTGAATAACCGTCACTGGTTATTTATAACAAACTGACCTACGAATAAAGGCAATATATCTGTCAATAAAGGCCACATTTTGTCTTTCAAAAGGGCGGCCTTTATACACAGATTTGACCGTACCGTCAAACACCAGTTTTGTTAATGGGTTAAACGCCGTTTTTCAACAATTGTCAGTTACATATACGGCGGCCGGTTCACTTGACCAGTTTTCCTGGACTGTATACTAAGCAGTACTAACTTACCCTTCCACTAGGAGTCGGCGACACACAAATAGAGGAAAATCGACATTTTTGTCAAATTTTCATAGAAGGGTATGACCTGCCGCGACCGGGATTTGCGAACTAAGTCCAGCGAACTAACTACTGGACCACGGTCTAAACACCACTCAATGGCCACTCGTGAATAAATAGATTAATTACAACGATGTGAATAATGTTCACTCCTTAATTAACTTTTAATTGGTTTTATTGGTAAATTGTATAAGATTACAAATCATCTACTTATAGAAGTCAGTCTTTTCTCTCCCTATGATGGTTATCGGTCACAGGTTTATCTTTTATTTTGTTTATTTATATATTCATTATGCATACACCTGTGAATTCCATTGTTTTATTTCGTAAAATAGATTAGAAATCTGATGTTGAATAGTCAAGGTCTATTCAATTTCAAAAATCCATTTTTTAAATCATTTAAACAATAATTCTAATGCGGTATTTGATCACTCTCCAAATCCCGATGGATGGAAAGGCGTTTCCTTGGATACAGGATGCACGCTTCTTCAGAATCGAGTTATATGTGTGCTTCATGAAATTAAAATCATATTCAAAATAATTATGATAATTTTTTTTTCTAATAAATAATGCATTTGAAAACTTTCAGGATTTGTATGCTGATCAAGTATGTAAATACGTCCATGCACGTGCGCACGTGCGTATATCAAAACGTGCCGAACAAATCAAACAGAAATAGCATAATTGATAATATAAAATCATCGGAAACCATAACAAATCAAAATTCAGGAACATTATGGCGGACTGTACACGTTTTTGAATATGTCATCCATTTGATTTTTCGATATCTCATGTTTTCCCCGTAACGAATTACCTAACCATTATTTGTGTCAAAATATCGGAAGTCATAATCATACAAAGGATAGACGTTTTCTGTATCTTGTACTTCAATGCATACTGATACGTTAATTTGAAAAAAAAACTAACACAATAAATTACAGTGCAGCCTCTCCAAAGCAACACACTTTGGGAGCAGCAAAAGTATGTAGTTGTTGAGAGGTTGTCGCTCTAGAGAGGTCAAATTAATAATTAAATCGTACTGTGCGAAAATCATGCTGTTGTTGAGGGGAGGTTGTTGCTCAAGATAGGTCAAATCAATAATTAAATCGTACTGTGGGAAAATCATGCTGTTGTTGAAGGGAGGTTGTTGCTCAAGATAGGGTCGTCCTGGAGAGGTTGGACTGTATTTTAAAGGAATAAAGTAATAAAAGAAAACAGCAAATGTTTACTGTTTATAATCGTTTATGGCATTCCTAAAATATAGCATAACGTGTACCCTACAGGGCTTTCATTTGACCCTTAAAACAGCATTCCGAACCTTGAAATCAAAGCTTTTGACTCTTGAGAGTTTGATTCAAAGGGTCAAATTTACAATCAAATCAGAATGAAATTCCGTTTACTCTTCGAATTATCATCAGCTAAGGGCCATTTTTGATACTCATCTTTTGACGTCTAGTGGAAACACTGCCGTAGTCAGAAAGATATGAAATTTTCAACTATTTTCCAGAGTTTTATACAGTACGCTAAGCATAAGACTAATGATGCGACGATATTGTTAATTAGAGCTTTCTAAAGATGGTAACATTCCGAAATTGATAGAAATTACAAAAAAAAGATATTTCTGATGAAGAAAACAGAGTGCGGATACATAAAATCTAAGAATATGAGATACTGGCGCAAAAATGAGCAGAAGTATTTATATTAATGTAAAAACTCGATGTAGAAGAATTTTCATATTCTGGTGTACGTCATAAACTCCTATCTCATAAAACTCTAATCATAAGATTGTTTCACGTGTAACTACACGCACGCTCTCATCACACAGAGGTAATTTCTTAGAACTAACTCGGCACATGATGAGTAGCATAATATGTTTTGGTGGTGTTTGATAAATTGCTCATCAGGTGTAAAATAGAAGATACAAAACTTTTCCCGATGTTACAACACTTTAAATACCAAGGTCTTGTCATTATCTGTATTCCATGACTTTTGTGAAATCATTGCCAAGACCCTCGTTTCATAACAAGCTTAAGTCTCTTGTTATTGTTTAAACTCTCGTGTATCTATCTAATTAATAATGTTCTGGTAAAACATTTTTTAGTAAGTCTGAACAATAAACAACCAGTCGAGAGAGTGAGCGTTTTGATTTGATGTAAAACCTGTAGTGCTGAGCTACATCAACAAAACAAAGTCTCAATGTGATGTGTTAATTATATAGTTATGGGAACGATAGATGATTTCTTCGATAATTTTAATATATTTTGTTCTATTTCTGTGATAAGTAATGAAGTTAATTTATGAAATAAAATGCCTTTCGTACGCAGGCCGATTTAAAGAGGGAACGAATGACTGTCTAAGAACGATTTTTTTCAATGCGGTATCTCATAATAGAACTCTGAAGCCGTCATCGAGAGTCATGGGAAACACTCTAATTCATACCAGAACAGCTTATTGTGACATTTGCTGCCTTTTTTAATTCTCCATATAAGCTCGTTATTTTCTTCCTGAGTCCAGAACCCTGTGCAGACAACATGTACAGGATGAGAACCATAAGTATCAAGTGTTAGTACAATAGTTCGAGTGTTTATCTATAGTTTAAAATAATGGGTCAATCACTAGTCAAATATCAGCCATATGCTTGAATATTCTCCTGCTTCACACAGATTGGATCACTTTTAAAACGTGCGAATATCAAATACAGTCAAACCCATGAACAAAGGCCACCATTGGGAAAGACAAAACAGCCCCTTTATTAACAGGTGGCTTTTATTCGGAGATCAGTTTGTTCTGAATAATCAGAGACAGTTTTTCAAAGAATTACAAGGTGGTCTTTGTTCAGAGGTGACTGCTAGCAGAAGTTTAACTGTACATACATCTGGGATATTTCATCATTTAACGAGTACGTATGTACTTAATTATAACCATAAACACATGCAACGTTCGTTGTTTTTACTAACTACATGTATTTCTAAACTCGCTAATGAGAAACTATCATAACATTGACACAGATTTATCATCACACAGAAAACCTAAGTATCAAGTGTGATAATAACAGACATTATCGTTTAACCTATTTACTGACACTGTAATCATCTCCCGGATCAAACGAGTTTCTACTTACGTAATCCTGTGATGATATCTGTCATATATGACAAATAGAAATACTTTCCTAGCATGAAATGATTTAAACACTTTTCATAATATACAATGAACAAACAGCATTTTTCAATTTAGACTTTTTTCTAGCATTCCGTGGCTAATAAATCACGCGCTAAGTGTTACTTAGAACATTATGTTTGCTGTTTTTGGCTCGTTTTTTCACAAGTCATAATATATGAATTATTAAATTCTGACACATGCTTGACCCCACCCACTCTTTGCTTGTATTATGACCATTTGATAACTTCGTTAAATGATGCAAAATTTCAGCTGTCTGGAATCTGATACATCAATATATATATTTCCACCCACTCCGCCCGCTTTTAATGAGAATACCACGTGTTCGCGTCTTGCAAGTCATTCAACAATGTTGGTTGAAATTATTCTTATCTTTACATCATATCTATCATAACAAAATTGTACCATAGGTCATTTTAAGAAATAAAAAATGAACAGGGCAGCCTCACCCAAGTGCATGGTATCTTGTTTATCGTTGACACGTATTTTGCTATGAAAATATATATAAAATCGTGAATCTTTTACTACAGTTGTATAATATGAGGCCTAAGCAACCAAGTTAGATTGTGTATTTCATACCGTATTTTTACTGTATGAATACTGTTTCTATTGACATATTTTTACAAATGAACGCACTTAATAAGTAGACATGGTAAACATGTTTCTCAAACAAGATATAGTAAAGGGAAATAATTCTGTAAGTAATATTGGCCGTCTGTCTTTGACTATATTGGAGTTACCTCCCTTGTTTAAGCGCTGTGTTCATCCATTCGAGAACTTTGAATACATTGCCCTGTTTTACATTCATCACAGTCGATATATGAAACAACAGAACTGTATTCCTACCACTTGAAATCGAAACAAACATTTACATTAAACTCCAATTTATCTTAAAATCTGAATAATTGTTTTAAGCAATCGAGAACTTTTATTACCGACAATATTCATTTGGTCTTTTTGAAGAATTTTGGGGAAAGAATTGACGTCACTAGAAGTGCTTAACAATAAATATAAAGTTACCATAGAATGAATGTTGAAATGTTCTTCTGAATTCTACCGATAAGTTTATTTACGATTTCTTAAACGACCACATAGTGTTCAAAATATGCTCACAGGATGGTTATTACAGTATGAACTACCAAAGCTTCCTGAGGAGAATTGTTCTCAGAATTTACAGAACGGAGAGGTAACTGTATGTATGAATTTAGACCACAAATCCTAGTATCGTATCAACTTACGCATTCAGATTGTATTCTGAGCTATACATTGAAAACCTTAAATGATTTCTCGCCAGGACAAAGAGTAATACCTTGTTTTGATTTATCAATACTTAACAAGAAGATTTTAACTTGTTTGTGATAATGCCTTTTGGATCGTTTCAGAGGCTAACATGCCATTTTAATTTAGAAATTCAAAAGTTTAAAGTATCAGACTGAAATCGGGACTATTTTGTTGGCGATAGATTCGCTCAAGGATACTCAATAACACACTGACCTCATTCTTGCCGTGTATCAGGTCCATTTCTGAAAGTAGTTCCAATTCACGCCGCCTGGAGTCTTCTTGTACTTTCTTGATATAACTTTGTAGTTCTTCCACCTCGTCCTCAAGTAGTACACACTTTTCTTCCTTGGATTTTATTATCATTCTTAGATCATCTAGAAGTAAATAAAAAAATCTAAATTAAGTAAAATAATATAAACATTCAGTCAAACCCGTGATAAAAGGCCACCCTTGGGAAAAACAAATTGTGGCCTTTATTGTCAGATGGTCTTTATTTGGAGGACAATTTGTTCTAAATAATCAGTGAAGGTTTTCCAAAGAATGCCCTCTATTCACAGGATAGTCTTTAGACACAGTCACAAACATAGGTTTTTTGCTGTAATGCATGCACTTTTTTCGGTAAGAATATCTTAAAGTCGTACTGGTTTTGAAAATGTATGTATCACTAATTCTTGTGCCTAAATCAACGAATGTGGAGGTACTTGACGATAAAAAACAAATAGGATATCATATTCCTGAACAAGGCAGATAACTCAGCCAGACAGAATGTAAATATTTCAACGATAACCTCCCTTGGAAAACTCGCTGATGGTGATTATAACGTAATATTAACGATACAGATCTTAACAACTAGATAAGGTATTACGAGTAATCAGAATGTTATTTACATTACGCGAGGTATCTAAGTTTTAGTAGTTTATCATGTAAAAATGCTTGTATAACCCACTATTAGAATTCTTAAGCGCAAAAATTATGATACGGAGTCGACACTGTACACCTCAAATAGCGACCGCCTCCAATATTACGACCACCTTCTTATAACTTACTATAGTCAAATTTAATAAGGAGACCACCTCAATATTACGACCAACTTTTTCCGGTGAAGGAGGAGGTCTCATTAATGAAGTTTCACTGTACTCCATTTGTATCCTTTAGACCAAAATTTGCGCCTATAGACATGAATCCTCTGTTTGGTATGAAATTACACAATAAGTATATTTTTTCATAATTCCATTTTACTATCATTTTCCCTACTCCTTGGTGGGTGGTGTTTTTTCATCCAAATATTTGACGGAATTCCAAGTTTTGTAACCGTACTTAACACAGCATGTCAATTAATTTATCGAATTAAATCATCTACAGTTTGGTTGTTAAAATTATATTACCACTTGTAGATTTCATGCCAATGTTTTATTAAAACCAAAACATTTTTTGTATAATTTAATCTAACTGTTTTTTTTTTAATTTTATGAATAAAATTCATAAATTTCCATAATTGTGTTATATGAAATAAAAACAATGCATAACCAGTTCACTCAAAACTTTTTTCATTGCACTTATTTGCAGTATCGTTAACATTGTGGCACCGTTAAATGTCGCATCGCCGTGAAATGTCGCACTTACCGTTAGATGTCGCATCGCCGTTAAATGTCGCACTTACCGTTAGATGTCGCATCGCCATGAAATATCGCACTTACCGTTAGATGTCGCATCGCCGTTAAATGTCGCACTTACAGTTAAATGTCGCATCGCCGTGAAATGTCGCACTTACCGTTAAATGTCGCATCGCCGTGAAATGTCGCACTTACCGTTAAATGTCGCATCGTCGTGAAATGTCGCACGAACTGTAACTGTAAGTGCGACATTTGACGGCAATGCGACATTTAACGGTGCCACAAATATTTCATAATCAATAAAACAATATAAAATGTCAGTCGGCAAAATGTGTTATCCCGTGTAGTTTTATTATTTATTTAAAATAGAACAAATGAATGGAGTTGTGTAGTTTTCATTTATTTGCAATATTCCTCTGGAATTTTAATCACCTGTACTAAAACAGATGTCTACGTTTTAAGAAATTCAGATAAAAATAGATAAAGTGAAATTTATAAAATGCACATCTCACGGGTAACATAAATCGAAGAGTTTTTCGTATTCTCATTGCTTTTTATTTATGATTGGATAAAAACGAGGTTACTCAATACATCTTAGTGCTTACGTTTATAAGTTCAACATTTTAAACTTTTCAAGCACTTTATTTACATACAAATAGGAATTATTACCGACTAGTAGACTTTATTTCGTTGCGATGATTATAATAACGATAACTATATTTCTACCACATGTTCTGTGTCATATTGCATGTGTTACGATGAAAACTGTTCACAAATAAACGAACAATGTAATCAATTTTATTACGCGAGAATATACCGTGTAACCCCACTAGAATGGCCCTCGCTTGAGCAACAACCTCCCTGCAACAACAGCATAATTTTCTCCTGCTGGACGATTTAACTACATGTAATAATTCAACCTCTCTAGAGCACAAACCTTTCATCAACAACACAAATTTCCTTCTCCCAAAGGGTGTTGCTTTGGAGAGTTTGCACTGTATGAACATACATGTACATTTTGCACTTGTCTGAATTAATACAGATTTTTAAACAGATCATCCAAGCTTGAATCTATCTTTTAATACTTATAATGTTCACACCTTGTGCATTGATATATTAATGAGCGAATATTATCCTCAAAGATGAGACCCAGATTATGGACGAACTAAATCATGGTAACAAGGTGTGTTAATATAAACATTTGTCCAAAAATATGATAATGTTTGGTTTTTCGCATAGAGCTTTAATCATGCTGGTTTAAACGATAGTGTTTGTTAAGTACTTGTGAACTATTAAGAGCAAATTGTATTTACCAGAAAACAAAACAACAAAATGAGTTCAACGGGTCAGCACCATAAAATTAACTCAGGCCAAACATAAATAAATGTTTGCTTGCGATGTCAGGTCGTCCAACTAATAGCGGTTGTATAACAAAACTGTAGGCCGCGACCGTGGTCTAATGGTTAGTGCGCTGGTTTTGGAACCCGGCGATCCGGGTTAAAATTCCGGTCGCGGTAGGTCATACCTTACAATGAAAATATGACAATAATTTTCCTCCGTATATTAGTAGAAGCAATATTGTTGTTGAGAGGTTCTTGCTCAAAAGAGGGCCGCTCTGGAGAGGTTGCATTGTAAATTTGTTCTGAAAAGGTCGCTGAAACCAAATTGTTTTTGACTAGTAGCCCCATGGTATTTTTCTTACTGACGGCTCATGCAGCATCAGGTAGACTATTCTACTCTATTGTATTCACCTGTGGGTTTCAAGACTCACAATGTACAAAGAAACACCAGTTTTTTTCCAGGTACAGGGGTAAATTCTGTGTTACAACTACCTGCCAAATTCATACTTAATTTGATGTACGGGAATTCTTGAGAAACGAAACAGAAAAATGTAATTTACTATCGATGAAATATTTATTAATGTCGTTGAGAAAATTGTTTACAACTTTCAACGAAATATATAAACTGCGTGGAAACGAGTCGGTTTATAAAAGACCGAAGTAATAATGTATAATTCTTACAACGAAAACATTCCAAAAAAATGTATACATATGTTACAGTGCAACCTCTCCAAAGCAACACCCTTTGGGAGTACCAAAATTATGTTGTTGAAAGGTTGTTGCTCTAGAGAAGTTAAATCAAGTTAAAGCGTGGGAAAAAATCATGTTGTTGAAGTGAAGTTGTTGCTCAAGAGAGGACCGCTCTGGAGAGGTTTCACTGTATTTTGATAATTTAAATGGATTAGCTGCTATTTTTATCATATATGTATTTTAATACATGCGTGTCAACAGTTTTAAAGTTTTGAATAGGTTTGTCTTTTACTAAATATTTATTGAGACTTGCACTTTTACTAATTTTTGACGTTTAGTACATAAAAATACAATGTATTATAAAACGCGCACTTTCTTTTTCCTGACTAGATTTTATATGTAAATTGTATAGGGAGGAAATATTAAAAACTCGTCCAAAAGCATGTAGTCGTTGTGATGAAGTGGTCGTATTGTTGAGATGGTTGCTTTGTGAGGCTTCACTGTACAAATAAACAAAAGTAAAACTTATTATGGATATTATCTGGCAGTGAAAATCTCTTCTTGTGGCAGTTAGCTGCCAGTTGACTGTACGGGAACAATTATAAGAACGAGTTTCTCGAAGATCACCGAACACAGCTGAATTCATTTGATACGTAACACAGAACTAGCCAAACACTGGAGAGAATTTATTCTTTGGAAGTGTTTTGTGTGAGTTTTTTTGTATGAGCAATAACTTGAAGGACAATTGATTTCAAACACAACTGTTCAAAGAACAATTTGAAATTTACGTTTTATTGTAACCATAGAAGTGCCACTCTAAATCTTGAAGCTTCACATTCTTTGAATATCTTGTGTAATTGAATGAAAACGTTTGAACAACGGGAAACATATTTTTCTCGCTTCAAGAGAAGGTAAAATGACGTACATGAGTGTTATAGATGTTAAACCTTTCGTCTTTGAATACCATCTGAATGTTTCATTCATGCTTGGTCTACAGTTTAGATGAGGTGGGGGTGATACATTTATGACTCTCGATGTTATCAAACCAAGTTTGAGAAATAATGCTTCCTAGAAGGAAGCTTACACTGAAACTCCGTCTTGTAATTAGTCAATATTCCATATAGTAAGTTTGTTTTATTCGTCGAGCGCGAGTGGAAAATTAAGTACACAAAGAATTAAATCTGAATTAATGAAATTTAATGAAAGCTAAATATATTCTGGTATCATGTCTGCAAGCATTTATGGATTACTGTAGCAACGAATGAAATAACTATTGCAATATGTTTAAATTATCTACAACAGAAAATATATGTTTTGGATAAAAGTTGAAGAGGAAATCAAGTCTTTATGTTAAACTTTATTTACAAATATTGAGATCGTCCCTGTAAATAACTGGATGTACCTCAGGCTTATAACAGATTATTCTGGTGAGAATCATTACATAGCTGCAGGATGAAGTAAGGTGTTATGTAGTAAACTTTATATACAGAATCATGTTCGTGCCATCGTCCTCGCAATATATCGCTTGTCGTTTCATCATGATACAAATTTGCTACAACTTAATGTTAGGATGGGTTTATCTATAGAAGCATACTAATATGTAGCAAGTATTGAAATTATGGTCACGGTTAAATCTGAAGAAGATAGATGGAGTCTTCATACCTCAAATGTAACTAGTGGATTTCACACTTTGTGATTTTCACACAATGAAATTTAATAAATTATACTGTGACATTTTTTCTTGTTTTCTTAGGTTTTACGTCTGTTATCAATAGTTATATACCGCGAGCAGATAACCTTATCAGTTTTCATGGATTCTCTACTAAAATATATTCCGCAAGTAACCGTCTCCTTCTTCTGTGAACTGGAGTATAAAATACCGTCTGAGGCCTTTGGCACACTGTCCTCAAAATGACAACATTTACCGCGCCAATGACTCGGGCTCAAATGCCCGCAGGCCTAACGCTCTACCTATTCATCAGGCGAGCTGCCATGATGTAATGTGAAAGCATTATCGGTATGTCGAATAAATGCGTTAGGATAAAGTAAGGTGACGACAAACGATGTCTCTTTATTGTACCGGCATTGCATTTTCCATTTATTTTCATTTAACAAATATCCGCACTGCCAACAGCAATCCTTCAATTCAGTAGTTTCTTGTTACATAAGAATCAATTAATTTTCCACAAGGATTCTCACCACTTAAGTTTACGATGTAATCAGTGATATATGACCGTTTTTACCAGGTACAGTTCGATATAAGACAGTTCCAGTCTCGTAGGGTGTTAAAAGATTTATTTCTCTCTCATCAATAAATCCAATCAACAAACGAGCTCTTATCTCTAAATGCTTGATAAGCAAATATAACTTAAACGTATGCATTTATGATAACCTGGAAATATTTATCTCACATTAATCAAATACAGTAAAACCTTTGTTTGCGGTCACCTCCGAATAAAAGATCACCCTGTGAATAAAGACCATTCTTTGAAAAAACTGACCTCCGAATAAGGCCATCTGTTAATAATGGCCACATTTTGTCTTTCCCAATGGTGATCTTTGTTCACAGGTTTGTCTGTATTGCCATTATGCATAATCATTTCGCTTTGGCTCGAAAACACTAACAAGCAATGTTACAAAATTACACGCATTACATTTATTTTGGACGATTTTAAGCGGAGTCATGCGAATTTACATTGAACAGGAAGTTCAGAAAACCATTAGAAAATCCTCAAAGAACTTTCAGACAAATCATTCGCTTAAATGGATTGTAAATTGCAACATGAGAAATAAATATTTCCATCGACAGGAAACCCAATGGTTAAGGTCAAGAATTTCGCCTAAGTGCTAGCGAAGGCCAAACTTCTGACTTATTTAGTGAGATAGTAATTGTGTAGTTGAAAGAAAGGACTGGTGATAAGACACAACTACACACCAAGACCACGCCTTAATTAAAACAGCCACCTCAAACTGAGATTATCTTGAAGATCATAGAAAAGGTAAAAAGGCCAAACATCAATATTAATGCAACTGTATTATATTTAAGACATATTGTCGTCACTTTAAGCAGACTGTCTTATAGTCCACAATTTTTCTTCTTCAACACAAATTCTTTTTTGTCGATTTGATTTTTTTCTCAAGGCACAACTTGGCTATACAGGTACTTAATGACATACTGTAGAGTGATGTGTTTTTAGTATTTGGGGCGGAGCAAACAAATTCAGTCACATTGACTGAGAATTGTGAAATACCAATACCACGACATTTTGTTGAAAAATCAAGACTCGACAGAATGATCTACAGAGAATGATATTTGACAGTTAAGAAGAAAATATTTGTACTACAGAAACTGTGTTGATTTAGAGGTGAAGCGCAGACTTTTCACTCGTAGATGTTTACCTTTAAGGTGTTTTAAGCCCCATATCTTCATTATAATTGACTGAATGTTTTTCTTCAATTTAAAAATACGTGTAACATTTGAATAAAAATCTTCATAACGGTCACATTCAATCTTATTGAACAACCACTGTATGTATGAATCCTCGTCAGAAGACTGTCGTGTTAAGTTTGATTAGAATGGAAAATTTTGTTGGCGATTATTTTAATACTAGTGTAGAGAACTGATTGCACGTAGTAGGCTTGGCTTATCAGCATACAGTTATTACCATCCAGTTTATCGGCTCTGTGCGAAGTGCACCATAATTATTCTATTATTCAGAACAATCATACATCGAGGTGTTTATTTGTTTTACATGATTTCAAGCAAAATTGATTAATCGATAACATTATACAATACGAGTTCACATTCATTCTATTGTAAGTTATTTTAGTATAAAATCAGAGTGATCATGACCCAGCACATACTGCTAGAGGTACAATAATGTTCTGTTTCCTTCAAGCATATAGACATTATTAATTTAATAGTAAAGTACAGGGCGTAACAAGTTGCCAATGATAAGCTATCAACAACGAAAAAACAACAATGTTTTTAATGTAGCGGACCATTTCCTCCAATAAGTCTATGAGACGTTAGGTCAATGTCGGTGACAATGAAACAACATGCAACACATGGTTAGGCTACAAAAAAGTGGTCAAGTTGAAAAAAATAGCGTAGGTAGGACACAGAACTTTTCTTGTCCATATAGCTTACGGAAGGTTGGTTGTTCTGCCCAGGTGTAGGCCTTGGGGCTTCTTTCACCAATAAAACTTGGAAAGTCGCCAAATGCCCCTGGATATTGGTCCGACGTTAAATCCCAGAGAAAAAGACTCACATAAGAACCTGAGTTCTTATACATTACTTCACATGACTCTGTTGTCTAACTAACCTCACTCAGCAGAGAGCGTGGTTATATTAGTTTAATTAACGTAAATATTTCAGCTTTTATCAATATCAGACAAAAAAAATATTTCTACCTTACTACAAAAATGTTTAACAAGCATCGGGTAATTCTCAAAAATATTTCGTTAAAATAGAAAAGGAACTACAAGAATATTTCACATAACAACGTCAAATATACTTTACGGATGAAAGCGGTAGATAAGTATAGATTAACATAGCAAACACGTTTGTGTCAAATCAGATATCACTCAATAAATACATACTACCTCATGCAGATAGACAAGTATTCATTAGCGTAACTGTTTAGACAATTTTAACATTAAGAAAAGGAAAGCTTATTTAGCACGCACCGACGGATTGTTTATAAGCAATGAAACTGGGAGTTACATTATTTCAGCCAAAATGTAAGACCTTGTGACGATTAGTCGTAAAACATTGTATATTATGATTAACTGTTTATACCATCTGCTAAGACACCGCCACATTTATCATTTTAAACATCCATCAACTATTTCAAAATACACACGTATCTGTATATGAATTAATATATTTACGACAACAAAACCTATGTATAAGTAATAAAGTTCTTCTTCGCGATCCCAGATCGAGGAAAAATATTACAATTTTCTTGGCAACAAATTTTACATTAGATTGTATTTAACAATTCATCATCTCTTTTGCACAGTATGTTGTTGCATAGTGTGATAATAATAGTAATATTGATGATGATGATAACGATAATGTTGTTGATGATGATGATGATAATGTTGATGATGATTATAAATTTCAATACATCAAAACATGTTTAGTCAAAACATGCTGCATGTGCAATAAAACCTCAATAATGAGACCACCATTTGGGACCCGAAAAATATATCGTAATAATGAGGTGGTCTCATTATCAAGTTGAATCATAGGGGAGTTATTGAAAGCCGGTCCGAAAATAAATGGTCGTTATGACAAGGTGGTCGTTATATTGAGTTGATCGCTGTGCGTGGTTTAACTGTACCATGTCAAAGTAACATAAATACTTGATATTGGCAGCCTTGGATACATAGACACTGAAGCAGAACGGTAGGTACTTATAGGTGAAATTCCTCATATTGATAGCTAATGATTATTACGCAAAAACAAATTTGATCATACAAGCGTAATTATGATAATGGGAATATAAAGAGATGCTGAATGCTATGACTTATGTAAATATTCTCTCATTAGCACGCCTTATTGTAATGAATATTTATAGTCTGGTTGATCTGTAGCGTGTTTCTCGTGTTGTTTATGATAACGCTACATTGCAGCGGTTTGTTGTTATAGTGATGTAAACATTTTGTGCATCTAGTTTTTTTTTGCAAGCTTTTTCACCATTTTTCACACTGTTTGTGTAGCATTTCGGCTATAAATGTTACAGAATAAAAACTTGACGCGCTTACTATTTAGCATTTGCTTGAAAATAAAATCAACTTTTTTCGACAAAATAAGATGGATGACATTACCTGAACACCCACAGTTAGCAAGAACTTTGTGTAGTAACAGGAATTATTATCTTTTCTTGAAACAGTTTTTGTTACTTATTCAAATATTACGTACATAGTTAGCAGTAATGTCATTTATGTAATTTTGTGCCAATCGTTTCAATTATGTTTACTTTAGAGATGTATAAAAACTATGAAAAACGCTGATTATTGAAGACAAGAATCACAGAACAAAGATTAAATTTGACAGGTATGAGAAATAGATGCCATTTAGAAACGATTCGTATAAATTGAGGTTCTTACAAAATTGCCAATAAAATCTTCGTCTACCACTTATTTAATCCATGCCAGTACTTTTACAAAATATTGAAGTTGGATTTGGGTCCAGCGATGCATCTTGAGAGACACAGTGAAAATTTACTGTGAATCCTTAATTTGAGATACAACAAATGGTTGTTATTGGACCAAACGGTTTTAGCGTTTACAAACATAATACAGATAGACAAATAAAGGGATTTCTAGGAAAAAATCATACAAAAGATCCCACCTTCCCCAAAATACTACCTTCCTAAAACTCAGCCCCCCCAAAAAAAACCCGAATAGATGGAAGCACTCGCTACTTTCTTTCAACTTCGGTACGTTCGGTTACGTGATTCAGTTAACAGACTGAAGCCCAGTCTAAGTATACAGACTTTTCATTGGTTGATTTTCAAATTGAGTTTAGAAACAACCAATCAGATTTGTTGGATGTTGTGACTGGTATCCAAGTTCAGTTTTAACCTTAAAGCATGCACCATAATGAACGCTACGATTTTTTGAAGCTGCAAATGCGAAATTAAGCGAACGTGACATCAGTATGACAATCTAAAATCACAAATATGTCAATGTCACTTCTCGGTAGGTCTGTGGAGTGATTACATTATCATTTCAACGTCTAGCAAACTAATTGCGTTGCGGAAAACGAAATATATACCGGTTTATATAACAAACATATTCGAAGCAGCCGCCAAATTTCTTGAAAAGGGAGATGGCCGTCTGCAAAAGAATACCCTTCGCCACAAGATAAAACTATTTTGGGTTTCTAATTTATTTCAGCGTTTCCACAGACATCAGTAGACCAAAACCTAATTAGCGTTACTGCATTTCAATGATGTAAGCAGGGGATTTTTAGGCACAAATGCCATCTTCTTGCTTCAGAATCCTTCTTTACGAACGAAATTACGTGGATTCTAAAACCAATATCGTTGGAAAGTTAATGCATCAACAGCTGCACTCAGTATTTTTAAAAACATCAATAGATATTAGGCATAAATTAGGTATACTTTGAAAATCATTTGATATTTGAATACCCTGCAAACAAAGAACCACGTTACTGACGCTAAAATAAAAGGTTAGTTTTCAAATATCGCAACATAATGGTTAAGGCAGTTGACTAGACTTGTTATTGTCATGTTAGTCCAAATAAAACGTACCAACGTGCATGTAATCAGACTCGGTTGTATTGAAAGTGTTGCTTATTTACGTCACCCAGAAGAATGTGATATGTGATTCAATGTTTTCTTAGGTTGGAGCTCACGTTATCTGGATGGGCGTGCTTTAAACATTACCCGCTACACCACCATAATTCCTCTGCTGTACTGGTTAAATGTTTAACATTGTACTTTCCTTAAAACAAATCCCCTAACAACGTTTATCGCAATCAGACAACCCCACTTGAAAAGTTCTTTCAACCTCAAAGAGATAGCTTTAAAATATTTTCAATGAAAAAAACGCTTTAAATGAATTACTGCGCCAAAGATAACAGTGCAATGCCAGGAATCGAAACTAATTGCTCCACGATTTAAACATAATAATTTGTTTAAGTGTATTTCGGGTAAATGAAAGGATAGATAGGTCTTATTGTGCCAATTTTAATTCAGGCAATGTAAACGTTATCTGTTCCTAACATTGGTGAAGTCTTAATGATCAAGATACTGAAGGTGCTGAAATGTGGTGTTGTTTATTGCTGCTTTTATAGAAATTAATTTGTTGGTATAATCAGTTTGTATACGTTCTGTGTTCTGGTTGATAACAAGTTATAAATATGTAATTATAATCCTCTTATGACTGTAATCTTCGGCGTGTAAACGTGGCTCTAGGCTAAATTGATTTCAACCGTGCATAAAGACCTTCATTATTAAAACACTCGACTTTTATATTTCCATAAACATGATTAATAGAATCGTAATTTCATCGTAGTAACTGTGGTTATAAAATGTGTATGCCTACTTTTAAAACTCTGGAACGTAGTTGGTGGCTTCTAAGTATTGGAATGACTAAATACAATAACAAGTATTCTTACTCAATATTTTTCACTTTGGTTTAACGTTGCACAAAGGGTCATTTGGCGACATTTCCAGGTTTTATGGTGGAGGAAGGCATACACCTGTGTAGAACAACCGACCTTCCGTAAGCTAGTTGGCCAGCATTTCCACATGTGCAATGTGGTCCTGGGAGGGTTGCGGACTCACGGTGGTAAGGGGGTAGTGGTGACTAATCAAAGACAACCACAAATCGACCCCGGAGGCCCCTTCAGTGTTATTTTTTAATTGAAATAACCTGATATTAAGATTACAGTCTGTCTAACAATACCAACACACCGGATTTTCAGCTTAGCACATAAACAGATATTCAGTCAAACCTGTCTTTGAGGCCACCTCTGAATAAAGACCACTTTGTGAATAAAGACTGATTATTTATAACAAACTGACTTCCGAATAAAGGCCATCTGTCAATCAAGACCACATTTTGTCTTTTCCAAGGGTGGCCTTTGTCCATAGGTTCGACAGTATATTGAGAGATTTCTGCTTATATTACAATCTGCTATAGGCACATATTAGATGTTATTTATTGTTATATTCTCCATGTGGTTGTTTTAAAGGTTTTGATTAATTGGGGGAAAAATGAAGCAATTTTATTACATCAAAGCTTGAGGTATACAAATAATGGTAACCATCTGAATGATTCCACTTTGTAACTTTGTAAAGGTATAAAAACAGTGTATGTGATTATTTCTTTACTTAAATAAACTATGTGAATATAAGTATATGATATAAAAAACGCTTGGGTTTGAGATAGGTTACTTGAATTAATGGTTACATAATTATGTTGATAACTTAATACATAATGACGTGAGTACGGTTAAGTCTTCTACACATACCGCGATACGCGTAGTCCGATACGTGAAGTCCGATACGTGTAGTCCGATATGTGAAGTCCGATACGTGTAGTCCGATAACTGAAGTCCGATACGTGAAGTCCGATATGTGAAGTCCGATACGTGTAGTCCGATAACTGAAGTCCGATACGTGAAGTCCGATATGTGAAGTCCGATACGTGTAGTCCGATACGTGAAGTTCGATACGTGAAGATCGATATGTGAAGTCCGATACGTGAAGTTCGATACGTGAAGTCCGATACGTGAAGTCCGATACGTGAAGTTCGATACGTGAAGTCCGATATGTGAAGTCCGATACGTGAAGTTCGATACGTGAAGTCCGATACGTGAAGTCCGATATGTGAAGTACGATACGAAGATTATCGTTGTAAGCGGTTCCAATACATACAACGATTAATTTTACAAAATAGATTTAAAACTTTTTATCAAACCAGGTTTTTTCATAAAACTCTAATGTTTCTTATCTGAAATAGAAAGACAATCCTTCTTGAGGGTATCATAAAAGACAATAGACTACATTCCATGTGTTACAAATGAATGATCGGACTAAGCGTTCATTTTTATATTGCACCTGTAATTCAGCGTAAGTATCTCGCCAAATCGTGTACCAATGTCTAGTCTCAAGGATCAGGTGTCCCTTGATCCTCCATTGATCCTTCTCGCGGTTACTTTGTCTAATGACAATGGTCTTTATCATGCAGATTTGTGTGTGTGGTGTTTTGTTTTACTCTAAGATAACTGAATTGCACTTGCAGCAATTCAGACAGATGCATTGAACCACAGATTACCTAGCGCCGTGTATCAAATGGGAAACTAAGAAAACAGTAATTTCTCTCTTCAACAAATAGATATACAACTGATTTGTGTCATTTTGAAATCATTCACTATATTAGTTTGAAGTATGCAGCGAAGATAAACCGACTAAATTTGCTGAATCAGCAGTTTTCAATTTTCCAAGCGTTCAACTTCGTAACAAGAGGTTATGTGGTACTAGACTGGTTAATGATTATGTTTCCAAGTAGCTAGGTTAATCATTCAGACTTGCGTTCAATTATTGATAATATTTAACACCCGATATAACAATTATAAGGCCTGGTGAAACAGTTTGGTATTCAAATCTGAGATTTCAAACAGGGAACCTTTGATGAAAGAAATATGCTTAGTATTTCCTAAACAGCGAAAACCAGGGCAATTAGAGGACTTCATAAAATGTCTATGATTGAAAGAAACACAAAAGCTAAAAGCAAGATGTTACAAACCATGATTATTATACATAATTCCTAAGTCAACCCCTTCTTAGCCGCCCCATTAATAATTCATATCTGTGTTGTTTTAACTCCAATTTTAAAACTCTAACAACTGAAGTACAGTTAAACAAATGAACAATGACGTCACTGCATTCTAAAATTGTCCACAATATAGAAAACGGACTTAGAATGCAGGTCTCTGATGGCTAATTTTCAGCTAGGAACATTCTAGTCTGAAGTATAAATTTTAGTCTAATTAAAATTTAAAATTCCTCCCATTTAGAGTGAAATGATTGAGTATTATATACAATAAAACTTCCATAATGAGACTACTTTCGGGACCCAAGAGAGGTCCGAAAAAGTGATCGTTATAACAAGGTGGTCGTGATACTGAGGTGGTCGCTATTTGAGGTTACACTGTAATCTAATCATGAATTTTATCAAACTATCGCAATGGAGAGAACTTGGGTGCTTCTCAAATACCATCAGAATGTATTTCAATATTTCAATCACCCAGAAATTGTTATTTAAGCCATAAATTTAATATTAAACTAAACTAGAAAGCTTATAACAGAACGCTATAATTTAATTGGTTAATTTTAAGACTGAATAAATAAATATAACACTGAAGTGCTTCAAAAAAAATAAAATAGTGTTTCAATAACCATACTTTGTGATTGAATATTGAACACATCCACTCACCAGACATTACATTCCAGTTAGATGTAAAATCTAACTTCACTATTTTAACAGCGATATAAGTGGTTTATCATACAGAACGAAGATTACAAATATCTAGCATTGACTGGATAAACGTTTTAGAAAAGATAATAACACTAAAGAGTTATGCCACAACAAGAGAACAACATTACAATGTTTTAGTTTTCAAGTGTTTTCTGTGTATACTTATCATACATGTACAGTAAGACCTCACATTGCCAACACCTCAGCATGACAACCTTGTTACAACGAATGATTATATTCGGACCGGTTTTTAATAACTCTCCTATAATTCAACTTGATGATCACGCCACCACAAAATGTTACCGATGTTTCGGGTCCAAAAAGGTGGTATCAATATCGATGTCTTACTGTATATAAAAATGAACATTGTTAAAAAAATGGAGGTAAAACATGCACAATTTATCATATACCAGTAATGTTACTACGGTAATGTCGGGCTTGATTATTGTGTTCACTGAATTACATAAAGAGACAAACATACAAAGCGATGTTGTTTACAGACTCCTACTTGTAGAACAAATCACGATGTTAAACAGAAAGGCGAGCAAGTATAAGGGGGTATAAGAGGTTGTATAAATTCGTGTTTAAACAATTTCGTACAACCTCCGCCCAGCTCAATACAATGGCTATTTTATGGCGGATCAAATGTCTGTTTGTCATGATTTCTTACAAATATGATGAGACGATTTCTAAATAATTTGACATTTATCGCGTGTGGATGAAAACACGTGTTTTTTCGCCTTCGTTTCTTCAGCCTATCTTCGTGCCAATCTGAAACAACTTTCCTGGCGATGAATCTCGTGAAAAATTTCTTAAATCATGGCTGTTGGATGAATTTAACGTAGTAATAATGTTTTAATCGCCTTTTCATGACATACTAATCGGGTAACAATACAAAATGAAGGGCGTTCTGTTTACTGCAATCACCTGTTCCCCAAGATAAGGTGCCACAAAACATTGCACCAAGTCACGTGATTAAAACAAACAGAAACACTTTTCTATTTACATTTCCGTTTAGAAAAGATGAAGTTAAATAAAAGTAAAATTTCTAAATATTTTGTTCGCGAATATTTTTCGTTGATTACTTTTTATTTGGAGCTTGTGAAGTTTACATCGCGACAACAAAAAAAATGTTCCCACTTGCTTTTACAATGAACAGAACAGAAATCGTTATAATGATTTCGTCTTTTTAAAAACTGACACTGGCTCAATATAAAATTGTACGAATGAATGCATTCGCTATTTTGGCAAGAATTACTGGAATGTACACTTTCACTGAGTGCAAGGTTGTGTTTCATAGATAAAACACCAATAAATAACAGAGAGATTAACAAATTAAACGAGTGAATGATTTATGAGGCAGATTCTAAACATATTTACTGATTTGTAACCAGACAATATAACTCAAACACGAATATACTCAAAGAACTACTTATTCCATATTTTCAAAAGGGATGGACGTATTTAAGTCAGTATTTGGAGACTGTTGTCCAAAAGGTTCCTTGGTCACTGGTGATTTAAATTCAATGGTTAAACAACCAATAGGTTAGTGTTGTTTCATTTGAAACAGGACTGGTCTCTGTCCTCTTTAAGTGATCAATCGTAAATAGATTTTCCTATTGTTTCTCATACTACATTTAAATACACAAAAAAATAGAACACGAAGAAAACCGTCACGATTTCCATTAGAATTGAAACGTTCCATCAATTCAATACAGAAATTCAAACATGACAAAAGTTACTTGTGGATAAAATGTGTTTTTTTTTCTTTGTTTCCTCTGTTTATTTATATTGGTTTTACATAATTTCTGTACGGAGGACCGTTGCTCGTAGCTTATCTACAAATGGTTATTCCCTATTTCGTAAGCAACCTCTATCTTTTTCTACGTTGTGTTAACCTTGGATGGAAGACACAAGACATATAATATATAATATATATATGTATGTATACATATGTATGTATATGTACGTATATGTATATATATATGTATATATATGTATATGTATGTATATACATATGTATATGTATATATAATAACGAAAACTTTGCCTTGTACCGACCGTGTTAGTGTCTGTAGTTAATGATCCATCTAATTACACCTAGTGTCATGAAAGATTATATGAAAAACAAAATTGACATGTAAATATCATTATGACTTAATATAACTTAAATGCTTTACAAAACTTCATAGTGCATGAACCCAATTAAAACTTTAAAATGTGGCAACTACGCAAGCTTTGCGAAATAAATTATCTGTAAGCACAGCGTGTCTAAAAAATCTGCGAGAAAATTAATTATATTTCAAAATATATTGGCTATCAAGTTCAGAATGTCTTGAAGAATTTTGTTAGAAAACCAATTATGTAGTTTTCATTCAAAGCACACCATGTAGGCATAAATTGTGGACGGATTTTGTAGTTACATCCGGAATGTTTCGGATTCTATTCGTTATGCATTGGAAGATAAATGACGGAAGAAAATGCTATGTTGAAATCTATTAATTTCCAGATTGGTTTGTAGCTTCGGCGGGAGTTGGAATTCATTATAGTTCAATTAAAGGAACATCAAGTGATTCATATTATGTCAGTTACTCGTAGGATTGATACTTGTAACAATTAGACGGCTGTATGTACGGACGTCTGCGTCAGTTCATTAAAACTACAAGAAATGGAACGGCCTACTGACATAGATATTGTTTCCTATTACACGAAAGAAGAACGAACACTGGTTATATATAATTGTTAGGTTTTAAAGACCAAATTCAAGCATCTGATTGGTTCGTTTTGAACAAAAAATCTGTATTAACCAATGAAAGTCGACACATTTCCTCAACTATATAGCATCTGATTGGTTCGTTTTGAACAAAAAAATCTGTATTTACCAATGAAAGTCGACACATTTCCTCAATTATATAGCATCTGATTGGTTCGTTTTGATCAAAAAAATCTGTATTTACCAATGAAAGTCGACACATTTCCTCACTTATATAGCATCTGATTGGTTCGTTTTGAACAAAAAATCTGTATTAACTAATGAAAGTCGACACATTTCCTCAATTATATAGTCAGGGTTATAAACTCAGAACCAAACACTGATATGCATCAACATGCATCAACAAAACACTTATATAATAACAACACTAGTATTTTACATTCATGATTGATATATAAATAAGTAGTGTTTTCGATGAAATATTTACTTATAAATATGAATTTTTAACAAACAATCATACACTATCAAAAAAGTAGATTAGCTTGTAGAGAATGAAATTACGATGTTACTGATGGGTAATTTGTAGGTAATGAACAAGTATAGAAGCACTTCCTTGAAGTATGATTACATATAATTATGTCTCATTTTTGCAGTTATTATAATGAAACAATAATCAATAGTAACGTTGTATCAAGGACTTAATTAAGTTAAAATGAGGAGTTTATACTGTGGAAGTAGTTAATAATGTTGATATTAGCAATTTTCTCTAAAATAATATTTGATTATAACTTATATGAACACTTCATCATCTCAAATCTTATTTTACGTCTTGAGTATTGATAAAGATTGGTAACGCATCCAATACGTTTTGTTACTTTATCAACAAGCTCCGGCATCATCCCCAACAGAACACGCTGTGATATTTTGGGGGTCGCGGGATAGATCCGGACACTCGTTCAGTTTTCATACGAAAGCATAAGTACACAATGAACATCCTTTTGATTTTGATAATCATTTTTAATTACAAATTAAATAACAAAAGGCGTTGAGAAGAAAATTATGGAAGTTTTCGATTTTCATGTGTTCCTCAGATTAATGTACCGTTTCCACTACCCAAGCAGTGATCTTGCACCTCAGAAAAACATCTTTCTGGATTGTGCCGAAGACAATGTATCGTATGATAAACACAATAGATGGAATTCCCTAATAAACATTTCAAGCTGAAATTAAAGATTAAATACCGAACATTAATGACAATAAACAAAACTCTGTTGAATTTTATTGATGGTTTAACGACGTCTTAAAATTTGATATTGCACGTGTTGCACGTGTCGATATCACACCACGTGCTATCACATTTGCTTATGTAAGGTATTACTACTGTTTATCAACGTGCCTATCAAACAAACGTTTTACCAAACCGTTTTAATTTAACACTCGAGGTTTGGATATTTTTACGAGTGTTTTATGATTAATATTATTGCACGTATTTTTGGTGTATAAGGTTTTTTTATTCAGCTTCATGCTGTACAAATACGTATTAAATTTGTCATAGATAGAAACAAGATGAAAAGATTCGTATTTGATAGGCTTACGTCCAAAAACCACGCCTTAAATACTGTTTCAAATTACAACTAGACTAAGTGTGTGCAACTAACGTCGTGTGGGTCTACGAATTGAAGGCAAGAAAAAGTGGTGTGTCCGGTTACCCGACTAGACCTATTTTTGGCACCGATCTTAAAAAGAAGAAGAGGAAAAGTCTAGTATATCTGTATACTAAGAGTCCACCGAACAGCATGAAAGTACACCTAGTTCTAGGTGTGGTAACATGAGATAATTTGAATCTTTGAGCAAACGAGATACTTGTATACTAAGACGGAAAGCATTGCCGACCAGTCTTCAATTAGTACCAAAATGAAGTGGTTGAATTCGAATTGAGCACAAGGCATTTATATTAAATTGGACAAAACACGTTGACTTTTGATATTCCCATTTTAAAGGATATACTAGCTATTTAACTTTCTATGTGACTTGTATATGAATGATTGAAAATCTGAAGGTTATATATCACTTGATACATGTATGTAATTCATTTACTCATATTTTTATCATCACAATTTGGACACGCACTTGCCAAATACACCTTGTCCAGCTCTTTTAGGAGCAAAAAACTGGGGTCCAGGACAGAGTGGACAACTACGTTCATTCTCTTATTAAAAGCAACCAAAATATGTTTTAAAGGTCATACCCTTCGATATCCGAGAGCTTGATTTTTTTATTATATGCACTTAATTTTGCATATGTACACAAAATTTACTTTTCAAAAATGAAAATTGGTCGCACAAATCGAAATAAAAAACTAACAAACATCACACCTGCCGAAAAATTGTGAATTTTGAAAAAAACATTGAGTGAATACTGTTTCCTTAAGATTAAGTAAATCCTGTTGAAGTTTGATCTTCTACTGTTTATTTGGGAAGTTGTATGCAACAAACTCTCGATATTATGACCACGATTTGGATCCGCAAAGAGCGGTCTTAATATTGAAGTGGTCCGATTATCAAGTTCAAAGAAAGAAAAAATACAGAAAAATTGTCTAAAATTGAATGGTCGTTATAATGAGATGGTCGTTATAATGAGATGGTCGTTATATTGATGTGGCAGCAAATCGAGGTTTTATTGTCAAATATTTTCACGACGCGGGTTAAATGCAGGTGGTGGATTACGATTGAATATAGAAACAACAAGCATAGATAATTATAAGTGTAAATAAAACATCCAACAAAAAGTGTCAATATTATCCACATAACTCTCTGATTATATTGTATGCTGTTGGCTTTTATACGTTTAGATCTACGCAATGTATCATCCTCATGGCCAAATGTCACTCAAATAAATATGGACTGGCGTCGCTTGGAAAAAGTTCCTAGTCGGCTGGTATCCAAAACTGTGTGATACAACTTTACTTGACAATTTTATTATTTATCTGACATCATCAAAGTGAAAATACTGCCAATTTATCATCTACATTAAGCGTGTTTGATGATTCGTAACTACTTTTTATCAGACACCAAGGATGTCTTTACTTTGCTGGGCGTCTAGTGATCATCCCAATCCTTGACAGAACCTGCCGTAATACCTCTTTGTATCTGACTAAGAAAGTGGTGTGCCAAAATATTTTGTCGAGGACGATCACAATCAAATATAAATATACATTTGTGTACAAATGACGTCACGAAATATAATTGGATGTTTGTCATTATGCAAACATAAAGTTGTTGGCAATGCGGGTAATTAGCACATAAATCACTGTTAGACATTAAAGACATTACAACTATTTTTATAGTTTAGGTTAGATAAAACATTACCGTAGTCTAACTAAGCAAATTCTATTCCAGAAATTATGCCTGCCTTGAATTGTTGATACATGATGCTCGATAGAAAATCTGAGATTGAAAAACAGTTTTAAAACTAAGTTTCTGATTGGTTCGTTCTGTCGCTTTGACCAATGAAAAGCACTGTAATCTAAAATTGTTCTCTAATACATATAAACTGGCAATACTAGATCGGGGATCTCATCTGGTTCCCAGTAGATTCTGAACATTCATGTGATATTGTTAATTAAGTTACTAGTACTTGATGTCTACATCACAAACTATGCTGAGTTGGATGTTCTTTCTGTCATCTATATTATAGCTCATTGTTGTATTAACATGTTGTAAGACTCTGTCTTGATGTATCATGCTGATACTGTTTTATCGTTTATCTATCTGTCATTTGATGTCAACACGAGGGCAATCAACTGATGGTGCGTTTTTTTGCCAATGTTGCAACTTTTATTACAGTACCCTGTCAGTGCCGTGAAGAATGTACGGGTTTGATTGTGTACAGGGAAATGTATGTGAATGCTTTCTTCTCAAATAATTTATAAAGTCTGTTGTAACGCTTTATTTTCTCTATTATAATGCATAGTTATAGTGGTTTAACGAAGAAATCAGTTGACTGAGTGAAACCTTACGCAATACAAGGCAAAGAAATTTCAATTCGTCACAAACCGGTCATTTATCAAGGTCACTACTTTTATCGTCTCTATGTTGAAGAGTACTCGTTTTTTATCACCTCCGTATTGAGGAGTACCCAGGCGTTTTCAAATTAAAGAGTATATTGTCGCCTCCATATTGAAGGTTTTTTACAATTATGTAAATTTATTTCGAAGAATTATATAATAATCATGTAAATTGTCGACTTCCTTACTTGATGGCGAAATTACTCGCAAACAATTTTGGGCTTACTTTCAATGCTATTTTAAAAACATTTTCCAGCGTTTGGAACATTTAATAGGATTTCGAATTGATGCCAATATCCGGTCTGTAATTGGTTACTACGGTTTCTTTTTACTGAAATATTTTACGCGGAAGTGTGGGAAACAGTTTGACTAAAATTGGATTGTTGAAAGATTTATTGCAGTTTGAAAATAGTTCGTAATATCAGATGCTTATAGGCGTATTTGAGCAATTAACTTGTAAACCACACTTTTAACCTTAGGATGAGCAACATTCTTGCACCGAAAAGATAAAATATGTTACTAAATTTTCACTTTGCTGAAAGCTTTATTTACATCAGCAACGAAACTTGATATCATAAAAATATCACCATTGAAAATATCAGTTATATAAAGATACAATTTACGTTTGACTAAGGGACAAGAAAGGCGGGTAAATTTCGTCAAGAGAAGAAGTGGATTAAATGAAGACATCAAGAGACGCGCGAACGTAAAACAGTCTGAGATCAATTAAACTGGCACTGCGTCAAAGTACAAAAATAGTTACATCTGAACTTTACTTCAATGCCATAATTATGAGACAAATGTATTAACGATATGAGCAATTAAAAGCAAACAGAGTTTTGCAAATACACTCAGTGCTCCCTGTTTCTTTATAGAAAATGCTGTAAATTAGAAACAGTGTATTAATTTTGAAACAGTGTATAGAGATTTTACATCTCAACTTTTATATATAGATCAAACATTTTTATGCAATGACATTAAAATCGTTTATGCTTTGCCCATTTTTCGAGAGGGAAGCTGAAATGTAGTAAGCAGCGGGTGAGCATCGTGTTTCTTTTTGAATGTCGTCAATGATTGAGTTATCTCTAAAATATGTGCCAAATGGGGATGTTTGAAGTTTCAATTAGTGTAAATGTTACAATAGGTTTCTGCTGTTATCTGTATTTAACTCAGTGACATATGGTGGAAGAAAGCTGTAAGCTTGGATTCTGTAGGTAGAAGGTAGGCGGAAATGAAATATTGGGTATGACATTATATTAATCACACTGATGTAAGGTATTTGTGTAATGATGACACACGGGGCACAGTATTATAATCTGAATAACTTATCAAAAACAATAACTGATTGTCTAGCCATATTGTATCTTCCATAATGACATATGTATGAGATGTCATAGTGCAAAGCATACTATTTTTTTATTGAAATTGTCCAGCTAGACGTAATAGACACCATTAAAGGTTTTGTTCACCAGTTGACGCGGTGAAACATATACCACCTGAGAATGAAGATCATCATTTATACAGATTACTCAAAAGTATATGTTAAATAATTTTATAATTTATTAAACCCAATACATCTGATTGCAGGCAAAGAGTTAAAGTCCTATTATACTGTTGTGTGGTCTTTGTAGACCTGTTTATCAATAGATTTATATGAGGTCTGATACATAATAGGCAGTTCCAGACAGAAGAGTGCCTGACGCGTTCCGTGATGCCGTCTTTACGGAAATAACATTTGATTTGATTTTTCCCGGACATTTTGCAAAAATAACTAAGCAATAGTAACAATAATTCCCGCTAAATATGGAGAGATTAGCTATATTTTCACAGCTTAGTCGGCATACCCTTAATAATTATTCTCATAAGGTATTTACAAGGAAGCACGATATCCTGTGACAGTGGTCTCCGATCACGAGTACTAGTAACTATGAATGAATGGTACTAAACTCGATGCCTCTAATCACGTACAGGCAACAATAAAACAACAATTGACTAACAAAGGAATGTAGATGTATTTCACCTCATGAAGGTACAACATTCCAAAATATCACGGTCAGACAAGCGTTTATAATCATCGTGTGTGAGACATACACCATCTGGTGTTTTATACATCATTCCAGTATCTGATCCACCATTGTGTGTACATGTTACATGTAAACATATAACTTAGATTGCTTGTAATACCAGATGATAGAAGCGTGCATTATGCACACATGATAATAATAAGAAGTCTGGGTTTAATAAATCGTAGTTTTGGAGAATTGCATAAAATCAAAGCTCTTTGTTGGTTGTTTATAAGCCCTGAATAAAATTGATTGCTGACAAATAAAATTACAAAAAACGACCCCCAGTTGTGTTCAATGGTCGTACAATACGGCTGTGTAACCGTATGACAGTCTTTCTTTAACATCTGTATCAAAAGTACAAATTTAAATATATTGCTAATCATTAAAATTGTGTCCACCAGAATATTGCCAGCCATTTCGTTATATTCCTAAAATTACTACATTCGTATTTTTTAAAGAAAGTAGCGATAGTTTTTCAACTATTTTCATAGATTAGAACGTATGTTTTCAATATAGTCAATTACACATGATTTTTACCAGAAACTCAAATAATTCATAGCATTATTTTTTATTCATGAATCCTAATTATTATTTCAATCTGATAATAAGCCGCATATCGCAGCATATCATCAATATAAGACGTATTTATTTACATTTATCTACACTTATACCACGTGACGGTGTAAGATAATAAACATATATTTGACCAATTATTCACTAACGATTTGTATATTATTACAAATCAGGGTTTAATCATGTTTGTCCAAAGATTGAAAGAAGGTAAGTTAAAAGTATTTATTATCGTTTATTGATGCCTAAAGTCTTAATTTGACATCATCAATTACAGCCAAACTTTGCTTACAAACTGTACAAAATTTATTTATCCAAAAGTGCAATAAATTTATTTTTCTGTTTAGCAGACAATGATCCAGACTACATTTCGTTTTAACATCAAACATTTACGTCTGTAGGTAGCAACTCATCAATTCCAAACATCTGTTACTTTAATTGAAAGTGTTTTTTTTTGGTTTATGTATAAATGTTTAATGTCATGATGTTAACATACGATGTATTAGTTTAAGTGCATAATAACTTCAACGAAAACATTGTATAGGTAATGATGCACATTGAGAATATCTGTGTTCAGGAGGTTCGTATTTAGGTCAATGATACAAGATTTTAGGACTTTTTTGAAGTCGATGGTAATTACTTTCCTACCTGCCAACAGAAACAAACATCATTAGTAAATTCATGGTGGCCCCGAGCATAAATTCTGGTCAGTATTGTTTTGTGGTATTTGAACGCATACTGATTACAAAATATGCCTCGTTTCGCTTACAAACATATCAAAACGTATTTAGAACTTGCTTTGTATATAAATGTGTTAACTTAGGCGAAAAACAGATATAAAAGTCTGAATATAATGCAATATTCGCAGCAACATGTAAAATATACAACCACTGGTCAAAATCCAGAATCCACGTGTCTTTCAAGGTCTCCTACAACAAACATGGCGTCGAAGATGTATTTCTAATCCAATCGCTATTTCAAGAATTGAAGACACAATAAACTAGTTATTAAAACAAAGGATAGTGTCGAAAGATTCGTGTTCTGAGGCCTTCAACACATTTTGACTTATAACAAGGACGGTTTTTACGATCTGTAACATCCGAAAATGGTTTAAAATAGAGTTCTCCGGACGCGGATGTTGAAATTCGCTATTGAAGTATGTTTATGTTTATTTACATAATATTATTATTGTACGCAAGCGAGGGCCATTATGAAAGAAATATAAACGAGAGAAAATCCGGACATCTGGAATTACGTACAAATTATTATGACATGATTATACATTAATTAATATTTCTACGTTGTTACAGGCAAGGATGCAGTAGGATACGTATGATAAACAAAGTATGCATGCTGGGAATAGTGTATGCTAATATGATTATATTTTACGATGCCAACTGTGAGTATTATTATACATAACGACTGTGGTAAATTAACATTGATAATTATCTAATTAACCTTGATTTCCGGAAGACTAAGTATCCATGTAATAAGATAATTCAACAGAATGAAAATATTTCACGATTACTGAAATAACAATCATACTTATGATAAAAACACCATATTGCTAACAAAAACATTGATTAAAATACCACAGCTTTTAGTTTGGCTTAGTAGGACTAGGAAGTTAGTAGGTTTGGAACAGTAGTAGATCAGAAGCGTTAGTTGAGCTGAAACGTTAGTTGAACTAGGATGTTAGTAGGTGTGACATGTTAGTTGGTCTGAGGCGTTAGTTGAGCTGAGACGATAGCTGAACTAGGATGTTAGTAGGTGTGATGTTAGTTGGTCTGAGGCGTTAGTTGAGCTGAGACGATAGTTGAACTAGGACGTCGGTGGAACTAGGACGTTAGCAAGTCAGGGACGTTAGTAAAATTGGGGCGTCAGTATGACTGGGACGTTAGTAGGACCGTGACCTTTGCTAAACTTGGACGTTAGCAGATAAGGGATGTTAGTAGAACAGAAATTCTCTTAAGATAAATCCAATACTGTAAGCATACATACATTGCAATTTAGATCAAATACAGTTTCATCTATTTCCTCTGATCCTATTTTAAGCTACTTCTCTTCTTTTTAAAGTATCGTAAAAATCTGTTTTGCACATTTCGTAAATCATACCAGCATTGTTTTAAAAAATGGCAGCTGAGTGAACATGTGTCTGCTCGTACGGGCGTTTCTAAAGTACATGTTGTATGTTTTTGTTTCTGAATACGCTATCTTTAACAAGCATTCTTTACACGCATCTTAAGATAAGTCAATTAACTGTCTCGTTTTAACGGGTTCAATTAACCGTGTCTTTCTTTGTAGAGTCGTAATTATATACAGTTAATGTACCCGCTTTCATTTCTATTCAACACGTTGTTTTATGATCATTATATAAATTTATCATATTGTATTATTCAGCAATTCATTTCCGTCAACAGAAGTGTGTTTCGATTGCTGTAATATTAGAAAAAAAAACAATCAGTTTTTGGTGCGAGAAGGTGCAGAGAAAATACAGAATTGAGAGTACGTAATGAAATCAGCCATAAACTAACGCAAATAACAGTATGAAGTATCTCCAAAAACTACCACAGGTGGCGCTGAAACTTTCCTCGCGCGCCAATCTTTATTACACCGAACGAACGCCCGGGTTTACAAAAAAAACATGATGCGTAGCAATCAGTAAATCAAACAGTTTTTTGCACCTGGAAAACATATGAAGTAAAAAAACACGTTAGGATTCAAGTTATTTACGAGTCTCAAAAAATGTAACTTTTATTTCAGTGAACGACGGGTTTAATGCGCTTCTGTTTCTTGTCTATAAATATGGATTATTTATCGCATGTTTTCTGATAAAGTGAAAAAAAAGATGCTGTCTAAAATTCAATTTTGCGCTAAATCTCACTCAGATGACCCCGTTGAATATAAAACAACATTTAAGATATGCAGTCTAGAAAATTTACTTTTGGAATGCTGAGATTATGTTATCGATAAAGAGGATGGATTATGTCTTGCACAGCAGTGTCCGATTCAATTGCTTCTCAGATCTCTTAAATTTTACATTACAGTGAAAATGAAGCATGAAACTTAACAGTAGATGCCAAACAAGTATTCAGAAACTTCACAAATCAACTCCTTTACTAAGTCTTAACAAACACTCGAGAAAGGAAACTAAATGATACTTCAAAAGGTTGATCTCCGAGTTTTTTTTTTTCACCATGGTTTAACGACTCACCAACAGCCAGGGTCATTCGGCGACTTCTCTAAATATGACGATGGTGGAAGACCCAAGGTGTACACGTATAACTACCGACCTTCCGTAAGCCTGCTGGATAGCTTCCTCAAATGTAAAACTATCTTCTCCCCCGTGCGGGATTCGAACTGATATTTGTTCGTTCGTTCGTTCGTTCGTTCGTTCGTTCGTTCGTTCGTTCGTTCGTTCGTTCGTTCGTTCGTTCGTTCGGGCGTTCGTTCGTTCGTTCGTTCGTTCGTTCGTTCGTTCGTTCGTTCGTTCGTTCGTTCGTTCGTTCGTTCGTTCGTTCGTTCGTTCGTTCGTTCGTTCGTTCGTTCGTTCGTTCGTTCGTTCGTTCGTTCGTTCGTTCGTTCGTTCTTTTATTTATTTATTTATTTATTTATTATATATAATCTAATATATATATATGCACATGTTATAGCATAGAAAGAACCATGGGAGTATTTGGAAGTAAAACAATGACTAAACGTAATTCAACTAGGATAAGGATGAATTTGAAATAACTGTATTCAGTAAGTTTTGATTTTATATGAAAGTGTCACTGAGTTTAATGCCGTTCTTCAACAATTTTTCAGTTATCGGTTCACCTAACCAGTTTTCCTGGACTGTATACTAACCAGTACTAACTCACCCTTCCACAAGGAGCCGGCAACTTCTCCATATATGGAGGAAAATGGACACTTTTGTCAAATTTTCATAGAAGGGTATGACTAACCACTGAACCACGTTTGCGGCTCTTCTGTTTTAGAATAGAATACAGTCTTATCATTCAATGGTCAATTCTACAAGAGTGCATTGAGTTGGTTGTACGATCATAGAATTGATTTATGACCTCAAATCTAGACGAAAACCTCTCTTTGTATTAAACTCACATGTTATAATTGTATATTTGAATAGTACTCACCTAACTATATTTACATAAACAGTTACCATGTTTTCCTGTCAGTTTTAACGGGCGCGTTTAAGTACAACACAGCTCTCTTTTTGTTCAAGCATAATCACGTGCTAAAATCATCATAAAAAAAATTTTTGGAAAACTTTTTTTCATTCCCTGTACGTCTGTACATGTACGAACTGCAAAAATACGACGACGAACAACGGTCGGTAAAACAACAGGAAGTTCACATTAAAACGTTCGGTGATCACGCCATTGCGCATGCGCTGACTTCAAGGCTAAACTTCACAAATTTGAAACGTTTACAGATGACACTAACAGTAATGCACCGGGCAGACGACCAAAAGTTCCGAAACTTCGCTGAGAAATTACTTTACTTTATCTGTAGTCTTCATTAATTCGTGTACCCTTAATTAACTGCTTTATAAAAATATCAAAGACAGAACTTACGGCTTAATTGATTCTGATAATGTTTGGCAATTAGAACTCACGTGTTCCTTGTTGGCCAATCTGTTCCATTTCCCAGTAGAATGTTAGATTCGTAGTACGGTGGATTGTAAGTGACAAGCTAACGATGAAAATGAATTACATCAATGCAACAAGTTTTTACGAAATCACTAAAAATAATTCGCGCAAATCAATTGATAATCGCGTGTCCGATTTGAAGTTATGGCAAAGTTATGGTGATACTTGGGAGAAAGAATACTGTCACGTGTCATCTTTACATCAGTTATTTAACTTGTCACTAATCTTGTAACTGATCCATCAAGTTGACACTGCTTCGTAACAAAAATAATTTCTGGGCTTTAATGTCGCACCAACAGCAAGGGTAATTTTGTGAGTTTTCTAGCTTAAAGATGGTGGAAGACCCCTGGCGTACGACTGGGTAGAACCACCGACCTTCCGTAAGCTACCTGAATAGCTTACTGACGTGTGCAATCAGGTTCCGGGTGGGATTCGAACTGGCAGCAATAAGTGGTTACTAGTACTTGTCAGAGACCATACTCACTCCACCATGGATACACCAATACCTGACAAGGCATTCAGTCACCAAATCATGCAGCCACGTTACACAATATTTGGTGATAACGTAAGACTGCGAAGTTGACACATAAACACTTAAAGCCTGGTTCTGTTGTACTTTGTTCGATGCCTAAATTTCATATTTACAGACATTTGTTCCTGTAACAAATATTGCAGAGCGCAATTAGATTTATCAGACTTTGTACGTTTTATTTCCCTACTCCGTGCCAATAGCCGAAAAACTAAGTCAATGTTCGTGTGCGATAATTCCATAGTCACGTGATTTACAAACATGTCAAACTTAATGAAACGACCACTCCCATTGTTCTGGAATTATCGTAATAAAATTAAATAAAGATACATTTAAGTAGGTGCTATTTTGTGAAATTATTGTTCACAGGGAGAAAATACTTCAACAATTGAAGAAGCAAACATAAAGTACTTCACAACTCATAACTGTCACATTCCTATTCTGAAGTAGTTAAAAGATACTACCACACAAATAAGGCTAGAATTAAAAGTCTTTGTGCTACGTTCCCTCGACCCCACAACTAAAAACGGATGTGTTCAACATCAGAGAGTATAATATTTTACACAAAGTAACCGACCGATAGTTGGACGACCTGTGTGCTCGCGGTCACCCTTAATAATGTGTATTTATTGTACCTGACCCTTGTTTTAATAGAGATAGTAGAATCAATGTCTATTTCTAGCTTTTGCAAATACAGTGCAACCTCTCCAGAGTGGCCCTCTCTTGAGCAACAATCTCCCTTCAACAACAGCATGATTTTTCCCACTGCACGATTTAACTATAATTAATTTAACCTATCTAGAGCAACAACCTCTCAACAACAATAATATAATTTTGCTTCTCCCAAAGGGTGTTGCTTTGGAGAGGTTGCACTGTAACGGTCAAGTCAATAGTGGTGGCGGTATATAAATACATTTTCTCTTTTAAGACTTATTTAACGTATTATGGGTCAAGAATATTCAGAACACCATGGCTTATGGCAACGTTTTACTTTGACACAAAAACTGTTTGTTTGGGAAATTGGATGGTCCATAGACTTGTGATGCTTGACCATTTGCGTTGGTTTAAACTTTATTTCAAATTGATTGTCACATACGAAGCATACACACATACAAGTATACACTACGAGAGTTACTAAAATAGAATATCACGGATTGGAAAACAAGGAACCAATTATGTTAGGTCGGTCGAGGCACCAAAAACAATAATACTTTATGAATGGCCTGATAATTTTGTGATATGTATCATAAACTCTAATATGAGGTGTATAAATGAAGCATTTTTCATCAAAGGTAAATTGTGTGTGTTTTCGTAATCACACAGTTACGGTTGCTCTCAGCTCCGTGTGAATGTGTGATATCAAAATATTATGGTAAAAACAATTCTACCACAAGTATGTTAAATCCGCTTAACTTCGTATTATTATATACAGATAACTTCAATTTAGTACCAAACCACACAAAATGAATAAATTCTCAACACGACATCTAGTACGTATGTTTTATGTGTGCTCAAACTGAAAGTAGATACTACACGTGGAAATCTGGATTCTTTGTTGATCGAGTAGACTAAGGATCTGTGTTAGCCTAAGGGGCCGAATTTCGTGAAATAAAAAACGGTTCCAGATGTACAGTGCAACCTCTCAAGAGCGACCCTCTTTTGAACAATAACCTCCCTTTAACCATAGCAAGTTTCCCATTCTACAATTTAACCATTAATTTAACCTCCATAGAGCAACAACCTCTAAACAACAACATAAGTTTGATTTTCACATAGAGTGTTGCTCTGGAGAGGTTGCACTGTATTATTTAATATAAAATTTTACGTTCTTAGATATTATGAAATAATAAGAAATAACTCCAGAGGTTTCAAGATATAAGCTTTTTGGTAAATGCGGAAGTTATGTCGCTGTGTCCATAGAGGCAAAATTATGTTGTTATTGAGAGGTTGTTACTCTTGAGAGGTTAAATTAATAGTTAAATTTTACAGAGGGAATAAATCATACCGTTGTTGAAGGGAGATTGTTGCTCAAGAGAGGACCGCTCTGGAGAGGTTGCGCTGTACTATCATAATAGTAATTTGGATAGTAGGATCTAGATTTCATTACGACATAAAGTTACTGTATTCATAACAAATAAGATCATTAAAATCGGTCATTATAACACAACATATTATTACGTGCAAATTGCATGCAGTGCATGAAAAGTATGTCTTTATAGATTAGATAACTACATCATTATCGTGAGAACCTGGCAAAGCATGCATTTTCATTTTCAAACGTCTAGAAATAAAATACATTTGTAGTTATTAAGTGATGAGAACAAGACACCATGTCAGGTTTCACTAAATTTCACTTGGCATGTTTTGAATTAAGGACAAAGAAACATTTGATTTGAATTAAACGCTTTTTCAGGAATGGAATTATCCCTCAGTACAAACGACTGGTTCTGCTAATAAATATGTTGTGACTTTGGTTATTCTAAATTTACGTCTTTAGTCCACTTAACAATAAGTCGATATAAGTCGCGCCAACAATCTTTTTGCTACATTAAAAATGTGTTTGGCTGTTCCAGATAGGATTTCTAAGTCATCTATTATCACTTTTAGGAATATGAATACAGTAAAACCCCGATATTGAGACCACCTTCGAGCCCGAAAATCGGTCGTCATAATGAAATGGTTTCATTATCAAATTGAATAATAGGAGAGTTATTGACAGCGGTCCGAAAATAGATGGTTATTAAGACAAGGTAGATATAATATTGAGATTGTCGCTATTAGAGGTTTTACTAAAATAAAAAAGAACGGTTCAGTACAACTTCTACAATACACTGGTGATGAAAACAAACTGTATTAATGTTGGCTTTATGTCGTACTTACCAACTTCTTCTTCTAGATACGATATCTTATCCTTGTAGTATTTTCTAGACAACACATTATCATCCGCCGATTTTTCATCTGATGACACTTTTTCTTCTTGTTCAGTGTCCGTGTCACTAATTTTACACAGTGAATCACTTGATAATTCCTTTATACTTTCCTTTTCCTCGTGCACTGCAGTCATATCGTCCGTACTAATTGCAGATTGAATAATCTCTATTGCTAATTTTTCACTAAATTCGCTCATTTTATTTTCTAATAAATTTGAATCATTATTATCCTTATCCATTGGCGCTACTTCTTCCTGCGGATATCTAAAAGGGACATTAACCCTTTCGGGTTCAGAAGGAACTACTTTCCCATCGTCCGAAATCATATCGGCACAACTATCGCTAAGACGCTTAACCAACACAGAATAATTATTCTCTACGATTGAAAGAAGCTTGTCTATATCACGTGATACGTTTATCGTCTGCACACTATCACTTACTTCCGCATCACTCAACGTACAATGATATTTACCTGGAGTTAGCTGCTTTTCGGAAGCAGTAAAAACAATAGATTCGCATGAGTTACCTGAAATTTGCTCCATGCTACTGATTTTCTCGACCCCGCTAGAGGGCGTGTTATTAAGAACTGCCTCTCCACATGATGCAATTATAACGTCTGAGTTTGACGTTTTTGCAATTTCCATTTTTTGTTCTAAGAAATGTTTAGGTAAATGGCTTTCATTTAAAGATTGAATGTTTTTGACAGTGTTTTCGATTTTATCTATAATTAACGTTCTCGATGTTTCCAGTTGTTGTAATTTATTTTTGAGTTTCTCCTCATCTTCAGTTTCGATGAAAGCCACCGCCAACCCTGACAAACCAGATTTCTCAGAGTCATTAATCTTGCTCCTTATGGCGGTAAGTTCGTCCATTAGACAACATTTATCCTCTTTCAAGTATTCTATTCGCGATTTCAGCGTTTCATTTTCTTGGTTGCACATTTCAACCTGTCTACGGAGATCAACAATTAAGTTATAATCAGATTCTAGATCGAGTGACCTACTTTTACGTAAACTTTTGCCTCGTCCTGATTGCGACTGAATCTGAGCATAGAGGCGCTCGATTTCATTTTCTTTATCCAAAAGTTTTGACCGGAAATCGTTAGCCTCTTTTTCGTATTCTTTAATTTTATCCTCGTAGTAGGACCTTGGAGATGAAGGTTCAGGAATAATCATGAGTTGTCGTTCTTGATCTTTGAGTCTTTTCTCTAACTGGAACAATTCACGATGTAATAATTCATTTTCTTCATCCATCGACGACATATTCTTTTTCAGTACCGACAATTCTTTCTCAGAGAGTTCAAGCTGTATCTTCAATTCTACTTCCGTTTCCTGTCTTGGCCTTTTGTCATTAGATTTCAAGCTGCTAACGTTGGAAGACCGCTGCAGTGATAATTTCTTAATTTGTCTACTAAGATTATCATTTTCTTCCTCGAGATCACGTACCTAGAACAAAATAGAATATCATTCGGCCATCTTGAAAAACGTTGGTTTGCGGTCACGCGACCCAAACATTTAACAGTAGGTATATAGGGAGCTTTTTTTGTTAACATAATATGCTCGAATTTACATCGATAATACAAAAGTCAAAAAATGGGGTTCGGGGATTCTTTAATGAATATGTGGAGTAACTGCAAACCAACATTGTTTTTAAGGATTGCCTCACGTACAAAATGATATGGTACGTGTATTTATGTACAAAATGACATGGTACGTGTATTTATGTACAAAATGACATGGTACGTGTATTTATGTACAAATGACATGGTACGTGTATTTATGTACAAATGACATGGTACGTGTATTTATGTACAAAATGTATGAGTATTCATTCAATGGGTCCATTCTTGTCGAGTATGTTAGGATTTCTAATTGAGTGTGTATTTACTTGGAAAAATACCGATGTATTCTGTGGATAATTACGTAAATAGAAAATGAAAACACACTGACTTTTCATAGAAAAGAGTAACATAGTTACTGCATAGAATGTGTAATCATAAGATTTCCAATTATTCTACCATCAGACAGTACTACGCACTATTATTATTTTTTACATCAACTTATATAACAGACAAAGTATTCGACAATTCATACACCATCGCTTGGTAAAAAGCTAATATCGCGGAGGATATATCTGATTGGCTTTAACTTAGCGATGTATTTGTTTTGGCAGTATGATGGCAATAAAATGACAAAGAAAACTATTTGAAAGGTTTTTCAATAACGCACCTGAAGCAATCGAAAGAAAACATACAATTGTCATAATATTATAAGTATCTATTAACGATCGCTCATTATCGAAAATGTTGATATTTTGTGATTTTCATGGCAAAATATTTTGTTTGTTTTTTGTTGGTGTTGTTTTGGTCTGCGTTTTGATTGGTTTATTCGCAAAATTTGATTTAGGTACAGTTGGTCTGACCAGTGGTACTTAATTTACGTACAGAAAGCTATTGTCTGTTTTCGGTTATGCAGTGTCTATCGAAGGTTGAGGACAACAGTTTCTGGCAATGGAGAAAGTATCTTCAGTTAAATTACTACTAATATGAATGCGCCCTGACCGGGATTCGAACCCCGCGGTCATCAACTATACTGACTATCGTTACATAGACAGGTCATAGCTAAGTAACGTCATTACAATGATATACAA